>JARLTB010000158.1:3650000-4057500 GCA_030141615.1 Unio pictorum | reverse complement strand
TATGTATGCCTTCTAATTCAACCAACAGAAAGATTTCTATTTTCAAATGGTCAAAATTGAAGGCATCATGAAAATTGTGACAATATTTATCTAATGTTTATATTATATTTATCAAATGTTTATATCTCAGTTCTTGATTGATTGGATGTTTACTGCATTATTTTGGAAATTATGAAAACGTTCTACAGGGTACACATGGAAATGATGTAGTGACTGATTTAGGGTACACATGGAAATGATGTGGTGACTGATTTGTTGAATATCATTGATATAATAATATGGTACTCACCAATGCTGCTTCTCTCTTTGAAAAGCCCCTTCTTATTTTCTTTGGCGGTGACACTTGACATGTAACTTCTTTTGATGGTGACAACATTTGCAGTCTACACAGCTGATGCTTTGGTGTTGAAGGTTATGATACCTTTGTACCTATCCCAGTTTGCTCTTTTGATTTTTACAAAGTCTGTCCACCTACGACGAAGTGATTGGTCCTTCGGGAAGAAATCATAGAAATGCATGGAAAACCGATCAGCATTTGTATTCCCACAATTTGCTGCAACACACCTGACCCCGCTACGTTTGCTTGTACCTCCACGATGTGCTTTTGGCATGATTGGGATGATAATATAACTAATATGGAACGGAAAACGTGCTTTGTTTATGCTTCGATAGAAACGGAAGTAAGGCGTGTGTTCATAATGTGACGTCAGACGATCTATACACTCCGGAAATTACCGAGCGATAAAATCGGTCCGATGTGTAATATTTTCGAAAACACACCTGAGCGTATTACTCACTTATTATGGAGAATATTTTTTTTACTTTTATCGTGTAAGTATCAACGATAGATTTTAATTTATCTTGCCACTCACGCGCTTGATTGAATCTGTGGTCCATATTATTTATGCTGTAATCAATTGAGGTGTTTCGGCAACAAATTCTAGACACCACCGAATCGTTGTTTCCTTGTCTCCACGGTTTAATATAACAGATACGGTTCCAGAAAACTTGTCTGTTGAGTGACGCCATCGATACGTGGTAAATATCTCGAATTTTGCACTACTAAACACAGACAATCTGTACATGCTAGTAACTTCCGCGGTATTTGTTATAGTATTATTTTGTTGAGACCATGTTGTTGATCCTGATGATATTGTGTATACGACGTTGTTAATCCGCCTATGGAGAATTTTACCCTGATATTTTTCAAGGGGATCAATTTTATTCATAATATTATGAACATCAATCACAATATCTCCCTGTGTTTTCTTAATCCTATCGATTGATGTTTTAATATCAGAAAGTTTCGTATCAACGATTAATGGTTTTCCGAAGAATTCATCTGTAATTTCATCGATCTCTGAAGTTTCTACGGAGACATGTAAACGCACCTACGTGAACGTCATACTCGATTCTCTCCCAACGTAGATAATTTTCCGTCTACGGTATTGTGATCGTTTATGTGAGTTTCGTATTTGGTTTTTAAAGTGGATAATGTACCACTAACGGCATTATGTTCGGTTTTTAACGTAGATAATTTTCCATCAACAGTATCAACGTATCTTTTTGTTTCCGCATCTTCATCTGATGTTGGATCTTTCAAGACAGTTATTTTATTTCCGTTCATGGAAAGTTCTGCTGTTAATACACCACCTGACGTTGATAATCGTTTTTGAACATTTTTTTATAATCTCAATCATGCTATATGCTATCGATATACCTGAATCTCTTATTTTTCCGCTGTCGGTAAATACCGAAATATTATCATTATCCATAGCAGCGCCAAGAACCCTACGAACTATATTATTCCACTTAATATTACTTGTTTTCAAAACACCGTGTTTGTCCTGAAAAATAACAACTTCATCTCGGTCAATCCCAGCTAGGTTCATAATATCAGCAAGGTCATCTGTAGTTGCATATTTTAATGCGTCGAAATTTTTATCGGTTCCTTTGTCGGTTTTTCTGTACAAGAGTCTTCCGTAAATATCAACCATTATATACATGTACTATTTTTAAATACCTGTCCAACGATTACTTGTGTACGTGTACAACTTTATGAGGTGGTTCAGTTGATTTTGATATCGTATAAAGTACAGCGATAGACTCACGACCACATATCGGTGGGTCTGTCATTGTCTGTGTTGGTAACGTTCAATACCAAGTTCTGGCAAATTGCTTAATATAATTTAAAAACTCAACTGGTGGTGATAGTCCGTACGAATCAAAATAAACAACTCCGCGTGGATTAATCGCATATGCAACCCAGTGAGTTCCTGGACCGGAATTCGAATCGAGATTGATGATACCGGTTTCAACGTGATGTGATTTTTTCTCGGTAATTGATCGCGCATATACCAGCATTAATTGCTGCGGCCGCACCTACAGTTGCAAAAGCGGCTGCGTTAGGTGCTGTTGGAAGCGCCGCTGGAATGGCATTAAAGAAAGCAACAGGAAAAGGGTATAAAAAAGGGACGCGGTCTCAGACTTCCGGTAACTTATCTAGAAAAGGGACTGAGACTTCCAGGAATATAATAGCACCAATGTCAAATTTTGATCTGATAAATGCTGCTAAAAAATTAAAAATAAAACATTTTAGAGGAGTGTTTATGAATCAATGGAGCGTCATGGGTCTCAACCGGTATCATTCCTTGCCCTCTTCATTATGCTTCCTGAAATGGCGGCTAAAGGAGGCAGGTATAACCCGATGGCAGTCCGGATATTATTTCAATTGCATCGCTTAGGCAAATCCATTAGGTCTTTGTTGAGAAGGACACTATCGATCGTCTCATGGGTCATTTCATTGCGTGGGTGGCAAAATTGCCAAAAGTTTTTTTCACAATCCCTCATTCTCAAGAAACTATCTGCGTAACATGCATACATGTCGAGGCTTACATCTCCTTCAATGTTGAAGTCATCAGGGTGATTACAGACGCAATAATAGCCTAATTCAACGCATACCCGCAGCACGTCCTCCATATTGATGAAGGTGTTATCTTCCAGACGGTTCACACTGGCCGCTTGGAGTTTTCACTAAAGACTTCAGTTGCATACGGGAGACACACATCAACAATCTGTTCATGTTTCCATCTAGTCTTGAAACATCTCCCATCCTCCAGCTCGAATTGCTCCACAAACTTTGGGTTCAGTCTTTTCTTGCTCCCGTCTCCAAGAACGCATCCAGCCTTGGATTCATCTTAACAGTATTAAGACGATAACAGCACTACTTGTCATAGGCATGATATTAAACATATATTAAAACTCTGTCATTGTCTTTAGAAGCTGTGAGAGATTATTATAAATGGGATTATCAAATACGGATGTAACGTCTAAATGAGTATATGATATATAATAATGAAATGATGCCATTTAAATGAACCGGTTACAAACTCAACACTTCCTCTGATCATCGCGCTATTATCGGTATATACAGTGGCTTAGTCAGAGGGAGGTGCAGGGGGTGTAAGCTGCATCGGGTGCCGTCTTGGGGGAAGGGCGCAGGAAGAAGAGAATTGCAGGATTCCGTGTAAACGTTTACAACGTGTGCTTTTGTGAAAAAACAACTAAGTAAACAACTATGGCTTGCGATTTTTCATCTTAGGACAAGTGCGAGCTCATGTGTCAACCTATGAAAAGAGCTACGTTTATTATGAATAACCTTTTTAGCCAATCATATTTCGACGTTGTCGTGTGTGCCTAATACATGAACTGTTTTGAACTGATTGCTTACGATATGTGCAGTGAAGTGAAAAATGTCTAATTCTTCCATGCAACAGGATTTCTTAAGTTGAATCGAGTTAATATTAAGTAAAAACCTACTTTTGCATTACCACTGTTCTGTAATTAAAGAATTCGTGTATCGTAGAACCGCAAACATGGTACAAGTAGCTATTTTCACCGGTTGTCACACGAGCTCGCACTTGTCCCATTCTGAAAAAATTCCCGAAAATCGCACGTTTCGGAAGCCGTAACTTCAGTTTGGTACAACGTAGTAAAGCCAATGATGGCTCAGGCTCGCACCTAGGGGTGGGCAACCAAGGCACTTGTCAGGGACCCGAGCTAGATTGGCACATATACGCACATATTTGAAACACGAAAGGGGCCCAAACTCTGTCAGCTACCTGGGGCCCAGAATTTCCTAGGTGCGGGCCTGGATGGCTTGATGAACAGAAAAATATCTCAGGAGTAAAACAAGCCATATAGAATGGTTGTGTGCTTTTAAATACGGAAATATCAGATTGAAATTGAGGGTCATGGTTGGAACCAAGTATGTGGAAGTTACGAACATTCTCTTTTTATATAGTGTGATAGAGAGGGTCCTATGTCTCAATGGGTCATGGGGGTAATCTAAGGTATTTTTCCCACTCTGTATGAATTTTTTCCTTTCGATTATTTTTTGTCCTTCACGTTGATCAACATAGTTCTAAGAATTTAGGTCAAACATTAAGCCTTACCACGACATATATGTACATATTTTTTTTAAAAAGCTGACAATGCACGGGGACATATTTGAACTACCAGGACATACTAGTACCCATTTACTAGCACCATGTGTACCATGTGCATGTTCGTTTACTGATTTTGTGCAGTAAACTAAACTTAGCCATTTACACGTGTAAACAGTGCAACCTTATTATCCAGGAGAAAACATAGAATTGGTTTCATTTTAAAATAATTGGGGTTAATTGTGATACTTAGACTAATATAGAAAAAACCCGTCTACTTAGCTCCAAAGCTAACAGGTTAGTTGTCTCCCTTCTTAAGCTACAAAGCAAATTCGGGAACGTTGAATACAACGATACGCTGAAGTTGTTTTGCTCCTACGGTTAAGGGTCTGACCATTTAAATATTGGGCAAGGCTGGATGGATAACGTTATTTTAATTTGAAACAATACGATTTCTGACTTTTTAAATGTCTTGAAAAAATTATTACTCTGATTAATATAGCAAACAAATATATATATATATATATATATATATATATATATATATATATATATATATATATATATATATATATATATTGAGGAAAATAAAATTGTCCTTAGGTAAAAGAAAAACAATGATCAAAACAGATCAAATAGCATATTTCACCTTTACAGATCACTGACATCTCAGTGCTTTCCGCTTGGGTTCGAGTCTAAGCTCGGCCAGCATGGATATGTGAGAAACCTTGCCAGTGGCTTCTCGTGGCTCTTTCCAGGTGTTTTCCTGGTTTTTCTTCAAGCATATAGTCTGGCCCCCATTTATAGACTATCATGTGCTGAAAAATGGCTTTAACCTACAAAACCAATGAATATTCCTATTATGTATTAATATAATATACCAAGAAAAAAGAAAATATATAGCTTTTGAACACTGAATAACTTGCAGAGACATTTCTTTCAAACGAAAACTAGTAATAATTTATTTTTTGTCTTTGATTCCCCTACGGTAGATCGTAGGCCATACGCTAACTGAAACAATTATTGATTAATGTATTTTTAGTAGAAGTATTTGCTTGGTTTGTGATGGAAGCAGTTTAAAATTATTTGCTAGCAACTTTTTCCTTTGTACTTCATATGATGAATTAAAAGAAATGAATTAATCTTTATTAGGACTTAATTGTTAAAATTAAGTGTACAAGCAGAATTATGCAAAGACCATACTAAAGATAAAACAAAAGAATCAACTGTTTGATTGGCTTACTCCTTAACTTATGAATTCCTTTGTTTGTCTTCCGTGGAAGCATTTTTTTCATCAACAATAATTAGAAGAAGATATTAAAAAGGACTATTGCAGTCATTATTATATTTGCCAATTTAAAACGTATGTAAATTAGACCGATACTAACACCTGATAGCCGCCATGATTTTCTACTTCTAAATACAATAATAGACTAAATTTTGTATTTTCACAACTACTTTGAAAATAGTATAGAAAATAAGATCTTATCCTTTAATTTCAAATTAAATAGCAGTTTACAAATATAGTTGACGTAGTACATAGGCTATCTAGCGATTATTTTTTATGCAATGTTGGACTTGTGTGCTGTGTGCAACTTGTGATTTTGCTAATATAGTTTAGGATCATGTAAGATTAATACAATATAAACAATTAAAAACATGTTGTTGTTTTTTTTACAGCTTTATTTCATGTCAATATTAATGACTGACTTTATGCAAGTAAAAACGGAAATGTTTATAAGTTTCTCGATATTAAACTATGGGCTGAACGTGAAAAGGGCCAAAACTTTTGGTAACCATACTTGCATATGGGATAGTAACAAGGAACTATGCTATTCTTATTTTCTCACTTTTTACCTGCCAGTTACCTTTATGCTTACTGATGTGCTCTTGTCAGTGTAATATTCACCAGGTTGCAGTATCACACGATCACTTCAGATTACATTGTTCTCTGCTGTTTATTTAACCTTCAAACACAAGAATTAAGCTACAATGACAATGATTTGAAACAAAATTTTTGGGCAAAATGACTGCGTGTAAAAAGACCACCCGCTTTCCAGCATTACCAGACCGTAATTCTTTCTTTCGGTACTATGTTCATCATTTCCAAATCTCTTTTATTGCAATAAAAGAAACACCTAATAAACCTAAAACTTGAAATTGTATACTTATACTTCATCAGGGTTACATTAAAATTTAATATTATTACAGAAATTGTTTACAAAAACATGTTTTAAAAAATGTTTCTTTTGAAATTTATATATATGAGTACTCGGCGGTATAACTGGGTGGGTAGACTGGGCTCATTAGCTTTGGCAGGTAGCCATCCTAAGAAGAGGAAAACTCTGACTCCAAACCCGGGCAGATGAAGCTCGTTAGCCTTGTCAAGGCAATTTGTCTAGGAGAAGGAAACTCTGATTCAAAACCAATCAAGTTCAATCCAATGGCTCCACTGCCTTGTGGATATCTTCGGGAGAAGGAAAGGATACGGGAGTACACCCAGACAGAAAATCCGGAGTGGAGTCCCAAAGGCGGCTGGATGTCGACTACGACTTCCTTCCGGCAGCTCCTATATCCAAACTGGCACCAAATGTCACGCACAGCGTTCCTTTGGACCCCACCAGCAAGGACGAGAGGGGGATCCTGTCGTCTGGGCAACCCAGGATCTCCATACTCCATGCCCAGGCTTGCGCCCTGGAGAGGTCACTCCAGTCTCAATACTGAGTGAGGAAACAACTCGGAAGCTGACAGTTTACGGTTATCAATCCCACCCAATTGGCGTAGGGAAGGGGCGCCACGGGTCAGCTTTGACGGTGGGAGGGATCATAGCGTTCCACTGGCCAACTGCCGCCCGCCTCAAGCCGGGCACCCCGCGGTCAATAAGGTGTTGACCCGCCATTGTCTGCCTGCTCCAGTGGGTGTCTGGAGCTCAGTGTGTTACTCAACATGACAAGCAGACGGAAATTGCACGCCAGACAAAAGAAAAAAGAAACCAATAAAGAAGACTTCAGCTCTTCGACTTGCAAGCTGGAATGTGCGCACTATGTGTACAGGCATCTCCGATGACCTCAGAGAAGTGGACGACACCAGGAAAACGGCCATCATCGATAGAGAACTCACCAGGCTAAATATCAGCATAGCTGCCCTCCAGGAAACTAGGCTGGCTTCTAGTGGCTCCCTCAGAGAGGAAAACTACACTTTCTTCTGGAAGGGTCGATAACCTGAGAAGCCCCGTCAGCATGAAGTGCTCTTCGCCATCAAAAACAATCTTCTGACTTTGGTTGAACCTCCCACAGGGGGCACGGAGCGTCTCTTGTCCATCCGCCTCACCACTGCTGCAGGTCCTGTCAACATCATCAGTGTCTACGCCCCCACCATCTCATCTACAGAAGACATAAAGGATCAGTTATATGGGCAGCTGGACGAAGAGATCAAAGGACGCCCCAAACACGAACTACTATTTCTCCTCAGCGACTTCAATGCCAGAGTAGGTGAGTATCACGAGTCATGGCCTACCTGCCTCGGATATCATGGTGCTGGAAAGACAAACAAAAACGGTTAGAGACTGCTGGAGCTGTGCACCTACTATGACCTCTGCATAACAAACACCTTTTCCAAGGGTAAGCCACAACACAAAGTGTCATGCAAACACCCCAGGTACCATCACTGGCATCAACTCGACTTGGTCAATACCAGGCGCTCTGTCCTTAATAGCGTCCTTTCCACCAGAACCTACCACAGTGCAGACTGTGACTCTGACAGTGCCCTCGTGAGCAGCAAGGTGCGACTACAGCTACAGACACTACACCGCTCAAAACCAAAAGGACACCCACGCATAAACACTGCACAGATGTCGGTCCCCTCCAAGGTGCAGGAGTATGTGTCCGCCCTGGACAAGGCTCTCCAGACCTACTAGAGCACGACGCCACAGCCAAGTGGAACGCCATGAAGGGTGTCATCTACAAAACAGCCATGTCCACGTTTGGCAAAAAGGA
Organism: Unio pictorum; assembly: GCA_030141615.1. Classification (NCBI taxonomy): domain Eukaryota; kingdom Metazoa; phylum Mollusca; class Bivalvia; order Unionida; family Unionidae; genus Unio; species Unio pictorum. The sequence goes on along the minus strand of JARLTB010000158.1, from coordinate 4,049,060 downwards.
ACGACCCAGTCAGGATTGATTCAACGCAGACCTATCAAGGATTGAACCACTAATCGAGGAGAAGCGAAAAGCCTTTTTAGCCTACAAGAAATGCACCAATCAACAGACGCTTACTGCTCATAAAAGTGCCCGAAATAACAAACAACGCATCGCTAGACAGTGCGCAAACGAGTACTGGCAACAACTGTGTGAAGGAATCCAGCGCAGTGCCGAGTCCAGAAACATCCAAGGTATATACAGTGGCATCAAGAAGGCTCTAGGCCCAACAGTGAAATGGGTCGCTCCCCTGAAATTTCTGATGGGAGAGAAGATCGCAGACCGTGGGCAACAGATGGCCAGATGGGTGGATCACTACTCAGACCTATACTCCCGAGAAACGTTAGTCACCGAAGCAGCCCTCAGCAGCATAAAGATTCTTCCCACCTTGGAGGAGCTCGACCAAGTTCCAACCTTAGAAGAGCTCAACTACTTTGCCTCTGCTGTGAGGAAGGAGCAGTCCCCCAAGACATGCGTGATGCCACAATTGTGACTCTTTACAAAAACAAGGGCGACCGCAGTGACTGTAATAATTACAGAGGGATCTCGCTTCTGGGCATCGTTGGTAAAGTGTATGCCCGCATCATACTAAACAGGCCGCAGCTGCTGGCAGACCGTGTGTACCCAGAATCCCAGTGCGGCTTCAGAGCAGGCAGGTCGACATAAGACATGATCTTCTGCTTGCGACAACTCCAGGAGAAGAGCAGAGAGCAATGTCAACCACTCTACATGATGTTCATTGACCTCACCAAGGCCTTTGACTTAGTCAGCAGGAAGGGCCTTTTCGAAGTTCTCAGTAAAATCGGTTGCCCCCTCCCCCCCCCCAAAAAAAAAAAACGCTGCAGCATGATAATCTCTTTCCATGCAGATATGAGGAGAACAGTCCTATATGATGGATCTTCCTCTACCACCTTCCCAGTTAACAGCGGCATGAAGCAGGGCTGCGTTCTGGCACCAACCCTATTCGGGATCTTCTTTTCCTTTCTTCTGTCCTACGCCTTTGTCTCATCCACTGATGGCATATATCTACACACCAGGTCCAATGGGAGGCTGTTCAACCTGGCACGACTGCGCTCGAAGACGAAAGTGAGGGATGTTCTCATCAGGGAGATGCTTTTTGCAGATGATGCGGCTCTTGTGATGCACACTGAGGAAGCCCCCTAGAGACTGGGATACCGTTTTGCTGATGCCTGCATGCAGTTTGGACTCACCATCAGCCTGGAAAAGACAAAGGTCAGCGTGCAAGATACCACCTGCCCCTACAATCAAAATCAACGGTGTCACCTTGGAAGCAGTCAACAACTTTGCCTACCTGGAGTCAACCATCAGCAACACTCTCTCGCTTGATAAGGAGTTGGACAGAAGGCTTGTAAATGGAAACACCATCATGTCACAACTGACGAAGAGGGTGTGGGGAAAACAACGCGCTGACAGAGCACACCAAAGTCCAAGTTTACCAGGCCTGCATTCTCAGCACCCTTCTATATGGAAGGGAGACCTGGAGTACCTACATGAGGCAAGAACGCCGGCTTAACTCCTTCCATATACGGTGCCTTAAACGCATCCTGAAAATCATCTGGCAAGACCGTGTCCCTCACAATGAAATCCTGCAGCATGCAAATACCCCCATCATGTTCTCCTTGCTGAGTAAACATCACCTTCGATGGCTGGGACACGTCCGACGCATGGAGAATGGGAGGATGCCAAAGGACATCCTATATAGACAGCTGGGCACTGGCACGAGAAGAGTTGGCCGCCCCTCACTCCGTTTCAAGGATGCTTGCAAGAGGGACATGAAGGCATGTGACATCGCACCTGATGGCTGGGAAGTGCTGGCCAAGGACTGAGGCACCTGGAGACTGACAGTAAGTAAGGGTATATCAGTCGCTGATACGAGAGGCCAGTTGGCAGCAGAGAAACGTGTAAGAAAGGGCCACATGGCAGCAACCACAGTAACCCAAGCTTCCCAGTATGTCTGCACAAACTGCAAAAGGGACTGCCACTCGTGCATAGGTCTGCACAGCCACAACAGACGATGCCAACAACCCAGAGCCAGACGACACCCCAAGGGCGCTATCCGCATGGTCTCCCGAGACTAAGTCGCCAAGATGGATATATATATATCTATATCTATATCTATCTATATATATATATATATATATATATATATATATATATATATATATATATATATATATATATATATATATATATATATATATATATATATATATATACAAGAATCTGGTAGCACAATTAAGGTAAAAACACCAAATTGGGATGAATACATGTATTCATTGGTACTCATTTGTATGGAACTTTACCAGTGTTTTTTACACATATACCTGCTTGGCATAATTAGTTTGTAAGCAAACATTGTTTCATTTTTATCTCACCCTAAAATATACATTTAAATTATATCTCACTATAGAGTATACATTTAATTTATATCTCACCCTAAAGTATATGTTTAATACTAAGCCTATACATTATTAGCATAAAAACTCGTAGATATTTGTCATTTTAAGAAAACTTTAACTTCCATCATTGCACATACCCATGAAACATTTTTCTAGCATTTTCTCAGACATCAGCTGCTTCTTCATACCAACAAGGTATAGTTTTTAAAGTATCCTTTCATTCATATATATATATATGTGTGTGTGTGTGTGTGTGTGTGTGTGTGTGTGTGTGTGTGTGTGTGTGTTCAGATATTTCATAGATTTTGTTTCACAAGTGAAACATAGGCAACCAAGGGTGCACTGTGTTAATTTCAGATCTGTATATGGACTAATTCCAAATGTTAAATGCTAGAAATTTTCATTATATTGTTAATGGCAGATCTGTTTATGGGCAAATTCCAAATGTCAAATGCAGGAAATTTTCATTCTATTGTTAATGGCAGATCTGTATATGGGCTAATTCCAAAAGTCAAATGCTAGAAATTTTTTTTCTATTGTTAATGGCAGATTTGTATATGGGCTAATTCCAAATGTCAAATTCAGGAAATTTTCATTATTGTTAATGGCAGATCTGTATATGGGCTAATTCCAAAATTTAGATGCTGAGAATTTTCATTCTATTGTTAATGGCAGATCTGTATATGGGCTAATTCCAAAATTTAGATGCAGGAAATTTTCATTCAATTGTTAATAGCAGATTTGTATACAGGTTAATTTCAAAAGTCAAATGTAGGAAATTTTCATTAGATTGTTAATGGCAGATCTGTATATGGGCTAATTCCAAAAGTCAAATTTAGGAAAAATTAATTCTATTGTTGATGTTAATTTGTCTGCAAACACAAAATCTCTAATGTAATTTTAAATTTATTGTCAATTCAGATCAGTTATGTTTCAGACTACCTAAATTTTGTTTCAATTGTCACATAAATTTTGTTTCGTTCACATATCATAAAGATTCAATCAATTCATATTACATACATTTATTTTCAGTACAGATAACCTTAATTTTGTTTCAATTATGATCAAATAAATTTTGTTCCAGTTAAAATCACCTAACTTTTGTATCAATTCAGTAAACCTAATTTTGTATCAGTTCAGAGAGACTGCTTCGGTTTGTTAGTGGTTAGAGCATCTGCCTTGGATGTTGGAGGTCATGGGTTCGAACTCCAGCCGAGTCATAGCAAAGACTTTTAGAAAGGATACTCACAGCTGCCTCACTGGGTGCTTAGCATTAAGAGGTTAGTGTTAGAACTCATCTGCCTGGTGTCAGAAAATGTGATTGAGTGGGACATGATACTACATGTTTGTGGCATGACTGAATTTTTTTTAAATGTACATCAAAAATCAAAATCACACACACTCAATTCAGAGAACCTAGTTTCATATCAGTTCAGAAAACCTGTGATTAGCTTTTCAGAAGAAAAGAAAATGAAAGAAACACACTTATGCAGATGAATAATTACAATTAGTAGATTGTCAAACAGTGGACCACCACCCATCCATTTCTCAAACTTGTTCAGGTATGACAAAATGCAAAATATAAATTTTGTATAGCTGTCTTTGCAACAAGTATGTGCTTTTGTTTTCAGACATATGCATTTAAAGTAGTCTTTGAAAGTAGTCATATACATTTAAAGTAGTCACATGGCTTTAAAGTAGTCATATGAATTGCATTAGTCATTTGAACTTCAGTAGTCATTTGTAATAAAGTAGTCATTTACATTAAAGTAGTCATTTGCATTACAGTAGTCATTTGTATTACAGTAGTCATCCACATTACAGTAGTCATTTGCATTACAGTAGTCATTTGTATTACAGTAGTCATTTGTATTAATGTAGTCTTTTTTATTAAGGTAGTCATTTGCATTACAGTAGTCATTTGTATTAAAGTAGTCATTTGCATTACAGTAGTCATTTGTATTAACGTTGTCATTTGTATTACAGTAGTCATTTGTATTAAAGTAGTAATTTACATTAAAGTAGTCATTTGCATTACAGTATTCATTTGTATTACAGTAGTCATCCACATTACAGTAGTCATTTGCATTACAGTAGTCATTTGTATTACAGTAGTCATTTGTATTACAGTAATCATTTGCATTAAAGAAGTCATTTGTATTACAGTAGTCATTTGTATTAAAGTAGTCAAAGTATGGCGTTAAACAAACAAACAAAGTTGTCATATGAATTAAATGTAGTAATATAGATTAAAGTAGTACTAATGGATTCCATTAGTCATTTACATTACAGTAGTCATTTGCTTTTGGGGGTTTTTTTGTTGCTTTTTTTAGGGTTTAACGCCATTTTTCAGCACACGATAGGCTATACATGGTGGCCAGTATTATTGGTGGAGGAAGAACCCAGGAAAACTCCCGGAAATAACCACCAACCCACATGAAGCTACTGGCAATCTTTCTCCAATAACTACATTAGCCGAATCTTAGACTCGAACCCACGCAGACAGAGGTGAGACAGCACTGATCCGTAACAGCAAGCGCTTTAGACCACTCGGCCACTCGGGGCCCCAAAAGTCATTTGCATTACAGTAGTCAATTGCATCACAGTAGTCATTTATATTAAAGTAGTCATTTGTATTTAAAGTAGTCATTTGGATTAAAGTAGTCATTTATATTAAAGTAGTCATTTGTATTTAAAGTAGTCATTTGGATTAAAGTAGTAATTTATATTAAAGTAGTCATTTGTATTTAAAGTAGTCATTTGTATTAAAGTAGTCATTTGTATTAAAATAGTCATTTGCATTAAAGTAGTCATTTGGTTTAAAGTAGTCATTTGTATTAAAGTAGTCATTTGTATTTAAAGTAGTCATTTGTATTAAAGTAGTCATTTGGATTAAAGTAGTCATTTGTATTAAAGTAGTCATTTGTATTAAAGTAGTCATTTGCATTAAAGTAGTCATATGTATTAAAGTAGTCATTTGTATTTAAAGTAGTCATTTGTATTAAAGTAGTCATTTGTATTGAAAGTAGTCATTTGTATTTAAAGTAGTCATTTATATTAAAGTAGTCATTTGTATTAAAGTAGTCATTTGTATTAAAGTAGTCATATGTATTAAAGTAGTCATTTGTATTTAAAATTATCATTTGTATTAAAGTAGTCATTTGTATTTAAAGCAGTCATTTGTATTAAAGTAGTCATTTGTATTTAAAGTAGTCATTTGTATTAAAGTAGTCATTTGGTTTTAAGTAGTCATTTGTATTAATGTAGTCATTTGTATTTAAAGTAGTCATTTGTATTAAAGTAGTCATTTGTATTAATATAGTCATTTGTATTTAAAGTAGTCATTTTGTATTAAAAGTCATTAGCATTAAAGTAATCATTTGTATTAAAGTAGTCATTTGTATTAAAGAAGTCATTTGGATTAAAGTAGTCATTTATATTAAAGTAGTCATTTGTATTTAAAATTATCATTTGTATTAAAGTAGTCATTTGTATTTCAATTAGTCATTTGTATTAAAATAGTCATTTGCATTAAAGTAGTCATTTGGTTTAAAGTAGTCATTTGCATTAAAGTAGTTATTTGTATTTAAAGTAGTCATTTGGATTAAAGTAGTCATTTATCTTAAAGTAGTCATATGTATTTAAAGTAGTCATTTGTATTAAAATTGTCATTTGTATTAAAGTAGTCATTTGGATTAAAATAGTCATTTGCATTGAAGTAGTCATTTGTATTAAAGTAGTCATTTGCATTAAAGTAGTCATTTGTATTTAAAGTAGTCATATGTATTAAAGTAGTCATTTGTATTTAAAATTATCATTTGAATTAAAGTAGTCATTTGTATTTAAAGTAGTCATTTGTATTAAAGTAGTCATTTGTATTAAGTAGTCATTTGGTTTAAAGTAGTCATTTGCATTAAAGTAGTCATTTGTATTAATATAGTCATTTGTATTTAAAGTAGTCATTTTGCATTAAAAGTCATTTGCATTAAAGTAGTCATTTGTATTAAAGTAGTCATTTGTATTTAAAGTAGTCATTTGTATTAAAGTAGTCATTTGTATTAAAGTAGTCATATGTATTAAAGTAGTCATTTGTATTAAAATAGTCATTTGCATTAAATTAGTCATTTGGTTTAAAGTAGTCATTTGTATTAATGTAGTCATTTGTATTTAAAGTAGTCATTTTGTATTAAATGTCATTTGCATTAAAGTAGTCATTTGTATTAAAGTAGTCATTTGTATTAAAGTAGTCATTTGTATTAAAGTAGTCATATGTATTAAAGTAGTCACTTGCATTAAAGTAGTTATTTGTATTTAAAGTAGTCATTTGGATTAAAGTAGTCATTTATATTAAAGAAGTCATTTGTATTTAAAGTAGTCATTTGTATTAAAGTAGTCATTTGTATTTAATGTAGTCATTTGTATTAAAATTATCATTTGCATTAAAGTAGCCATTTGTATTTAAAGTAGTCATTTGCATTAAAGTAGTTATTTGTATTTAAAGTAGTCATTTGGATTAAAGTAGTCATTTATATTAAAGTAGTCATATGTATTTAAAGTAGTCATTTGTATTAAAATAGTCATTTGTATTAAAGTAGTCATATGTATTTAAAATAGTCATTTGCATTAAAGTAGTGATTTGGATTAAAGTAGTCATTTGTATTAAAGTAGTCATTTGGATTAAAGTAGTCATTTATATTAAAGCACTCATTTGTATTTAAAATTATCATTTGTATTAAAGTAGTCATTTGTATTTAAAGTAGTCATTTGCATTAAAGTAGTTATTTGTATTTAAAGTAGTCATTTGGATTAAAATAGTCATTTATATTAAAGTAGTCATATGTATTTAAAGTAGTCATTTGTATTAAAATAGTCATTTGTATTAAAGTAGTCATTTGGATTAAATAGTCATTTGTATTAAAGTAGTCATTTGTATTAAAGTAGTCATTTGTATTAAAGTAGTCATTCGTATTAAAATAGTCATTTGTATTAAAGTAGTCATTTGGATTAAATAGTCATTTGTATTAAAGTAGTCATTTGTATTAAAGTAGTCATTTGTATTAAAGTAGTCATTTGTATTTAAAGTAGTCATATGTATTAAAGTAGTCATTTGTATTTAAAATTATCATTTGTATTAAAGTAGTCATTTGTATTTAAAGTAGTCATTTGTATTAAAGTAGTCATTTGTATTAAAGTTGTCATTTGGTTTAAAGTAGTCATTTGCATTAAAGTAGTTATTTGTATTTAAAGTAGTCATTTGGATTAAAGTAGTCATTTATATTAAAGTAGTCATATGTATTTAAAGTAGTCATTTGTATTAAAATAGTCATTTGTATTAAAGTAGTCATTTGGATTAAAATAGTCATTTGTATTAAAGTAGTCATTTGTATTAAAGTAGTCATTTGTATTAAAGTAGTCATATGTATTAAAGTAGTCATTTGTATTAAAGTAGTCATTTGTATTAAAATAGTCATTTGTATTAAAGTAGTCATTTGGATTAAAATAGTCATTTGTATTAAAGTAGTCATTTGTATTACAGTAGTCATATGTATTTAAAGTAGTCATTTGTATTAAAGTAGTCATTTGTATTAAAGTAGTCATATGTATTAAAGTAGTCATTTGTATTTAAAGTAGTTATTTGTATTAAAGTAGTCAATTGTATTACAGTACTCATATGTATTTAAAGTAGTCATTTGGGTTAAAATAGTCATTTGTATTAAAGTAGTCATTTGTATTAAAGTAGTCATTTGGATTAAAATAGTCATTTGTATTAAAGTAGTCATTTTGTATTAAAGTATTCATTTGTATTAAAGTAGTCATATGTATTAAAGTAGTCATTTGGATTAATATAGTCATTTGTATTAAAGTAGTCATTTGTATTAAAGTAGTCATTTGTATTAAAGTAGTCATTTGTATTAAAATAGTTAAATGCATTAAAGTTGTCACATATATTAGAGATGGGCTTTGACAACATTTCAATTGACTCATCAAAACTATACATTTGAGATGCAGAATTTCAGTAACAACCATTAGCAGCATTTCAATCTGTCTATTGATTTACTATGGACAATCATGATGAAGAGTGCACCAGTCATGTGAACTTGATCCAATTCCAACACCACTGCTGCTTGATTGCTTAGATCCAATATTGCCTTCACTGATGTAATTAATACCTCTCTCTCATCTGGGGAATTCCCATTATTTTTCAAAACTGCCATTGTAAAGCCACTGCTGAAGAAATCAACACTTGACCATCATGATTTAAAAAACTACCACCCAGTTCCTAATCTCCTGTTCATATCAGAAATCTTAGAAAAAGTTGTTCTAACCCAACTTGTATCTTATCTGACTTCAAAGTCTTTTAAACAATGTACAATCTGCATATCATTCTTGTCACAGTACTGAAACTACTCTTCTGAAAGTAGTTAGTGAGATTCTCTCTGCTTTGGATAGCAGAAAGATTACAGTCCTCACCCTCCTTGATTGTCTGCAGCATTGACATAATAGGCCATGATATATTACTTCACCATCTCCAGCATGTATTTGGCATTAAAAATACAACCCTACTGTGGTTCAAACCCTACTTAGTCAACAGGACACAAATTGTATCTGACAATGGAATACACTCCAGCCCAGTTGATCTATGTTGTGGTATTCCATGGGGGTCTGTTCTTGGACCCGTTACCTTCATTCTATAGACTCTGCCACTCTCAAGTGTCATAGATCATCATTCAGTGTCTCAAAAATTGTACTCTGATGACACCCAAATATATAAGTCTAGCCACACAACTGAAGTTGATGCTACCATCCAAGGAGTAGAGAGGTGCATTTCTGATGTGCGATCATGGATGACATGTAACAAGCTGCAGATGAATGATGATAAAACTGAGACGATTCTGATCACAACACAAAGACTTTCTCATTCACATCCTATACCTCAAACAACAAATATCAGAGTACACATCCCCACTGCTCTGTTCCCAACACTGGCTATCTATTCAATCCAGAATCAGACACAAACTTTATTCTCTGTGCTACGTTTTACTGGTGGACTTCAGTTCAACATACCTATCTGACCTCAACCATATGTACACATGAGCAAGATTCGTACACTCCTCTTCTGAAAAATCGTATACTCATTATTCCCACTGTGAAAACGAAGCCATACGGACAACGTTCTTTTACATAGCAGGGCTCAGCAATGTGAAACAAATTGCCCATTGAAATTAGACACAATGACGCAGTGATCCCTTTCAAGAGTGCTCATAAAACTCACCTTTTCAACTGCAGAACAAACTTAAAGACCTAATAATATTTCCTACCTTAAATATTTTCTGCATCTTTTGTTTTCTAATTTCTTCGTGTTTGTGTTTGCTTTTTGTGGTAATATTATTATAGATGTTGTAAAGCGCTTAGAGCTTCTAATAATTATGCACTATACAAAGTCCTCATTTTATATATATATATATATATATATATATATATATATATATATATATATATATATATATATATATATATATATATATATGTGTGTGTGTGTGTGTGTGTGTGTGTGTGTGTGTGTGTGTGTGTGTGTGTTGCTTCTCAAAATAGTTTAGAAGTATTGTTAAAAAATTTAAACCTGTTTAAATTAGTAGCTATTTGATAAATGCTGAGATTTTGTAGGCCTAGCCCTCCCATCTCTCTAGGTCTGCATGTTTTTTCTTTAAATAGTGGGATTTAATATTCCATTTAAAACTCGGTATTTTCATTTTCAATTTTGTATTTTATTTTTTTTAATAATGATCATAGCTTCCATAAAATGCACTGTGTTCATTATGTAATTCAGTTGGTTGTGCATGTAGGTTTTAGCAACCTGTAGTTGTTCCATTAAGTTGTATGTGACCAAGTTCCTATTTGCAGGTATTAAGACTAAGTCTGCAGTTTTAAGTTTGTGTTTTCACAAAAAAGCCAATCAAATTTTTATTTAAAAAAAGTTTAAATTTACAGAGTAAAATACCCAATTTATTAAATTATTATTAAGTGCAGTGTAAATATAAGTAAATAGTACTAAATCTGCATGCCTATTAAAGAAATATTATTACTCTCTAGGCAAAAACAATTTAGACTTCCTAATTAAATGTATTTTTTGTTAAATATTTTATGTCCATGGCATTTAACCAAAATCTTGCACAAATACCTTGATTAAAATCACCTAATTTGGAAAAATACCTTTTGTGTCAGAGTGTTTGATCTCTTGCCTGTTTACCCTAATGCAATTAAAAGACACAATACCTGTCAAGTTCTTAACTTGGGGTACTCAGTAAGAGGGTCTCAATGACATCCTGTATATTTTCCCCAAGGGGATTGGATAAGCTCTCAAAACAAGTAATTAATTTCATATGCCACCTCTAATACTCAATGCCAGACTTGGCATCCTATGTTTTGTTTATTAATTTGGCCAGGGATATAAAAAGGCATTGCATCTTTTCAGTATCATACAGTTGTGTAATTCAGCATTTTGAAAGGATATTTTATTGGCCTTATACTGCAAGGTAGGTGTTTCCATTTTATTTTTTGTTGATGGTAGGGGTGTGTATTATAAAATTTCATAAAATAACATCGAAATTGTGATCCAGCTTGGAAATAATCATGCTCTTCTGCTAAAATTAGGTTGCCATAACTTATAATTCTTTTGGAATAGATGAAAATATTTGGCAGTGCATATACAACTAGACGTTATAGTCAAGTGGCTTTATCTGTGGATCAATTATGTATGTCACTATGACCAATATTTAATACATCATTCACTTGAAGCTTTGATTTCTGGTGGTCATTTATAGGGTTATATACGTGTTCTTGACACCATCCTTCCAAAATTCATTCCATACTGGTGAAAATGTTGAGACTAATAATACATATGCTGTTAACAGACTGCCATGTTTTGTTAATGAAAGTCAAGTTGATAAAAATAGCCAATTGCTTGCAATTTATTGTCCTTGATTTCATTTTAATTTTGTGGAGTGTTTTACAAAAAACAATTTTAACATTAATTTGATCAGGAGGTGAGTAGGTTATTCCATTTAATTTGCTCTAAATATTCAGATGAGATATGTGTGAGTGCAGATTAGAACAGAATGATCTAGTATGGGTTGTTAAAGTTGAAATAGTAAAACAAAATGCATAAATATAATGGCATCCCTGCAATCACAGATATTGACAGAAAGGAAAAATATTTGTTTTTCTTTTGTTTTTTTTACAGTTAAATTGTTTCCACTTGATTTTTTTCTCCACTTATTATTTTATAACCATTATAAATCTGAGATATGTTTGATTTAGTATTATGTAGTGATTTCCTTTAATAACTTATAATATGATTTACATTTTTAGATGAGCGAGATGCTTGCCCAGACATTAATTAATCGCTTCAAGTCCATGTCTGCATTGGACAGTGATGATTGTCATACGTTGCGCAAGGTAAGCATTGCTAAATATGGGTCTGTCGCATTTCATTCTTTGAAAAATTAGTATAGTTATATTGATGGTATTATTGGCGGTGTTTAAACTTTGACAGAGATAAGTTAGCCTATATAATCCATTTCAATGCCAGATTTACCTCAGATTTAATCTTGTGCAGAAATTCATTAAAAAAATCAATGGACAAATTGATTGCCTTCATGTTTTTATAATCATTTTAAAGGTTTATTGAATAAGGTTTCACGAGACCATGTTGATACACTATGACTGTATAACCATATTATCTTTTCACAGGATACAATAAACATATTAAAAGACCTGCTTTGTGAATTCCCAGAGTTTCTCTGTAAGTATCATTATGAATTTATTGGTGCAATGTCACCACAATGCATTGACATGCGCAACTTAATCTCATGTGCCTATCCACGCAATATGCATATGCCAGATCCAGTGACATTTGACCTGAAGGATGATATGCTACATGTACCAGAAATCCAGCAACATCCACAGATTAGTCGCAATTATGAATCATTGATAGAGTCATTGCATTTCAAGCAGGTAAGATATCTTCATTTACTGCATTTTATGATTTATAGATACCTGATAAATTCTTGATTTGTGTAACATACAAAAGTGGTACTCGTGTACCTTTGTGAATGCTAAAGAGGTAGTCTTTCTCTTTATTTATTATTATAACTTTTTCACATTCTATGCATTTTTTACCTTTGTGTAATAGAGAATTATGTTTTCCTCAGTTAATAACATGTTGAGTAACATTTTGGTTCCAATTTCTGTAAATTCTCCATTTAGATGTAATCAGTTGTCCGATTGTTTTCTTAAAACAGAGATCTAATTTATGATAACAATTGGAAAACAGGTAAATAAGGTAAAGTAGTGGCATAAATAAACAGAATAACACTTCATGCTTTTCTTGTTCACAGCTTTTGGATATCTACCTGGAAGCAGGAACACCAGAATCAGTCTTTCCTAAGGTCCTGAGTTCCATTTTGGTAAGCATTAATATCCACTAATTATAAAATTAATGTGTATTTATGTGTTTTATTATTGTATTCCTCACAGAATAAAACCCATTGTAAGATTACACCAGACTAATAAATCCAGAATTCTGGGATCAAAATTTACGTTGACATTATTAACAAAGAAAGACAACAAAGCAGGCCTTGATAATGTTTAGTACTTTTTTATGAACATGCATCAATATTGCTTTTATTTGATTTATGAACACTTTGTGTTCCCTATATGTTATACGAAATACTTTACATGATAATTAAGTTTTGATTAGCAAACTACAATGATTTTTTTATATAGATTTTCCCTTTGACTTTGTGATAATATACCTGGCAGTGGTCAGCACTACTGCCATGTCCAGTCAATTTAGAGTTACAGCCAATGTGTAGATTTAAATGTTGCTTGGTTAAAGGTAATGCATGTGATATATGAAATCTGTTATTTTCTTCATACATGGAAAGTTATTGTGTTTTGTCCTGTAGGTGGCATAGTGCCCTCACCTATGGCTCTAACACCTGTAATTAACAAGAATGCAGTGTAGCACAATAGTTCCGCAAAAGCAATAAAAAAAAGTGTGCAGTTTGCATATCAGATGTAGTTTTCTTTCACAAAACAATGACAATGCTGTTTTTTGTTTCAGACAAATGACCCTGACTGTGGTTTCAATGTCCCATTGATCAATGCAATTGTGCTTTATGTGGGAACTGAGGCCATTGATTATTACATCAACTGCAAAGGTCTGACACCCAGCGTGAGCACCATAGCTACATCCTGGCACAGCAAATTCTTTTCTACCCTTATATATAGATTAGATCACATGGGTATGTAATTCAATCAATATTTTTATATCTGTTCCCAATTCATGTTTTGATTTTGAAAGAAACTAACTAAAAGCATCTTACTGACATAGACTTCTTGGAAGCGACAAACAGTATCTTACTGACTGTGACTTCTTCGCCAATTGCTCATGCATTTGGCTTTGAAGCATGTCAGATGAGTCATGTCAGTCCCATATGGGACTCTTGTTTCTTGCTCTTCATTCATGGCAGTATGTCTGTTATTTCTAGTTTTAGCATACTGATTTAGGAGATTTGTACTTTTCATTGATGGCTTAAAAAAATTCCTGGTTGGACCAGTATGATTAAAATTGAAGATTTCCTGATGATTTCATGTATAGAGTAAATTCCTGGATACAAAAAATTTAAATTTGTTATTGTCAATTTCACATGTATTGTGTAAAGTTTTTCTCTGCTATGAGTAAGAATGTTGTTAAAGAAGACTAATTAAAAAAAAAAGTGGCCACTTATTTTTCTTCATTTTTTGCTTTGAGTTATAGCTGTGTCCGACTAAACTTTACTTTACAATTTAATTTTTTTTTTCCACAGGTCGTAGATTGCTCCTCACGGCCATGTGTAACCAGCTTACATACCCAAATAGCCACACACACTACTTTAGCTGCCTGCTGCAGCACTTATTTGAATCTATCCTTGGAGAACGAGCCCATCGAGAAATTGCAAGGCAAGTAATCCTATAGCTATTGTCATTTTTATTATATAAGTGACTCTAAATTCAGTCTTTATTATCAGAGGTTTTCAGGAAGAAGATGATACAATTTTGACAGAATTATTGCAAGATAAACAAGTCTGATATGCTTTTTATGTCCTTCATTGAAGATGAAGAAAATGTTATTATTATTTATAAAGCATAGATTCTGACCAGCTTTCCTGTAGTTTTTATCACTGAAATATATCCAAGTGAGGTCATTTATTTTCATCATTTTTACTTCTCTTGTTTTCAAACAAATTTGCCTAAATATAATTGCATTTGATTTGTATATGCACCTCTTTAGAGAAATAATATTTATGGCAGACTTTAATAAGCTCACAGGAGTCTGTTTCTGATCTAATTGAAATGAAATTTGGAATATGGGTTGAATCCAGTAATGACCATGATCTATGCAAATCATTGAGATGATCTTGCATCTGATTGGTTAACAATCTATGCATACCATTGAGGTTGTCTTGTAACTGATTGGCTAATGATATATGCATATCATTGATGTTATCCTGTTTCTGAATGGCTAACCTTCTTTCCACTCTGAACACAATATTTGTGGCCTTAAATGAGTTAAATTGACCAAAATCCACCCTTATTAGGTAATCTTTTGTCTAATTGTAAAAGAACTGAGGCCATATTTCTGTATTTTGATACAATATGGAATACACGCTTGTCTCATTAAGATATCAGGCAAGTTCAATGAGCAAGATCTATTGATACGCGTGAAGTAATCAGGCATCTGACTGACTGACTGTCCTTGTTTCCCTTAATGAACAAAAATTCTGATCCAAATTTGATCAAACTTGCAAACCAGAATGTTTAAATTGGCTTGGCTTATTACCTCACTAAAGGTTTGCTACCATTCTAGACTGTATTTCTGATATGACTTTCATAAGACTTGGAATATGACCCAGACTTATTAATCTTGGAATATATTCCAATCTTATCAATCTTGTACAAGTTCATAATGAAGTAGTGACGCGATCGTGGATGTCGTTTTCCAGGCTTATCCCTCTGGAAGCCATATTTCTCATCCAGTTTTATCCGATTTGATATACAAGCTTTATAACATCCTTATCTTGGATGATTTCAAATATGAATGACTGTGGCATAGTCATATTTGTTTTTTATCTTACTTTGATCAAACTTGACATTGGACTAGATCATATAGGATGAATTTTATGAGGTCTAATGATGTAATAATTAAACTGACTTGACTCTTGATTTTGATCAAACTTAAATGTATTTTTCTGTGCATAATAATGTGATTTTAACTAAATTCACATTAACATAATTACACTAATTTTTAAAAGTTATTTTTGTTTGTGAAAACTCTAAAAAAAAATTAGAATTTGTCTACATCAATTATTCATCACTGGCTAAAATGAATACTATTAAAATTAATTCAATTATATATTTTTCAATGAAAATTAAAGGCAGTTAAATCAAAACCAAGTTATAAAATTTTAAGTTATGTTCATGGAATACACCTATTGCATAAGTTGCGGCTGTATTTTATTTTTAGACAGAATAACGTGAAATTATTAAATGGATAGTACAATTAGTTTCTTTAAATTCATATTTGAATCAGCTTGTATGTCTTTGCATGTTTTATAAAATCCCCATTCTTTCCTAACAGTGTCATACTGGAGAGGTTGACTTTTCAACCATATCCTTGGGGTTTGGTTTTCACAGCTGTGAAGCTCATGAAGAACCCCCTCTTCGAGTTCTATGCTCGTGACTTTTTCCGCAGTTCTCCAGTGATAGAAAGGTGAGTATATAACAAAATAAGGTTACATTACTATTGAGTTATATCACGTAAAGATTTTACCCTAATGGACAGTTGACTAATAATGTGTCCGAAAGGCCATGAGATAATCTTTTTTGACACTATTCAATTACATGGTATGCCATGAAATAATAACTGTCTACACTACAGTTACATGATAGGGCATGAAGTTATCTTTGTCTTTACTAAAATTATGATACATCATGAAGTAATCTTTGTTACATAATGTCATGGAATTCTTTTTATACAGATTTGATATTAAGTTCCTGTTATATATTGCTGTACTTAAATGAAAGTAGTTCCAATCTGTTCTTATGGTTATGACTAAATTATCTTAAAATTAGGAAAAATGTAACTGGTCCTGAATGAAAATGGTGCCAATCTATAAACCAGCATGGCAACCACAGTGGTTATCTGAAGAACAAATTCTATACTCCCGAAGCCAGTGAGTGTTCGCAAGTCTTCTATGTATCAAATTCCATGACATTAATTTTGCTACTGAACTTTATATAGTGGTATTAAATTGAAGAAAACAAAGTTTTGATACCAGATTTACGATGCTGGAATTTCTCAAAAACATCTTAGATGGTTTTAGTAGTAGGCAATTAAGAAACTTAAAAGGAGTTTAGAAAAACAAATAATTGTAGAATCTAACAAGTTTTGATTGCAGATTCTGACAGATTATTGTTGACAGATTGATTGTATATTTTGACAGATTCCTGTTGATAGAGTGATTGTAGATTATGACAATTTATTTTTGGCCAGTAGAGCATCAGTCACTTTCATGATATTCGTATTAAAAAAGTTTTATGATACAAGCTCTATACTGTTAGAATTTGTCTAACATTTTCAGAAGCTAATGCATTGGTGGTGGAAATTTTTTAAGGCTAAATTACATTTAACAAGTTGCATCATTTGTCATATGTACATATAAAAGTGTGTATGGCATGTAATGTTCAACATTTCCTATTTCTGTTGCAGAGTAATCATGCCTATGGGCCCAAAACACAAATTTTTCAAAAAAACTCCTGACATGTACAAATTAGTGCCTGATGCGTCCAAATCAATTGCAACCACAGATGAACCAGAAAAAGCTGAGAAAGAGCCCAAATAAAATTATCACAGATGAACCAGAGAAAGCTGAGAAAGAGTCTAAATAAAATTATCACAGATAAACCAGATGCAGCTGAGAAAGAGCCCAAATAAATTATCACAGGTGAAGCAGATGCAGCTGAGAAACATCAAGAAAGACAGAACTGAATGAGATACTAAAATATGTCAAAGAACACTATTCTACATTTGACATAACATGTACAAGCTGCATGGTTTTAAAACTACCTGATGTTGAAGGAAAATCAACACTTTTATATTATAAACAATTGAATGGGTAGTGCAACATCGTACTGATTTTTGTTCAGATGTATATACATACCAATTTTCATTGTAAATTTTAAAGCAAATTCTTCCAAGGAAACATACAAAAAGATGTTTGTGCTATTTATAAACATCACCGAAATAAAACTACTGTTTGACTTTGTTCCTTTTAGTCTGTTTTTTTAGGGATTAAGTACCAAATTGTTGGAATAAAGTGCCTTGCCCATTTTGGACTTGAGTTGGGAGAAAGGAAATTTTAACTGATGCTCAATAAGTGTGTGTGTGTGTGTGTGTGTGTGTGTGTGTGTAGCACATATAACAGCTCGGTGTGAGGACCTGTCTTGTGATGAATTAAATACTGCATGGGATTACCCGTTATAAAATGTATAGCTTAAAAATGGGGCAGAACTGTTTAGTTTCTGACAAAAATAATATTTACAATACTTTTGTGAAAATAAAATTTTCATGCAGCCTTTCCAACCTTTACATTAAAATACCAACAACTAAATGTATTTTATGAACGCTGGACTAATAAGAGTTATTATTCCAGATAAGGATGTTGTCCATTTACTATATATGTTGGAAGAACACACGCAATTTGTTCTAGGACACATCAATTGTTTTGAGTCTCAAATGGGACACATTTTAAAATTCTAAAATTACATGTCGCAAAATGTACTCCAACTAAAATTTTATTTAAAAACAAAGTAAAATTGTGCACTCAAAACTTGAATCCACTGCAGCAACATCACACACACACACATACACACACACACACACACACACACACACACACACACACATATATGTATGTGTGTGCATGTGTATTGCACAGCATGAGTTGACAAGATGGCTAGTACTACTGTCAAATATGTGACCTTGACCCTGAATCAATGCGCAAGGATGTCACATGATGAATTAGATTATCTTCATAATGATTAGGCAATGATATATAAACAAAACCATAAAGATGTTTAGGAAATATAAACAAATGAAGAAACTTGGACCAAAATCATAACAATCTTTCTATTACCATGACCTTGACACTAAAATCAAAATGAAATGTCTTAGTCCATCAAGGGACTTAAGTGATTAAAAGCAAATAAAATAAAAAAAAATATTAACCAAATTCTTGTGTATGATCATGACCCCAAACATCCATAAATTGTATGCCTATAACACACTGACACAGACCCTTAAAATCCTATTATATGACCATGACCAGAATCTTAATAAGCTTTTATATGACCATGAGGCTCAGCAGAAACTTAATATGCAGTTACATGACCATAACAAGACACCTAATATGCTATTATATGACCATGAGCACACCATTAATTTGCTATTATATGACCAAGAGCAGACACTTAATATGCTATTATATGACCATGAGCACACCATTAATTTGCTATTATATGACCAAGACCAGACTCTTAATATGCTATTATATGACAATGACCAGGCACTTAATATGCTATTATATGACCATGAGCAGACTTATTTTATGAATATAACCATGACCAGTCACCTAATATGCTATTACATGACCATGAGCAGACACCTAATACGCTATTATATGACCATGAGCAGACACTTAATATGCTATTTTCTGACAATGACCAGATACTTAATGCTATTATATGACAACGAGCAGACATTAAATATGCTTTTACAAGACCATGACCAGGCACTTAATATGCTATTATATGATCATGAGGCTAAGCAGACAGTTAATATGCTATTATAATGACCATGAGCATTCAGTTAGTATGCTATTATATGACCATGACAAGACACTTAATATGCAACTATATGACCATGACCAGTCACTTAATACGCTATTATATGACCATGAGCAGACATTTAATATGCTATTAGATGACAATGGCCAGATAGTTAATATGCTATTAGATGACCATGACCAGACACTTAATATGCTATTAGATGACAATGGCCAGATACTTAATGCTAATATATAACCTTGACCAAATACTTAATATCATATTATGTGACCATGCCCAGAGCTTTAATATGCATTATTTGACCATAAGCAGACACTTAATATGCTATTACATGACCATGACCAGTCACTTAATACGCTATTACATGACCATGACCAGACACTTAATATGCTATTATATGACCATGACCAGACACTTAATATGCTATTATATGACCATGAGCAGACCCTAAATATGCTATTACATGACAATGACCAGATACTTAATATGCTAGTATACAACCATGACCAGACACTTAATATGCTATTACATGACCATGACCAGACACTTAATATGCTAGTAAACAACCATGACCAGACACTTAATATGCTATTATATGACCATGACCAGACACTTACTATGCATTATTTGACCACAAGCAGATACTTAATATGCTATTATATGACCATGACCAGACCCTTAATTTGCTACTATATAAAAATGAGCAGATACTTAATATGCTGTTATATGACCATTACCAGACCCTTAGTTGCATTAATGTGACCATGACCAGACCCTTAATATGCTCTTTTATGACCATAACTAGACACTTGTTATGCTTTAATATGACCATGACCAATCACTTAATACGCTATTATTCGACCATGAGCAGACACTTACTATCCTAATATATGACTGACTAGATATTTAATATGCTATTACATGACAATGATCAGATATTTAATATGCTTTTATATGACCACGAGCAGACACTTAATATACCAATATATGCCGATGACCAGACACTTAATATGAATTATTTGACCATGAGTAGACACTTAATATGCTATTACATGACCATGACCAGACACATAATTTGCTATTAAATGACCATGATCAGACACTTGATATGCTATGATATGACCATGACCATGACCAGATGCTTAATATGGTGTTATATGACCAGACACTTAATATGCTATGATATGACCAGGTCCATTCACTTAATACGCTATTATATGACCATGAGCAAACACCTAATATGCTATTATATGACCATGAGCAGACACTTAATACGCTATTATATGACCACGAACAGATACTAAATATGCTATTATATGACCATGAGCAGACACTTGATATGCTATGATATGACCATGAACAGACACTTAATATGCTATTATATGACCACAAACAGACAATTAAGATGCTATTATGTGACCATGAGGAGACACTTAATATGATATTATATGACCATGACCAAACACTTAATTACATGATTACGACCCTGACCAGACCCTTAATTGCACAATTATGACCCTGACCAGACACTTAATATGCTATGATATGACCATGACCAAACCCTTAATATGCTATTATATGACCATGAGCAGACACTTAATTTTATGAGCATGACCATGACACTTACTTGCATTAATATGACCACCCAGACTCTTATTTGTATGATTCTGACTCAGAATTACATGAATATGATCCTGTCGAAGACCCATAAGTATATGAATATGACCCTGACCTGACCTTTTATTGTATGAATATGACCCAGACCCTTCAGTGCATGACCCAGATTATTAATTGTATGAATCTGACCCTTTATTGGATGAACATGACCAAAACTAAACCCTTAAGTACATGAATATGACCCTGATCCAGACCTTGCCTGCATGATTATGACCCTGACATGACCTTTAATTGCATGAATATGACCCTGTCCAAGAACCTTAAATACATTAATAAGACAATGATCAAGGCCCTTACATGCATTACAATGAGCCTGACCCAGACCCTTATTTGCATGACTATGACTCTGACTTTAACCTTTACTTGCATAACTATAACCCTGGCAATGAACCTTACTTGCATTAGTATGAGCCTATCCAGACTCTTATGAATATGATCATGGCCATGACCCTGACCCAGACCCTTAATTGCAAAACTATGAGCCTGATCCGGATCCTTACTTGCATGACCATGACCTTGACTTTAACCTTTTCTTTCAGTACTATTACCCTGACTCTCATACTTACATGACTATGACACTGACCCAGACCATTACTTGCATTGCAAAGATCCTGAGTTTGACCCATAATTACATGAATATAACCCTGACCCAGACCTTAGTTGTGTGAATATGACCCTGATCACAACCATTACTTGATGACTATGACACTGGCCTTGACCTTTACTTGTATTACTATGAACCAGATGCTTACTTGCATGACTATGATCCTGACTCAAATCCTTTTGCAAAAATACGACCCTGACCCAGATTCTTAATTACATGACTATCACCATGATTAGACTATTAAATGCAGGAATATGACCTTGAACCATACCCTTAATTGCATGACCATGATCAATATACTTAATTGCATGAATATGACCCGAACGCGTAACCTAAATTGTATTAATATGACATTTTCCAAGACCCTTAATTGCATGACTATGACACTGGCCTTTACCTTTAGTTGTGTTACTATGACCTTGACCCAGATGCTTACATGCATGACTATGACCTTGAGCCAGATCCTTAATTGCATGACTATGAGCCTGACCCAGACCCTTGCTTGCACGACAATAACACTCGCCTTGACCTTTACGTGTGTTACTATGACCAGACCTTAATTGCATGAATATGACCTATACTCAAACCCTTAATTACATAAGTATGACCCTGACTCAAACCCTTAATTACATAAGTATTATCCTGACCCAAACATTAAAACTTGAATATGACCCTAAGAGACCCTCATTTGCTTGAATATGACCCTGAGAGACCCTCAATTGCTTGAATGTTACCCTGACCGAGATTCTTAATTGTATGACTATGACCCTCAAATTTGTCCCTTACTTGCATTAATATGACAATGACCAAGCAAGGAGAACCAAAATAAAAATGAATGTCAAGTAAAGTAACTTATACCTCGATTTGCTGCATTTGTACATTCCGTGTACCCATATGAGGGTCTCTTAGGGTCATTCATGCTTAATTGCATGAATATGACCCTGACATGGACCCTAAATTGCATTACTATGATCCTGACTCAGATCCTTAATTGCATGAATATGACCCTGACCAAGACCTTTAAGTGCATGACTAGCTTCTTAAAATGTTTTGCCAAGTATGAGAATGAACCAAAATGTTAAGAAAATATATGCTAGCAAAAATGTATACAAAATCTTAACAAATTGATGACGTCTACGGCGTCAAAAACGTTACTGCTTTGACTTCCCTTTCATTGACGTGGGTTCGAGAGAAATACGTTTTCATGTTTCAATAACTGGAAAAACAGTTCCACAAGGATTAATTAACCCTTTTCTTAGCAATATGTATGTCCTTAAACTTACGCTTGTTTAAATGGCTCATAGAATTCATTTTCTGTCATTATGATGACATCATGGAAATCTGAGTCTTTGTTGTCTGTTGCTGAGCTGGTATGTCTGAATATACTCTGTCCATCTGCGTATGTATGGTCCATAACATGCTTTAATTTCAAATTTCTAGTTAAATCGCCGTTTGTATTACTGTCTTCTGCTTTTCTAGATTCACATTCAGAATAGTCTTGAATAAAGTCATATTTAGTTTTGTCGACATCTTGACTCTTTTCATTACTGTGTCACCCCTTGTCATATTTGTGTATTTTATTTGTTCTTAACTTCCTTGTCCTTTTTGCCATTATACAAAAAACAATAAACAGATTTTTCATTGCCATCTGCTCGTTATTGTTATTTTTGGAGGACTTTTTGGCTTCAAGATCGGCATATACAGAGTTTCTTTTGACTTCATATGGGTACACGGAATGTACAAATGCAGCAAATCGAGGTATAAGTTACTTTCCTTGACATTCATTTTTATTTTGGTTCTCCTTGCTTCCGTTTTGCATATATTTTCTAAACATCATGGTTCAATCTCTTTATACTTGGCAAAACATTTTAAGAAGGTAGTCATGCACTTATAGGTCTAGGTCATATTCATGCAATTATGGGTCTGAGTCAGGATCATAGTAATGCAATTTATGGTCTATGTCAGGGTCATATTCATGCAATTAATGGTCTTGGTCATTAGGAATCTCGGTCAGTCACATATTCATGCAATTAAGGGTCTTGGTCATTGTCATATTAATGCAATTAAGAATCTCGGTCAGGGTCATATTCAAGTAATTGAGGGTGTCTCAGGGTCATATTCCAGCAATTAAGTCTCCCTCAGGGTTATATTCAAGCAACTGAGGGTCTCGCAGGGTCAGATTCAAGAAATTGAGGGTCTCGCAGGGTCAGTTTCAAGTTTTAAGGGTTTGGTTCAAGGGATCATAGTAATATAATTAAGGGTTTGAGTTAGGGCCATATTCATGCAAGTAAGGTCTGGGTCAGGGTCATAGTAATACACATAAAGGTCAAGGCCAGTGTCATAGGCTTGCAAGTAATGGTCTGGGTCAGGCTCATAGTCATGCAATTAAGGGTCTGGCTCAGGGTCATACACATGCAAGTAAGCATCTGGGTAAAGGTCATAGTAACACAACTAAAGGAAAAAGCCAGTGTAAAAGTCATGCAATTAAGGGTCTTGGTCACTGTCGTATTAATACAATTTAGGGTATGGGTTAGGGTCATATTCATGCAATTAAGGGTATGGGTCATTGTCATATTCATGCAATTAAGGGTCTGGTTCATGGTCATATTCATGCATTTAATAGTCTAATCATGGTGATAGTCATGTAATTAAGAGTCTGGGTCAGGGTCCAATTCATGCAATTAAGGATCTGAGTCACGATAATAGTCATGCAAGTAAGCATCTGGGTCAGGGTCATACTAATACAAGTAAAGGTCAAGGCCAGTGTCATAGTCATCAAAAGTAAGGGTTTGGGTCAGGGTCATATTCATGCAATTAAAATCTGGTCAGGGTTATATTCATGTAATTATGGGTCAGAGATATGATCCTTGCAATGCAAGTAATCATAAAATTAAGAGTCTCAGTAATATCATATTAAGGGTCTGGTAATGGTCTGCACATGGTCATATAATAGCATACTAAGGGTCATGGTCATATAATAGCATACTAAGGGTCATGGTCATATAATAGCATACTAAGGGTCATGGTCATATAATAGCATACTAAGGGTCATGGTCATATAATAGCATACTAAGGGTCATGGTCATATAATAGCATACTAAGGGTCATGGTCATATAATAGCATACTAAGGGTCATGGTCATATAATAGCATACTTATATATATATAGCATATATATATATATATATATGTGTGTGTGTATATGTGTGGGTGGGTGGGTGGGAGGGTGGGTGATTGTGTGATGCAGCTGCAGTGGATTAAAGTTGATTAAAGTATTATCTTAAGTACACAATTTTATTTTGTTTTTAAACAAAACTTTCAGTTGGAGTGCATTTTGTGACATGTAATTTTAGATTTTTAAAACGTCTCCCAAATCGAAACAATTTATATGTCCCAGAACAAATTACTTTGAAAATTTATTTATGGTGTCCCAAGAATTATGATCTTCCAACATATATGGTAAATGGACCTCCTAATCGCAAGTAATAACTTTTATTAGTCCAGCATTGATAAAATACATTTAGTCGTTGGTATTTTAATGTAAAGGTTGGAAAAGTCAGAAATTAAACAGTAATGTTCTTCGCCATTTTAACGATTTATTTTTATAACGGGTAATCCCATGCAGTACTTAATTCATCACAAGACAGGTCTTCACACCAAGCTGTAATATATGTGCTACACACAAACACACACAAACACACACACACACTTATTGAGCATTAGTTAAAATTTCCTTTCTCCCAACTCAACTCCCAAAATGGGCAAGGAACTTTATTCCAACAATTTGGTATATAAAAAACCCAAATAGTTTCAGCAATCAGCATTGAAATGGGAGAAATGGTATTATCTTAGATTTTTAGAAATTCAGAAAGTAGACGAACAGGAACAAAGTCAAACAGTAGTTTTATTTCGGTGATGTTTATAAATAGTACAAACATCTTTTTGTATGTTTCCTTGGAAGAATTTGCTTTAAAATTTACAATAAAAATTGATATGTATATGCATCTGAACAAAAGTCAGTATGATGTTGCACTACCCATCCAATTGTTTATAATACAAAAGTGTTGACTTTCCTTAAACATCAGGTAGTTTTAAAACCATGCAGCTTGTACATGTTATGTCAAATGTAGAATAGTGTTCTTTGATATATTTTAGTATCTCATTCACTTCTGCCTTTCTTGATGTTTCTCAGATGCATCTGCTTCACCTGTGTTAATTTATTTGGACTCTTCTCAGCTGCATCTGGTTTATCTGTGATAATTTTATTTAGACTCTTTCTCAACTGCATCTGGTTTATCTGTGATAATTTTATTTGGGCTCTTTCTCAGCTTTCTCTGGTTCATCTGTGATAATTTTATGTGGTCTCATTCTCAGCTTTCTCTGGTTCATATGTGATAATTTTATTTGGGCTCATTCTCAGCTTTCTCTGGTTCATCTGTGGTTGCAATTGATTTGGACGCATCAGGCACTAATTTGTACATGTCAGGAGTTTTTTTGAAAAATTCATGGTTTGGGCCCATAGACATGATTACTCTGCAACAGAAATAGGAAATGTTGAACATTATATGCCATACACACTTTTATATGTACATATGACAAACGATGCAACTTGTTAAATGTAATTTAGCCTTTAAAAAAAGAATTCCACCACCAATGCATTAGCTTCTGAAAATGTTAGACAAATTCTAACAGTATAGAGCTTGTATCATAAAACTTTTTTAATAAGAATATCATGAAAGTGACTGATGCTCTACTGGGCAAAAATAAATTGTCATAATCTACAATCACTCTATGAACAGGAATCTGTCAGAATCAACAATCTGTCAGCAGGAATCTGCCAAAATCTACAATCCATCTGTCAACAATAATCTGTCAGAATCTACAATCAAAACTTGTTAGATTCTACAATTGTTTGTTTTTCTAAACTCCTCTAGTTTTTTCAATTGCCTACTACTAAAACCATCTAAGATGTTTTTGAGAAATTCCATTATAGTAAATTTGGTATCGAAACTTTGTTATCCTCAATTTAATACCACTATATAAAGTTCAGTAGCAAAATTAATGTCATGGAATTTGATATATAGAAGACTTGAGAAGACAGTCACTAGCTTCGGAGTATAGAATTTGTTTTTCAGATAACCACTGTGGTTGCCATGCTGGTTTATAGATTGGCACCATTTTCATTCAGGACCAGTTACATTTTTCCTAATGTTAAGATAATTTAGTCAAAACCATAAGTACAGATTGGAACTACTTTGATTTAAGTAGAACAATATATAATAGGAACTTAATATCAAATCTGTATAAGAAAAGAAGGTTAAAAAATCATGTATCACCAAGGAAGCACTCTAATGAACATTTCAAGGAAGCAACATTTGAATACAGCCAAGGGAGCAAGTAATACAACTACAATCATTCTGGGTACTGAGTATTTCAAATGGAAACAAAAATCCAATCAGAAATGTAAAAGTACTGTTTTTAACTGTAGCGAGGATAAACATATCTTAATGAGACAAGCGTGTATTCCATGACATTATGTAACAAAGATTACTTCATGATGTATCATAATTGTAGCAAAGACAAAGATTACTTCATGATTTATTATAACTGTAGTAAAGACAAAGATTACTTCATGGTTTATCATAACTGTAGCAAAGACAAAGATTATTTCATGGTTTATCATAACTGTAGTAAAGACAAGGATTACTTCATGATTTACCATAACTGCTACAAAGACAAAGATTACTTCATGGCATACCATGTAACTGTAGTGTAGACAAAGATTACTTCATGATTTATCATAACTGTAGTAAAGAAAAAGATTACTTCATGATTTATCATAACATAGTAAAGACAAAGATTACTTCATGGTTTATCATAACTGTAGTAAAGACAAATATTACTTCATGGCCTATCATGTAACTGTAGTGTAGACAAAGATTACTTCATGGCATACCATGTAACTGTAGTGTAGACAGAGACTTCGTCATGGAATATCAGGTAACTAGAGTGCAAAGGTTACTTCATAGCCTATCATGTAATTGTAGTGTAGACAAAGATTACTTCATGGCATACCATGTAACTGAATAGTGTCAACAAAGATTATCTCATGTCCTTTCGGTCACATTATTAGTCAATTGTCCATTAGGGAAAAATCTTAACATGATATAACTCAATAGTAATGTTATGTACTCACCTTTCTATCACTGGAGAAGTGCTGAAAAAGTCACCAATACAGAACCCAAAGAGGGGGTACTTCATGAGCTTTACAGCTGTGAAAACCAGACCCCAAGGATATGGTTGAAAAGTCACCCTCTCCAGTATGACACTGTTAGGAAAGAATGGGGATCTTATAAAACATGCAAAGACAAACAAGCTGATTCAAATATGAATTCAAAGAAACTAATTGTACTATCCTTTTAATAATTTCACGTTATTCTGTCCAAAAATAAAATACAGCCTCAACTTATGCAATAGGTTCCACAAGTGTTAACATAACTTAAAATTGTATAACTTGGATTTGATTTAACTGCCTTTAATTTTCATTGAAAAATATGTAACTGAATTAACTTTAATTGCATTCATTTTAGCCAGTTATGAATAACTGATGTAGACAAATTCTATTTTTTTTTCTGGTTTTCACAAACAAAAATAATTTTTAAAAATTACTGAAATCATGTTAATGTCAAACTAAATTTAGTTAAAATCACGTTATTATGCACAGAAAAATACATTTAAGTTTGATCAAACTCAAGAGTATAAATATGGTTTCTTGAGTCAAGTCAGTTTAATTATTACATTAGACCTCATCAAACTCATCCAAGATGATCTAGTCCAATGTCAAGTTTGATCAAAGTAAGATATATAAAAAAATATTACTATGCCAGTCATTCATATTTGAAATCATCCAAGATAAGGATGTTGTAAAGCTTGTATTTCAAATCGGATAAAACTGGATGAGAAATATGGCTTCCAGAGGGATACGTCTGGACAATGGCATACAGGATCACGTCACTAATGTGAGCATCTCCTTCATTATGAACTAGTCCAAGATTGATAAGATTGGGATATAATCCAAGATTGATAAGTTTGGGTCATATTCCTTGTCTTATGAAAGTCATATCGGAAATACAGTCTAGAGTGGTAGCTTTTATTGAGGTAATAAGCCAAACCAATTTGCTCATTCTGGTTTGCAAGTTTTATCAAACTGTGGATCAGAATTTTTGTTCAGTTAAAGGGTAACAAGGACAGTCAGTCAGATGCTTGATTACTTCACGAGTATCAATAGATCTTGCTCATTTAACTTGCCTGATATCTTAATGAACACGCATGTATTCCATATTGTATCAAAATACAGAAACATGGCCTCAGTTCTTTTACAATTAGACAAAAGATTACCTAATTTGGGTGGATTTTGGTTAATGTAACTCATTTGAGGGCACAAATATTGTGTTCAGAGTGGAAACAAGGTTAGCCAATCAGATGCAAGATTGGAAATCTCAATGATATGCATAGATCATTAACTAATCAGATGCAACATCACCTCAATGATATGCATAGATCATTAACCAATCAGATGCAAGATCACTTCAATGATATGCATAGATCATTAGCCAATCTGATGCAAGATCATCTTAATGATATGGATTAGATCATTGTCATTACTGAATTCAATCCATATTCCAAATTTCATTTCAATTAGATCAGAAACATACTTCAACAACAAATTGTTGATGATGCACACATTACATACAATGAATTTGAGGTCACACAATAATATCCTTTGAGCTTATTAAAGTCTGCCATAAATATTATTTCTCTAAAGAGGTGCATATACAAATCTAATGCCGTTATATTTTGGTAAATTTGTTTTAAAACAAAAGAAGTAAAAATGACGAAAATAAATGACCTCACTTGGATATATTTCAGTGATGAAAACTACAGGAAAGCTGGTCAGAATCTATGCTTTATAAATAATAATAACATTTTCTTCATCCTCAATGAAGGACATAAAAAGCATATAGGACTTGTTTATCTTGCAATAATTCTGTCTAAATTGTATCATATTCTTCCTGAAAACCTCTGATAATAAAGATTGAATTTAGAGTCACTTATATAATAAAAATGACAATAGCTCTAGGATTACTTGCGTTGCAATTTGTCACTTGTTTCGTTCTCCAAAGATAGATACAAATAAGTACTGCAGCAGGCAGCTAAAGTAGAGGGTGTAACTATTTGGGTATGTGAGCTGGTTACACATGGCCGTGAGGAGCAACTGACGACCTGTGGAAAAAATTAAATTGTAAAGTAAAGTTTAGTCGGACACAACTCAAAGCAAAGAATGAAGAAAAATAAATAGCCACATATTTTTTAATTAGTCTTCTTTAACAACATTCTTACTCATGGCAGAGAAAAACTGTACACAATACATGTGAAATTGACAAAAACAAATTTCAATATTTTGTATCCAGGAATTTACTCTATACATGAAATCATCAGGAAATCTTCAATTTTAATCATACTGGTCCAACCAGGAAAGTTTTTAAGCCATCAATGAAAAGTACAAATCTCCTAAATCAGTATGCTAAAACTAGAAATAACAGACATACTGCCATGAATGAAAAGCAAGAAACAAGAGTCCCATATGGGACTGACATGACTCATCTGACATGCTTCAAAGCCAAATGCATGAGCAATTGGAGAAGAAGAAGTCACAGTCAGTAAGATACTGTTTGTTGCTTCCAAAAAAACTATGTCAGTAAGATGTTTTAGTTGCTTTCTTTCAAAATTAAAACATGAATTGGGAAATGATATAAAAATATTTATTGAATTACATACCCATGGGATCTAATCTATATATAAGATTAGCAAAGAATTTGCTGTGCCAGGATTTAGCTATGGTGCTCACGCTGGGTGTCAGATCTTTGCTGTTGATATAATCGATGGCCCGAGTTCCCACATAAAGCACAAGTGCATTGATCCGTGGGACATTGAAATAGCAATCAGGATCATTTGTCGGAAATTTGTCATTTTTTGTCTGAAACAAAAAATAGCATTCTCAAGGTTTTGTGAAAGAAAACTACATCTGATATGCAAACTGCACTCTTTTTTATTGCTTTTGAGAAACTATTCTGCTACACTGCATCCTTGTTAATTACAGGTGTTAGAGACATAGGTAAGGTCACTATACCACCTACAGGACAACACAACTTTCAAAGTATTTAGAAAATAACAGATTTCATACATCACATGCCTTACACATGACATTACATTTAACATTTAAATTTACACATTGGCTGTAACTCTAAATTGACTGGACATTACAGTTAATTTTGTGTTGACCATTGCCAGGTATATTATGAGCAAGTCAAAGGAAAAATCTATATAAAAAAAATCATTGTAATTTGCTAATCAAAACTTAATTATCATGTAAAGTATTTCGTATGTCATATAACCAACACAAAGTGCTCACACATCAAATAAAAACAATATTGATGCATGTTCATAAAAAAGTACAAAACATTATCAAGGCCTGCTTTTTTTTCTTTCTTTGTTAATAAAGTTAACGTAAATTTTGATGCCAGAATTCTTGATTTAGAATTCTGGTAATCTTCCATTTGAGTTTTATTCTGTAAGGAATGCAATGATAAAACACATAAAAACACATTAATTTTGTATTTAGTGGATATTAATCCTTACCAAAATGGAACTCAGGGCATTAGGAAAGACTGAATCTGGCATTCCTATTTCTAGGTATGTATCCAAAAGCTGTGAACAAGAAAAGCATGAAGTGTTATTCTGTTTATTTATGCCACTACTTTACCTTATTTACCTGCTTTACAATTGTTATCATAAATTAGATCTCTGTTTTAAGAAAAAAATCAGAAAACTAATTACATCTAAAAAGAGAATTTACAGAAGTTGGACGTAAAACATTCCTTAACATGTTATTAACTGAGGAAAACATAATTCTCAATTACACAAAGGTAAAAAATGCATAGAATGTGAAAAGGTTATAATAATAAATAAAGAGAAAGACTACCTCTTTAGCTTTCACAAAGGTACACGAGTACCACTTTTGTATGTTACACAAATCGAGAATTTATCAAGTATCTATAAATCATAAAACGCAGGAAATAAAGATATCTTACTGGCTTGAAATGCGTTGACTCCATTATTGTTATATAAATGGGTTTAATCTGTGGACTTTCCTGGATTTCTGGTAACAGATCAACATTCAGGCCCGGTGTCAATGGATCTGGCATATTCATATTTCGTGGAAAGGCACATGAGATTAAGTTGCACATCTCAATGCATTGTGGTGACATTGCATCAATAAATTCATAATGATACTCACAGAGAAACTCTGGGAATTCACAAAGCAGGCCTCTTAGTATGTTTATCGTATCCTGTGAAAAGATAATATGGTTATACAGTCATAGTGTATCAACATGGTCTCGTGAAACCTGATTCAATAAACCTTTAAAATGATTATAAAAACATGAAGGCAATCAATTTGGCCATTGATTTTTTTTAATGAATTTCTGCACAAGATTAAATCCGAGGTAAATCTGGCATTGAAATGGATTATATAGGCTAACTTATCTCTGTCAAAGTTTAAACAC
Organism: Unio pictorum; assembly: GCA_030141615.1. NCBI lineage: Eukaryota > Metazoa > Mollusca > Bivalvia > Unionida > Unionidae > Unio > Unio pictorum. Next base: position 4,016,752 of record JARLTB010000158.1, on the reverse strand, counting down.
CGCCAATAATACCATCAATATAACTATTGTAACCTCAAAGGGTCTGGAAAATTATTCAAGGGTTTAAGCTATCATTTTCAGACCCTGAAGCTACAAGGGTTCGTCTGACTCTAGCATTAGAGATAAAACAACAATATAGAAAGATTAAAAATTCAGGACATATTTATTCAATCATTTCTCATTTGTTAGACAAATTACATCCTTTTACCAGATTACATATTCAAATTTTACGTCGTGAAATATATCAGTAAATAGAACCATATTGGGCAAATCTCCATCATTTAAAATAACTTCATAAATTACTAAAACCAAGTGCGAGTGTTAAAACTTATTTAATGGGCATCTTATGTTCTTTTAAATTTATAAGATCTGAATTTCAGAATCCTACTTTAGGTTCTGAAACTCGGGTGTAGAAATTTCGTCTGCTTATGAGAACTTAGTAAGAATCACTCTAGGTTAGTCCTATGGTATCTCTTCTACATTGAAGTCAGTGTGTCGTCTGCCTTTTCCTTTCTACTCCTATCTGCCCTAACCCTATCTGGAGCCAATTTGGTTAGTTAGTTTTTTTGTTGTTTTATAGTAGCCACCGACCACTAAGGGTCATATGGGCTACTTTTATATCCAGCATATCGCTGAACATTTATTTTTCCCATGGAGAGGGTTGCTACTCCCCCCCCCCCTCGAGCATTTATGTGCATACTAGTGCACTTATTAATTTTGGCGTTATACCGTATTACTAAAAAGTAGGTAAGTGCCCACACACACCTCCCCTTATCAACCAATCAGGATGCTACATGCGAAGGAAGAGGAAGAGGAAAAGGCGGAAAAGGTCCCGGTCAGGCTTCTCGTCACACACTGGCGCTCCCAAGGCACTCCCGGAGAACACAACCCGCGAAGCAGCAACACACGCCGAACACGCAAGGAGAAAGACAGCAACAGCCACAGATGCCACACCCGGAACGAAAAGCTCGCTTTAATTTTTTGTCAAATTCAGTCCAGTTATGCTAGTGGACGCCCAACACCAATGATGTGTGAGCCACCTGTGCTATTATATCAAGATTTATAAGTTACAGAATTTCCTAACACTTATCACTATGCCCTAGTTAAGTACAGAGTGTACTGTAAAGGTCCCTACCATGCCGGGAAAAAACCCTTCTTAAGAGGGCAGTTCCCCCTAGAAAAAACATATACTAGGGTGTCATCAGAGTGACTGTTAGTTTGTTCAGATTAGGTTGTTGTAAAGTTATGAATTTGGTTGGGTGTGGTCCGAAATGTTCATATTTGGTTTGATGGTTAGTTATTCGAATGGAATTCTCATACCAATCAATACTGCGAGAAAAAAGCCGATTTGCATACATACATACATAATTTGTATTTTATAGTTCGTTGGCAGGCAATCAGGAAGAGGCAAAGGCGGAAAAGGTCTCGGCGGGCATCAATTCATCATCGTCTCGCAAGCAGAGGCAGCCGAACGCACAACAGGACCCAAAAACAAAGAAAAAGCCGATTTGGAGCAGCGACGCTCCTTATATACAAGTTTGGTACGTGTAAACATTCTGTTAAACAAAGCATGAATTGATGGGTATTGCAATCGATCGGCCAATCCAAATCGACCATGCTGGCGGGACATGACGTCACGACAGAAGTACACACAACTCCGTGTTTGAATTCTCCGAATTTAACATAATGTGAGAAGATATAATAAGTCATGACAAATCTATCGGAATATATTATTCTCATCTTGGAATGTTTATGCAGGTACTTTAATATTAAAATCTTGTATTGTTGTACAATATACGCGAATGGGTAACGAGCATATCGATGTACGAGGGGACATCTCAAAATGGCTTCACTCGACCACAACAACGTGCAGTCGCTAGAATCAGCTGATCGAAAGATACAGGAAGTAACGGCATAGCACTATATTAATTTTTCAAAGAATGAAATGCGACAGCCCCATATTTAGCAATGCTTACCTTGTACATTGTACGACTATCATCACTGTCCAATGCAGACATGGACTTGAAGCGATTAATTAATGTCTGGGCAAGCATCTCGCCATTCTGAAAATGTAAATCACATCGCAAGTTATTAAAGGAAATCACTACATAATACTAAATAAAACACATCTCAGATTTATAATGGTTATAAAGTGGGGGAAAAATCAAGTAAAAACAATTAACTGTAAAAAACAAGGCAAAAGTTTTCACTTTCTGTCAATATCTGTGATAGCAGGGATGCCATTATATTTCTGCATTTTTTTAATACTATTTCAACTTTAACAATCCATATACTAGATCATTCTAATGTGCACTCACGCATATCTCCTCTGAATATTTAGAGCAAATTAAATGGAATAACTTACTCACCTTCTGATCAAATTAATGTTATAAAAAACCAATGTAAAATAGACCCCAAATAACTAATTTAAAATCTCTTAGTCTAATTTTCAGGTTGCCAGAGATGTGAAAGAATGATGGCTCGGTTAGACATCACTATATCCCTGATGATTTGACAGGAAAAAGTTACAATAAAGACATTTTATTTCGGATCTCTGGAGGCTGATTTAGAACATTGTCCCCTTAGTAGCCATTACCATGATATAAATAGTCAAATGCACTTTGAATATACTTTTGGGAAAATCTGAGTAAAATGGGGCCATACCTCTGGTTTTGGAGCCACAGCATGCATTCTGTAATATTGTAGTTTCTGGAAAGAAAAAGGACAAGCAAATATGAAGCAAGCTCTACAAATCCAACTAATTGTAGATTATATACTATATACAAATATAGGATGAAATTTCTAAAAATAATTAATTGATCATTGAAGAAAGCGTCATTAACTTCTATATGAATTCACGACAATATCATCTTGTGTACACGTTTATGACAATATCATCTTGTGTACAAGTGTATGACAATATCTTGTGTACAAGTTTATGATAACATTGTAATAAATTTGTAGCATGCGCATTTGACAGCGCCCCGTTTTTAAGCAATTCTAAGATTTATTTGTGTGATTAATTGGTATTCCGCGCCATGGAAATATTTCAAGCTCGAAATAATCAGCCAATTATTAAGAGCAAACGTCACAGGGTTCGCTATTAGGGAATTTAGGTGCAAGCCGATTGACTGTCCCTGGATTAACATAGTCCATTTTAAAATCTAGTGGTGTATAATAGTGTTGTGGTTGAGATGGCAGTCTTTATGGTAGGAAACTAGTAAATGACACAATGTAATCAATAAGTTGGGACTTGGTATATACCGTTTATGTGTCCATAGTGGAAAATAGGCGTAATAAAATAAGCGTGATACGCCGGTAAATACGTGGATTGACTGGCTTAGGGCGAGGCAGTTAAATATTTCCCAGTTAGAACGGGAGTACTAGTGTATTTACTATGGCATAACCGTCTGGCGGTACGGAAATTGATGATAATGAAGAAAAACCATGCAAAAGTGCGGTTAATTGACTTTTGGCAAGTTGTTTCATCTGTGGTCTCCAATTGATTAGAGTAAAATTGAGTAAATAAAGACAGATACGTCTGACTTTCCAATTTACAACTCAAGTTGTATGGAATTCTTTGGAAATTTGGGGAAAACATACGACTTCCAGCGGGATTCGCGCCAGGGTTTTGATCATTTAGTGGCGCTGTCCGTTACTGATCACTGCCATCTCACCTCTGTCTGCGTGGGTTCGAGTCTAGGATTCAGCCAATGTGGGTATGTGAGAAAGTTTGCAAGTAGCTTCTCGTGGGTCGTTGGTTCTTTCCGTTTTTATCTGGGTTCTTCCTCCACCATTAATACTGGCCGGCATGTATAGCCTATATTGTTCTGAAAATGGCGTTAAACCATAACAAAACCCATACAAAACAAGTTCATGACAATATCATCTAGTGTACAAGTTCATGACAATATTATCTAGTGTACAAGTTCACCACAATATCATCTTGTGTACAAGTTCACCACAATATCATCTTACTTACGAGTTCACCACATATCTTGCACATGTGATTTATAAAGCAAACATTGAAACACTTCACAAACTTAATATGAAATCGAGGAAAATAAATTGCAAGGAATTGACTATTTTTTTAAACTTGACATTCATTAACAAAACATGGCTGTCTGCTAACGTTTATTTTGTAAACTTGACTTTCAATAACAAAACATGGCAGTCTGATAACAGCATATGTATTATTAGCCTCAACATTTTCACCAGTAAGGAATGAATTTTGGAAGGATGGTGTCAAGAACACGTATAATAACCCTATAAATGACCACCAGAAATCAAAGCTTCAAGTGAATCATGTATTAAATATTGGTCATATTGACATACATAATTGATCCACAGATAAAGCCACTTGACTATAACGTCTAGTTGTATATGCACTGCCAAATATTTTCATCTATCCCAAAAGAATTATAAGTTATTGCAATCTAATTTTAGCTGAAGAGCACGATTATTTCCAAGCTGGATCACAATTTTGATGTTATTTTATGAAATTTTATAATATACACCCCTACCCTTAACAAAAATCAAATGAAAACACCTACCTTGCAGTATAAGGCCAATAAAATATCCTTTCAAAATGCTGAATTACACAACTGTATGATACTGAAAAGATGCGATGCCTTTTTATATCCCTGGCCAAATTAATAAACAAAAACATTGCCAAGTCTGGCATTGAGTATTAGAGGTGGCATATGAAATTAATTACTCGTTTTGAGAGCTTATCTAAACCCCTTGGGGAAAATATACAGGTTGTTATTGAGACCCTCTTACTGAGTACCCCAAGCTAACAACTTGACAGGTATTGTGTCTTTTAATTGCATTATCGTAAACAGGCAAGAGATCAAACACTCTGACACAAAAGGTATTTTACAAAATTAGGTGATTTTAATCAACGTATTTGTGAAAAAGTTTGGTTAAATGCCATGGACATAAAATATTTAACAAAAATTACATTTAATTAGGAGACTAAATTGTTTTTGCTTAGAGAGTATTAATAATTAATTAACAGGCATGCAGATTTAGTACTAGGAGTAGTAAACCATATTACATACATTTTCTTATATTTATAGTGCACATAAAAGGAATTTAATAAATTGGGTATTTTACTCTATAAAATAAAACCTTTTTATTATAAAAATTTGATTGGTTATTTTGTAAAAACACAAACTTAAACCTGCAGACTTAGTCTTACTACCTGCAAATAGGAACTTGGTCACATACAACCTAATGGAACATATACAGGTTGCTAAAACCAACACGTACAACCAACTGAATTACACAATAAACAAAGTGCATTTTATGGAAGCCATGATCAATATTACAAAAATAAAAAATAAAATTGAAAATGAAAATACCGAGTTTTAAATGGAATATTAAATTCCACTATTTAAAGAAAAAAACATGCAGAACTAGAGAGAAGGGAGGACTAGGCCCACCAAATGTCAGCATTTAGCAAAAAGTTACTAATTTAAACAGGTTTATATATATATATATATATATATATATATATATATATATATATATATATATAAAAGAATTTAGTTTCGTGAAAGTATTTTATTTGGATTTATTTAATTAGTGTTTGTTTGGATTTTTTTAAAATTATTATTATTAAAAACAATTAAGTGCAGAAAAAAATATGGGCTGTTTCCCCACCCCACCCCCCGAAAAAAACATACTCAGGACTATATCTTCATGGTATTACCATTATACCTTGGTGAATTTTTTGGGGTGGGGTGGGTGTAGGGACAAAAGTCCACTGACATAAGTATGACAAACGTTTCTTCGGAAATATATCACTTATTAAACGGACATAAGCCCCCTGAAATGAGTATGACTAAAGCTCTTTAGAAAATATACCACTTTTCAAATGGACAAAAGCCCCCTCCCCGAACGTTATAATTTTATTTAATTATATACCTCAGTTAATATCACCCTATAAATTGTAGCAGTGTATCTTAAGTTCCCACACAGGTTAACAGGAATTAAGACCATTAGTTGCAACATTGTTGCTAATCCGAAGTACTGTTACGTCACAACACGCTCAGCTAAGAAAAGTTTCTTTAAAGGTCAAGAATTCAGCTATACATATATAAATCAGATCATATGACCCACATTTCCAAAAATAAAGTGTGTCTGTGTGTATGTATGCATCCATCTATCCATTCATCTATCTATCTATCCATCTCTCTATCTATCCATCCATCCATCCATACATATATACATACAAATATAAATACATAAGTGTCTCCATCTCTCATGGCAACGATATTTCTTACATGCATACATACATACATACATACATACATACATACATACATACATACATACATGCATGCATACATACATACATACATACATACATATATCCATCCATCTATCCATATATCGATCTATCTATCCATCAATATATATATATATATATATATATATATATATATATATATATATATATATATGTATATATATATATGTATATATATATATATATATATATATATATATATATATATATATATATATATATATATATATATATATATATATATATATATATATATATAACTATCTCCATCTCTCATGGCAACGATAGCTTTTTTAAGATACATGAGTACATGGCTAAAAATAGGCACTGTTTTCGGTGGTAAGAACTTCACCATGATGTTAGTTTCAGTCTCGAACCTGCTACTAATGGTCATGAGAATGAAGGCCAATAAAACCGGGAAAATTACAACCGCATTTAAATTATTTTCCCGCGTCTACGTTGTCATCATTAAATAGAATAAAATCAAAACAGACAAAATGATACTTGTTACGAAAGGTTAAATTTTTTATTTATCAAGTGTTGCAAATAAATATATATAGATGCCTACAAACATGCATACATCCTTCATGTCATTGAGATGGCGCATGATACCGATTAAAGGGGGTGGGGTGAAAGGTTCAGACAAACGGTATTTTTGTAGAGATGTCGCTTGTTCTAAAGTTCATTCTCTCTTCTGTTTTACGACTTTATTAGTCTATACCTAGCAGCCACATGCATATATATACACATCCGTAAATACATGCATGCGTACATACATGCTAAACTGAAAAGCCATGTTGCGGAGTGAAGGGGTGGGGGAATAAATTAGAGACATGGTATTTTTCTTGGGATGTCGCTGTTTATACAAACGCATTCTCTCTTATGTGTTAATACCTTAACATTGAAATGAATAGTATTTGTTGGAATGTATGTACTCACGTCAGTTATTTATGTTTATTTGTGTATGTCATGGTTTAACGCCGTTTTTTAGCGCACGATAGGCGATATAAAGGCAGCCACAAACGTACATACATACAGACAGACAGACAGACTGACAGTCAGTCAGACACACACACACACACACACTCACATACATACATACATACATACATACATACATACATACATACATACATACATACATACATACATACATACATACATACATACATAAATAAATACATACACACAGACAGACAGACAGACAGACACGTACCTACGTACATACATACATACATACATTCATACATACATACAGACAGACAGACAGTCAGACACACGTACCTACGTACATACATATAATACATACATACATACATACATACATACATACATACATACATACATACATACATACATACATACATACATACATACATACATGCGAAACAAATAGCCCTGGACATGGAATGAAAGGGTGGGGTAAAATTTTGAGACAAATGTGTTACGTATATTTCATTCAAATAATTTATTATAATTGTCAAATTGAAACTTGTCATTTTGGGTTTATAATTCATTAAATTGGGAAGTGTTTTCTGAAAAATTAGATTGACCTATACTTTATTTGTAAATACAGGTGTTGACCTTGCTTGTTAACTTCATTTCTGGCCTTGTTTCAAGGTGACAAACAAGCTTCTAAAATGATTGGTTGATTATAAGGACATTAGAGCTTTTGTTTAAAAATGATTGGTTGATTCCAAGGACATCTTTCTAGATCATGATGTATACGTGATTTTGTGTGCATGGGTTCTTTTCTATGACCTTCTGAAAAATCACGTGACCCTATTTTGTTTACGTGAAAATCAGTATATAGGTTGTGTTTTGTAGCAAACAGAGTAGTAGAATCTCTGGGCTTTTAAATTCCTAGTTGTCTTTTCGAGTTATATTAGACATTATTTCAATTCTTTTGGATTCAAGAGGAATTTATTGTGTTATTACCTTGTACTGGTAAATTATTTCAATTCGTTTGGGATCAAGAGGACTTATTGTGTTATTTTTCTGGACAAATTACTTGTGCTCATAAACTTTCATAAAATCAAAACTGCATCACGTGACATCGTCAGCCATCTTGGATTACTTCGTCAAAATTCGAACCTGGTACTATTAGGTCATTTTACTATCAGGACTTTTACAATTCCACTTGTTGATTATATTGTGAATTCTTTTTGGATTTATTTTTGGACTTGATTTTCTTAAACCTTAAGTTTATTTATTTTGTTTTATGAAAATATTTGTAATCAATAAATTGTTTGTTAGAGTTTTACTTTTTTTTGGTTGGGGGCACCAGACAGATGCCCCCCCCCCCCCCGCCCTAAAAAAAGTAAAAACGTTTTTATGTGCATGTGTGTACCCCCCGATATGTTGTTTGTTGTTTTTTATTTTGCATTTAACTCCCCATTTAATTTTTCCCCATCGTGGTTATGTATTTGATAAGGGTTATTTTTTTATCTCCTAGTGTATCTTATGTAGATCCTTACTAGATGGGAGTTGATCTACCCACAGCTAGTATTCTACATTTGTTTGATATTGTTTGACCACGGCTAGTGGTCCCCTGATATCCTTGTGTTTGCTATTTGTGTTGGTGCTATTTGTGTGTTGCTATATATAAGTCTATACTTTGTGTTTTTGTAATGATTAGCTATTTTCTGTTCAAATTTTGACATAGTTGTCTTGCTTTGTGACTTTCCTCCTTGGGATGACACTTCCTCCACTTTATTTAATTTATTTTAAATTGATTTAAATTTTGGATTTTGTATAAATTGAAGTGTTTTAGTTAAAAGTTTAGTGTGCTTCAATTTATATTTAATAATATTTAGTCTTTTTGGTCCGTCTGCCTTGAGTCAGGAGCTGTTCGAATTTATTTGGTTGTACAGTTCCTGTCTCAATTAGGGCCGTCCTTTAATTATTTATAGGTGTAGTTTGAAGTATCCATTGTTTTGGATTGGTTAATATGTGTTTTAGATATTAAACTTTTTTAGTATGTATAGGGAGGGAGCTTACAGATTTTTATTATTCATTGAGAAAAAAGAGATTCATTTAAAAATTGTTGGACATAGCTTTGTTAAGCGACTGGCAATATGCCTTTGTGGTCTTGACTAGGTGACGAACGTAACGTGCATGTTACCATGGAGGGACACTCCGGAGCGTGTGTTGCCAGCTTTATCAAAACTCCTGTTTCCCTCCATCCTCTTCCAGATGTAGTGTTTCTAAAGATTGGTGAAAACGACATCTTGCTGTTGGAACCGCATGTTATCGTGTATCAGATGATTCAGTTAAGTCACTCCTTCTTGGAACAAGGCGTGCAGTATGTCGTGATTGGAACCTTAATGGCGACAGATAAACCGAGGAATATGTCCAAAAGCCAATACAGTCATAGAGTAAGACATGTCAACATGTACCTGGCGAGTTTTCGAAGGATCCTCCAGAGTTGTGTTGTGTAGGTTTAAAGACTATAGACAAATTTAAATGGACTTGGATGGTGTCTATCTAAGAAGACAGGGATGTGTATGGCTGCATAAACGCATTATGTCGGTTGTTTTCAGAAAGTTCAATTAAACCAATTTAAAGGCAAAGATTTGTTTGTATAAATGTTAATCCATATATCTCTACCTACCTACCTACTTACCTACATGCATACATACGTATTACCAATACCTACCTACGTACCTATCTGTGTGTCTGCATTCTCTCTCTCTCTCTCTCTCTCTCTCTCTCTCTCTCTCTCTCTCTCTCTCTCTCTCTCTCTCTGTATATATATATATAAATATATATATATATATATATATATATATATATACATATATATATATATATATATATATATATATATATATATATATATATATATATATATATATATATATATATATATATATATAATGTGTCCATGCTCTCCAGACAATAAATGGGGACCACGCCTTTTCATACAAATAAGAAGATTCCTTAAATATTTCGTTCCCAAAAAAGTATTGCACGTACGTTCAAGTGTGATACATCGTCAGATAGGTCTCGGCAAGCTACGTAATACTAACCCAAGAAAATGGCTATGTTAATGTCCCTGTCGGAGGTGAGTGACATTGGATTTATTGGCGTTTTCTCCTAGACCATGGAGTATATTTTAACAAGTCATACATCAGCAGATTGGCCTCGATGAGACGCATCTGGCAGTGAAAACCGTATCAGTATAGGACTGCCCGTTTATCCGTAACGTCAGATTGTTACCGGCACCACCACCACAACAAAAACATAGCCCGAACACAAACCCTAACGCTAAACGTCCCCCTAACCCTACTCCTACCCTCTTAACTCTAACGATGGCACTTACACTAACCCGAACCAGTCAAATGTGTACATTAACTGTTCTTAGCTATAAATTTAATATAGAATATTGTCATTATATACAATATAAGCATGGTATAGACGATAGTTGTTATAGTATGTATGTATGTATGTATGTATGTATGTATGTATGTATGTATGTATGTATTATCGATGTATGGATGGATGGATGGATGGATGGATGGATGGATGGATGGATGGATAGATTAATTAATGCATGTATATAATAACTGACAGGATAAAAATTGTATTGTCATTTTGAATGTGCGATAGATTTATGTACAATACATGTACATAATTAAATTCAGGACCAAAACTACAGTCACTTTTGTCAAGGTCGAGCTGCCAGTGAGTAGTTTCTTTGTACGGATAAAGCACAGTTTTTAACCTCAGCGGAGTCGACTCGGCCAGATCAAAGTTGCCGCTACTGTAAACATTCGTTGATGGAACGTGCGGGGGAGTCAAAAAAGGCGGAAAAAGACATGTGCATAAAAGTCACGCGCGCTTCATTTTGTTCGTTAAAAGCGCCTTTTTTCGTTAGTTAAATTATATCTTTCGAATGGTGCAAGATATTTTCATGCGGTTTTCGGTGGGTACACCCATCCATATATCCATCCATCCATCCATAAATTCATACGCACACACGCTGAAAAATAGCGTTAAACACTACAACATACATGTATGTTATTGTTGTTCGTTTAACGCCATTTTTCAGCACACGATTGGCTATAGATCGCGGCTATTATAAATGGTGGAGGAAGAACTCGTGAAAAGAACCAAGAAAAAGTAACCGACATTTTAATTGTAACATGGGATGGGGATGGGGTTACAAAAACATCGTTTTCTTAAGATTGCAGAGGAACGGACATTATCGTAATTATCGTTTTACTCATTGACAATATTATACACTTACAATAGTTGTCAATTGTTATAAACTTTATCCTAATATATTATCATCCATACATCCATCCATCCATCCATGCATACATATCGTTATAAGATGGTGGCCATGACTTCGCCAATACTATAGAATTCTTCCGTAAATAAGGAACTATTTTAATGACGCCAGCCACCTTGGACCCGTTCATTGACAAATACAAGCCATTTATGACCGTTATAAATCCACCACGTGTTTAATATCTTAACCGATAAGGTACTACCTCATTGCAAATAATGTCGATTTCTTTTGAAATCCACATGTATTTCAGCCTCTAGCATCTCACTAAGGCACCCCCTGGGGGTTACACCATTTTTAAAAATACGGACTAGGCTACTCGCACCCTAGGCACTTTTCTTCAAGAGCAAGTCTAAAACACACATTTTTTTTTTCTATTTAAAATTCATTTCGGACGCAGTCACTTCATTCATTCATTCAATCATCATTCATTCATTCATTCATTCATTCATTCATTCAGTTACATTCTAGTTATTACATTCACACGCTAACTTATGCTAATCAACAAGCGGCAATACGATACGGCACAACGCAAGGGGCGGAGCTTAATCGCACGCGCTCCACTCTATTTTTAAATCTTTTTTTTAACACAAGGACCCTTTATATTTTCAATTCACTTTAAGTTTGACTTTATTTCAGTGCAGTGCACTCATTCTCGCAAGGATTTTACGATACGGATATACTGTCACATTCAATCGATAACGTCACATTTATTTATATATGTATGCATTTACATTTAACTAGTAACTCACAGAGTCCTTGCATTAAGGATCCCTATCGTTTGTTTCTTTGTTTATGTAGCTATTTTTAGATACTAACGTATCTTTCACATTTTATTTACTTTAGCTATGGAACTATTACTCATTTAGACACGTACATTTGCACATACACTCATTTACACCCTCCTTTCTTTTTTCTTTATTTCTCTCATCCCTCAATACAGCAAATGCACGTCATTTTATTATTCCTACGTACACACGTGCACTATACTGTATCAATGTAGCCTTCACATTTCATTCGCAACAAATAATTTCATTCTACATTCATTCTAAAGACATTTTTGTTCCATCTTTACTTATAAATACCCTAAATCACATGCCTTATTTCCTGAACAATCGCCTTAAACCTTACAACAACAACAATAATAATAATAACAACATATATCTATACATACTTACATACAAACATATTCAAACACATACATACATTCACATTACATAAAATACCCTTTATATGTTTAACTATTTTTGTATATTTTAAAAACATGTACATGGAAACATGTACCGTTACGTAACAAGGGAGGCTAATCCTATTCAAAGTTCATATATCACCCATGCGTGCACTCGTATTTCTCTGACAATGTAAGGGAGGAAAATCTTGTCATTGTATTATCTTAATTTTCCTATTTGCTACAAGAACATATAGCAATAGTTCTGTAACGCACATTTCTTCATTCCCTTACAGAATTCAACGAACAAAAAAAAAAGGATATTATTTTGACAAGGAGGATGACATAGCCAAAAAACGCAACAAGAAGAGTTGAACAGATGAGAGGACAGTTATTTCTGACAGAATTCATATTTTGCCAAAGTGGTGACAATACACGGGAAAAAAAAGATCGTTAATTTCTCTGTAACGCATTTTCATTAAATCAATTGAAATTTTTTGAAATATTGAAATTTTATCTTTTAAAGTAGTTTTTTCGTTAATAAATTACATTCAAAGTGAAAAAAATTAGATCGTTTATCTTTCTTTTGCGTTCCCTATGTATTGGAAAAAAATTTAATTTAAAATATTCCTCACAAAAATATCAACACTGCCATGCTTTCATTCCATCCTAATTCACTCAGAAATGTAACTTTTTTCATCAATTTTACTTGTGCGCGATATGGTCATTATTGACATGGGTCGTGCCACTAATGACTAGGTTCATGCAACTAATGACAGATTTTGTAGTACAAATCGTGCTAAAATCCGGTGGTTTGACGGATTTCGGTGTTCGTCCATGCTCATTTTAATCCAAGTAAGGGCATTGATCATTGTCTTATTAATGTAGTTAAGGTTCTGGGTCAGGCTCATATTTATACAATTAAAGGTCAGGTCAGGGTCATATTCATGCAAGTAAAATCTGGATCAGGGTCATATTCATAAACCAGTTTTTCTCATATTCATCTCATTAAGGGTCAGATTCATACAATTAATAATCTGGGTCATACACTGAAGGGTCTGGGTCATATTCATACAATAAAAGGTCAGGTTAGGGTCATATTCATGTACTTATGGGTATTGGACAGGATCATATTCATGTAATTAGGGTCTGAGTCAGAATCATACAAATAAGAGTCTGGGTGGTCATATTAATGCAAGTAAGTGTCATGGTCATACTCATAAAATTAAGTGTCTGCTCATGGTCATATAATAGCATATTAAGTGTCTGCTCATGGTCATATAATAGCATATTAAGTGTCTGCTCATGGTCATATAATAGCATATTAAGTGTCTGCTCATGGTCATATAATAGCATATTAAGTGTCTGCTCATGGTCATATAATAGCATATTAAGAGTCTGCTCATGGCCATATAATAGCATATCAAGTGTCTGGTCAGGGTCATAATTATGCAATTAAGGGTCTGGTCTTGGTCATATCATAGCATATTAAGTGTCTGGTCAGGGTCATAGTTATGCAATTAAGGATCTGGTCTTGGTCATAATCATGTAATTAAGGGTTTGGTCATGGTCATATCATAGCATGTTAAGTGTCTGCTCATGGTCATATAATAGCATATTAAGTGTCTGCTCGTGGTCATATAATAGCATATTAAGGGTCTGGTCAGGGTCATAATAATGTAATTAAGGGTTTGGTCATGGTCATATCATAGCATATTAAGTGTCTGGTCAGGGTCATAATCATGTAATTAAGGGTATGGTCATGGTCATATCATAGCATATTAAGTGTCTGGTCAGGGTCATAATTATGCAATTATGGGTCTGGTCAAGGTCATATGATAGCATATTAAGTGTCTGGTCATGGTTATAATCATGCAATTAAGGGTCTGGGTCAGTGTTATAGTCATATAATTAAAGGCTGTTTGGGGTCATGATCATACACAAGAATTTGCTTAACATTTCTTTTTTTTTAAATTTTATTTGCTTTTAGTCACCTAAGTCCCTTGATGGACTAAGACATTACATTTTGATTTTAGTGTCAAGGTCATGGTAATAGAAACATTGTTATGATTTTGGTCCAAGTTTCTTCATTTCTTTATATTTCCTAAACATCTTTATGGTTTTGTTTATATATAATTGCCTAATCATTATGAAGACTATCTAATTCATCATGTGACATCCTTGCGCATTGATTCAGGGTCAAGGTCACATATTTGACAGCAGTACTAGCCATCTTGTTACTCATCCTGTGTAATGCACACACACACACACATGTGTGTGTGTGTGTGTGTGTGTGTGTGTGTGTGTGTGATGCAGTGGATTAAAGTTTTATCTTAAGTACACAATTTTATTTTGTTTTTAAATAAACTTTTAGTTGGAGTGCATTTTGCGGCATGTAATTTTAGAATTTTAAAATGTGCACCATAACAAAGTACTTTTAAAATTAATTTATGGTGTCCCAACATATATGTTCTTCCAACATATATGGTAAATGGACAGCGTTATCTGGAATAATAACTCTTTTTAGTCCAGCGTTGATAAAATACATTTAGTCATTGGTATTTTAATGTAAAGGTTGGAAAGGCTGTATGAAAAGTTTGTTTTTACAAAAGTATTATATATATATATATATATATATATATATATATATATATATATATATATATATATATATATATATATATATATATATATATATATATACATACATATATATATATATATATTATTTTTGTCAGAAACTAAACAGTAATGTTCTGACCCATTTTTAAGCTATACATTTTATAACGGGTAATCCCATGCAGTATTTAATTCATCACAAGACAGGTCCTCACACCGAGCTGTTATATATGTGTTACACACACACACACACACACACACACACACTTTGAGCATCAGCTAAAATTTCTTTCTCCCAACTCCGAAATGAGCAAGGCACTTTATTCCAACAATTTGGTACTTAATCCCTAAATAGCCAAATAGTTTGAGCAATCAGCAGTGAAATGAGAGAAATGTTATTATCTTAGATTTTTAGAAATTCAGAAAGTAGACAATAGGTACAAAGTTAAACAGTAGTTTTATTTTGGTGATGTTTATAAGTAGTAGAAACATCATTTGTATGTTTCCTTTGAAGAATTTGCTTTAAAATTTACAATGAAAATTGGTATGTATATTCATCTGAACAAAAATCAGTATGATGTTGCACTACCCATTCAATTGTTTATAATATAAAAGTGTTGATTTTCCTTCAACATCAGGTAGTTTTAAAACCATGCAGCTTGTACATGTTATGTCAAATGTAGAATAGTGTTCTTTGACATATTTTAGTATCTCATTCATTTTTGTCTTTCTTGATGTTTCTCAGCTGCTTCTGCTTCACCTGTGTTAATTTATTTGGGCTCTTCTCAGCTGCATTTGGTTTATCTGTGATAATTTTATATTTGGATCTTTCTCAGCTTTCTCTGGTTCATCTGTGATAATTGTTTTTGGGCTCATTCTCAGCTTTCTCTGGTTCATATGTGATAATTTTATTTGGGCTCATTCTCAGCTTTCTCTGGTTCATCTGTGGTTGCAATTGATTTGGACGCATCAGGCACTAATTTGTACATGTCAGGAGTTTTTTTGAAAAACTCATGGTTTGGGCCCATAGGCATGATTACTCTGCAACAGAAATAGGAAATGTTGAACATTATATGCCATACACACTTTTATATGTACATATGACAAACGATGCAACTTGTTAAATGTAATTTAGCCTTTAAAAAAAGAATTCCACCACCAATGCATTAGCTTCTGAAAATGTTAGACAAATTCTAACAGTATAGAGCTTGTATCATAAAACTTTTTTAATAAGAATATCATGAAAGTGACTGATGCTCTACTGGGCAAAAATAAATTGTCATAATCTACAATCACTCTATCAACAGGAATCTGTCAGAATCAACAATCTGTCAGCAGGAATCTGTCAAAATCTACAATCCATCTGTCAACAATAATCTGTCAGAATCTACAATCAAAACTTGTTAGATTCTACAATTGTTTGTTTTTCTAAACTCCTCTAGTTTTTTCAATTGCCTACTACTAAAACCATCTAAGATGTTTTTGAGAAATTCCAGCATAGTAAATTTGGTATCGAAACTTTGTTTTCTTCAATTTAATACCACTATATAAAGTTCAGTAGCAAACTTAATGTCATGGAATTTGATATATAGAAGACTTGCGAAGACAGTCACTAGCTTCGGGAGTATAGAATTTGTTTTTCAGATAACCACTGTGGTTGCCATGCTGGTTTATAGATTGGCACCATTTTCATTCAGGACCAGTTACATTTTTCCTAATGTTAAGATAATTTAGTCAAAACCATAAGAACAGATTGGAACTACTTTCATTTAAGTACAACAATATATAATAGGAACTTAATATCAAATTTGTATAAGAAAAGAAGGTTAAAAAATCATGTATCACCAAGGAAGCACTCTAATGAACATTTCAAGGAAGCAACATTTGAATACAGCCAAGGGAGCAAGTAATACAACTACAATCATTCTGGGTACTGAGTATTTCAAATGGAAACAAAAATCCAATCAGAAATGTAAAAGTACTGTTTTTAACTGTAGCGAGGATAAACATATCTTAATGAGACAAGCGTGTATTCCGTGACATTATGTAACAAAGATTACTTCATGATGTATCATAATTGTAGCAAAGACAAAGATTACTTCATGATTTATTATAACTGTAGTAAAGACAAAGATTACTTCATGGTTTATCATAACTGTAGCAAAGACAAAGATTATTTCATGGTTTATCATAACTGTAGTAAAGACAAGGATTACTTCATGATTTACCATAACTGCTGCAAAGACAAAGATTACTTCATGGCATACCATGTAACTGTAGTGTAGACAAAGATTACTTCATGATTTATCATAACTGTAGTAAAGAAAAAGATTACTTCATGATTTATCATAACATAGTAAAGACAAAGATTACTTCATGGTTTATCATAACTGTAGTAAAGACAAATATTACTTCATGGCCTATCATGTAACTGTAGTGTATACAAAGATTACTTCATGGCCTATCATGTAACTGTAGTGTAGACAAAGATTACTTCATGGCATACCATGTAACTGAATAGTGTCAACAAAGATTATCTCATGTCCTTTCGGTCACATTATTAGTCAATTGTCCATTAGGGAAAAATCTTAACATGATATAACTCAATTGTAATGTTATGTACTCACCTTTCTATCACTGGAGAAGTGCTGAAAAAGTCACCAATACAGAACCCAAAGAGGGGGTACTTCATGAGCTTTACAGCTGTGAAAACCAGACCCCAAGGATATGGTTGAAAAGTCACCCTCTCCAGTATGACACTGTTAGGAAAGAATGGGGATCTTATAAAACATGCAAAGACAAACAAGCTGATTCAAATATGAATTCAAAGAAACTAATTGTACTATCCTTTTAATAATTTCACGTTATTCTGTCCAAAAATAAAATACAGCCTCAACTTATGCAATAGGTTCCACAAGTGTTAACATAACTTAAAATTGTATAACTTGGATTTGATTTAACTGCCTTTAATTTTCATTGAAAAATATGTAACTGAATTAACTTTAATTGCATTCATTTTAGCCAGTTATGAATAACTGATGTAGACAAATTCTAATTTTTTTTCTGGTTTTCACAAACAAAAATAATTTTTAAAAATTACTGAAATCATGTTAATGTCAAACTAAATTTAGTTAAAATCACGTTATTATGCACAGAAAAATACATTTCAGTTTGATCAAAATCAAGAGTATAAATATGGTTTCTTGAGTCAAGTCAGTTTAATTATTACATTAGACCTCATCAAACTCATCCAAGATGATCTAGTCCAATGTCAAGTTTGATCAAAGTAAGATATATAAAAAAAATATTACTATGCCAGTCATTCATATTTGAAATCATCCAAGATAAGGATGTTGTAAAGCTTGTATTTCAAATCGGATAAAACTGGATGAGAAATATGGCTTCCAGAGGGATAAGTCTGGACAATGGCATACAGGATCACGTCACTAATGTGAGGATCTCCTTCATTATGAACTAGTCCAAGATTGATAAGATTGGGATATAATCCAAGATTGATAAGTTTGGGTCATATTCCTTGTCTTATGAAAGTCATATCGGAAATACAGTCTAGAGTGGTAGCTTTTATTGAGGTAATAAGCCAAACCAATTTGCTCATTCTGGTTTGCAAGTTTTATCAAACTGTGGATCAGAATTTTTGTTCAGTTAAAGGGTAACAAGGACAGTCAGTCAGATGCTTGATTACTTCACGAGTATCAATAGATCTTGCTCATTTAACTTGCCTGATATCTTAATGAACACGCATGTATTCCATATTGTATCAAAATACAGAAACATGGCCTCAGTTCTTTTACAATTAGACAAAAGATTACCTAATTTGGATGGATTTTGGTTAATGTAACTCATTTGAGGACGCAAATATTGTGTTCAGAGTGGAAACAAGGTTAGCCAATCAGATGCAAGATTGGAAATCTCAATGATATGCATAGATCATTAACTAATCAGATGCAAGATCACCTCAATGATATGTATAGATCATTAACCACTCAGATGCTGGATGACATCAATGATATGCATAGATCATTAACCAATCAGATGCAAGATCACTTCAATGATATGCATAGATCATTAGCCAATCAGATGCAAGATCATCTTAATGATATGGATTAGATCATTGTCATTACTGAATTCAATCCATATTCCAAATTTCATTTCAATTAGATCAGAAACATACTTCAACAACAAATTGTTGATGATGCACACATTACATACAATGAATTTGAGGTCACACAATAATATCCTTTGAGCTTATTAAAGTATGCCATAAATATTATTTCTCTAAAGAGGTGCATATACAAATCTAATGCCGTTATATTTTGGTAAATTTGTTTTAAAACAAAAGAAGTAAAAATGATGAAAATAAATGACCTCACTTGGATATATTTCAGTGATGAAAACTACAGGAAAGCTGGTCAGAATCTATGCTTTATAAATAATAATAACATTTTCTTCATCCTCAATGAAGGACATAAAAAGCATATAAGACTTGTTTATCTTGCAATAATTCTGTCTAAATTGTATCATATTCTTCCTGAAAACCTCTGATAATAAAGATTGAATTTAGAGTCACTTATATAATAAAAATGACAATAGCTCTAGGATTACTTGCCTTGCAATTTGTCGCTTGTTTCGTTCTCCAAAGATAGATACAAATAAGTACTGCAGCAGGCAGCTAAAGTAGTGGGTGTAACTATTTGGGTATGTGAGCTGGTTACACATGGCCGTGAGGAGCAACTGACGACCTGTGGAAAAAATTAAATTGTAAAGTAAAGTTTAGTCGGACACAACTCAAAGCAAAGAATGAAGAAAAATAAATAGCCACATATTTTTTAATTAGTCTTCTTTAACAACATTCTTACTCATGGCAGAGAAAAACTGTACACAATACATGTGAAATTGACAAAAACAAATTTCAATATTTTGTATCCAGGAATTTACTCTATACATGAAATCATCAGGAAATCTTCAATTTTAATCATACTGGTCCAACCAGGAAAGTTTTTAAGCCATCAATGAAAAGTACAAATCTCCTAAATCAGTATGCTAAAACTAGAAATAACAGACATAATGCCATGAATGAAAAGCAAGAAACAAGAGTCCCATATGGGACTGACATGACTCATCTGACATGCTTCAAAGCCAAATGCATGAGCAATTGGAGAAGAAGAAGTCACAGTCAGTAAGATACTGTTTGTTGCTTCCAAAAAGACTATGTCAGTAAGATGTTTTAGTTGCTTTCTTTCAAAATTAAAACATGAATTGGGAAATGATATAAAAATATTTATTGAATTACATACCCATGGGATCTAATCTATATATAAGATTAGCAAAGAATTTGCTGTGCCAGGATTTAGCTATGGTGCTCACGCTGGGTGTCAGATCTTTGCTGTTGATGTAATCGATGGCCCGAGTTCCCACATAAAGCACAAGTGCATTGATCCGTGGGACATTGAAATAGCAATCAGGATCATTTGTCGGAAATTTGTCATTTTCTGTCTGAAACAAAAAATAGCATTCTCAATGTTTTGTGAAAGAAAACTACATCTGATATGCAAACTGCACTCTTTTTTATTGCTTTTGAGAAACTATTCTGCTACACTGCATCCTTGTTAATTACAGGTGTTAGAGACATAGGTAAGGTCACTATACCACCTACAGGACAACACAACTTTCAAAGTATTTAGAAAATAACAGATTTCATACATCACATGCCTTACACATGACATTACATTTAACATTTAAATTTACACATTGACTGTAACTCTAAATTGACTGGACATTACAGTTAATTTTGTGATGACTATTACCAGGTATATTATGAGCAAGTCAAAGGAAAAATCTATATTAAAAAAATCATTGTAATTTGCTAATCAAAACTTAATTATCATGTAAAGTATTTCGTATGTCATATAACCAACACAAAGTGCTCACACATCAAATAAAAACAATATTGATGCATGTTCATAAAAAAGTACAAAACATTATCAAGGCCTGCTTTTTTTTCTTTCTTTGTTAATAAAGTTAACGTAAATTTTGATGCCAGAATTCTTGATTTAGAATTCTGGTAATCTTCCATTTGAGTTTTATTCTGTAAGGAATGCAATGATAAAACACATAAAAACACATTAATTTTGTATTTAGTGGATATTAATCCTTACCAAAATGGAACTCAGGGCATTAGGAAAGACTGAATCTGGCATTCCTATTTCCAGGTATGTATCCAAAAGCTGTGAACAAGAAAAGCATGAAGTGTTATTCTGTTTATTTATGCCACTACTTTACCTTATTTACCTGTTTTACAATTGTTATCATAAATTAGATCTCTGTTTTAAGAAAACAATCAGACAACTGATTACATCTAAAAAGAGAATTTACAGAAGTTGGACGTAAAACATTCCTTAACATGTTATTAACTGAGGAAAACATAATTCTCAATTACACAAAGGTAAAAAATGCATAGAATGTGAAAAGGTTATAATAATATATAAAGAGAAAGACTACCTCTTTAGCCTTCACAAAGGTACACGAGTACCACTTTTGTATGTTACACAAATCGAGAATTTATCAAGTATCTATAAATCATAAAACGCAGTAAATAAAGATATCTTACTGGCTTGAAATGCGTTGACTCCATTATTGTTATATAAATGGGTCTAATCTGTGGACCTTCCTGGATTTCTGGTAACAGATCAACATTCAGCCCTGGTGTCAATGGATCTGGCATATTCATATTTCGTGGAAAGGCACATGAGATTAAGTTGCACATCTCAATGCATTGTGGTGACATTGCATCAATAAATTCATAATGATACTCACAGAGAAACTCTGGGAATTCACAAAGCAGGCCTCTTAGTATGTTTATCGTATCCTGTGAAAAGATAATATGGTTATACAGTCATAGTGTATCAACATGGTCTTGTGAAACCTGATTCAAGAAACCTTTAAAAATGATTATAAAAACATGGAGGCAATCAATTTGTCCATTGATTTTTTAATGAATTACTTCACAAGATTAAATCTGAGGTAAATCTGGCATTGAAATGGATTATATAGGCTAACTTATCTCTGTCAAAGTTTAAACACCGCCAATAATACCATCAATATAACTATTGTAACCTGAAGGGGTCTGGAAAATTATTCAGGGGTTTAAGCTATCATTTTCAGACCCTGAAGCTACAAGGGTTCGTCTGACTCTAGCATTAGAGATAAAACAACAATATAGAAAGATTAAAAATTCAGGACATATTTATTCAATCATTTCTCATTTGTTAGACAAATTACATCCTTTTACCAGATTACATATTCAAATTTTACGTTGTGAAATATATCAGTAAATAGAACCATATTGGGCAAATCTCCATCATTTAAAATAACTTCATAAATTACTAAAACCAAGTGCGAGTGTTAAAACTTATTTAATGGTCATCTTATGTTCTTTTAAATTTATAAGATCTGAATTTCAGAATCCTACTTTAGGTTCTGAAATTCGGGTGTAGAAATTTCGTCTGCTTATGAGAACTTAGTAAGAATCACTCTAGGTTAGTCCTATGGTATTTCTTCTACATTGAAGTCAGTGTGTCGTCTGCCTTTTCCTTTCTACTCCTATCTGCCCTAACCCTATCTGGAGCCGATTTGGTTAGTTAGTTATTTTGTTGTTTTATAGTAGCCACCGACCACTAAGGGTCATATGGGCTACTTTTATATCCAGCATATCGCTGAACATTTATTTTTCCCATGGAGAGGGTTGCTACTCCCCCCCCCCCCTCGAGCATTTATGTGCATACTAGTGCACTTATTAATTTTGGCGTTATACCGTATTACTAAAAAGTAGGTAAGTGCCCACACACACCTCCCCTTATCAACCAATCAGGATGCTACATGCGCAGGAAGAGGAAGAGGAAAAGGCGGAAAAGGTCCCGGTCAGGCTTCTCGTCACACACTGGCGCTCCCAAGGCACTCCCACGGAACACAACCCGCGAAGCAGCAACACACGCCGAACACGCAAGGAGAAAGACAGCAACAGCCACAGATGCCACACCCGGAACGAAAAGCTCGCTTTAATTTTTTGTCAAATTCAGTCCAGTTATGCTAGTGGACGCCCCACACCAATGAGGTGTGAGCCACCTGTGCAATTATATCAAGATTTATAAGTTACAGAATTTCCTAACACTTATCACTATGCCCTAGTTAAGTACAGAGTGTACTGTAAAGGTCCCTACCAGGCCGGGAAAAAACCCTTCTTAAGAGGGCAGTTCCCCCTAGAAAAAACAAAAAAACCTATACTAGGGTGTCATCAGAGTGACTGTTAGTTTGTTCAGATTAGGTTGTTGTAAAGTTATGAATTTGGTTGGGTGTGGTCCAAAATGTTCATATTTGGTTTGATGGTTAGTTATTCGAATGGAATTCTCATACCAATCAATTCTGCGAGAAAAAAGCCGATTTGGAGCAGCGACGCTCCTTATATACAAGTTTGGCACGTGTAAACATTCTGTTAAACAAAGCATGGATTGATGGGTATTGCAATTGATCGGCCAATCCAAATCGACCATGCCGGCGGGACATGACGTCACGACAGAAGTACACACAACTCCGTGTTTGAATTCTCCGAATTTAACATAATGTGAGAAGATATAATAAGTCATGACAAATCTATCGGAATATATTATTCTCATCTTGGAATGTTTATGCAGGTACTTTAATATTAAAATCTTGTATTGTTGTACAATATACGCGAATGGGTAACGAGCATATCGATGTACGAGGGGACATCTCAAAATGGCTTCGCTCGACCACAACAACGTGCAGTCGCTAGAATCAGCTGATCGAAAGATACAGGAAGTAACGGCATAGCACTATATTAATTTTTCAAAGAATGAAATGCGACAGCCCCATATTTAGCAATGCTTACCTTGTACATTGTACGACTATCATCACTGTCCAATGCAGACATGGACTTGAAGCGATTAATTAATGTCTGGGCAAGCATCTCGCCATTCTGAAAATGTAAATCACATCGCAAGTTATTAAAGGAAATCACGACATAATACTAAATAAAACACATCTCAGATTTATAATGGTTATAAAGTGGGGGAAAAGTCAAGTAAAAACAATTAACTGTAAAAAACAAGGCAAAAATTTTTCCTTTCTGTCAATATCTGTGATAGCAGGGATGCCATTATATTTCTGCATTTTTTTAATACTATTTCAACTTTAACAATCCATATACTAGATCATTTTAATGTGCACTCACGCATATCTCCTCTGAATATTTAGAGCAAATTAAATGGAATAACTTACTCACCTTCTGATCAAATTAATGTTATAAAAAACCAATGTAAAATAGACCCCAAATAACTAATTTAAAATCTCTTAGTCTAATTTTCAGGTTGCCAGAGATGTGAAAGAATGATGGCTCGGTTAGACATCACTATATCCCTGATGATTTGACAGGAAAAAGTTACAATAAAGACATTTTATTTCGGATCTCTGGAGGCTGATTTAGAACATTGTCCCCTTAGTAGCCATTACCATGATATAAATAGTCAAATGCACTTTGAATATACTTTTGGGAAAATTTGAGTAAAATGGGGCCATACCTCTGGTTTTGGAGCCACAGCATGCATTCTGTAATATTGTAGTTTCTGGAAAGAAAAAGGACAAGCAAATATGAAGCAAGCTCTACAAACCCAACTAATTGTAGATTATATACTATATACAAATATAGGATGAAATTTCTAAAAATAATTAATTGATCATTGAAGAAAGCGTCATTAACTTCTATATGAATTCACGACAATATCATCTTGTGTACACGTTTATGACAATATCATCTTGTGTACAAGTGTATGACAATATCTTGTGTACAAGTTTATGATAACATTGTAATAAATTTGTAGCATGCGCATTTGACAGCGCCCCGTTTTTAAGCAATTCTAAGATTTATTTGTGTGATTATTTGGTATTCCGCGCCATGGAAATATTTCAAGCTCGAAATAATCAGCCAATTATTAGGAGCAAACGTCACAGGGTTCGCTATTAGGGAATTTAGGTGCAAGCCGATTGACTGTCCCTGGATTAACATAGTCCATATTAAAATCTAGTGGTGTATAATACTGTTGTGGTTGAGATGGCAGTCTTTATGGTAGGAAACTAGTAAATGACACAATGTAATCAATAAGTTGGGACTTGGTATATACCGTTTATGTGTCCATAGTGGAAAATAGGCGTAATAAAATAAGCGTGATACGCCGGTAAATACGTGGATTGACTGGCTTAGGGCGAGGCAGTTAAATATTTCCCAGTTAGAACGGGAGTACTAGTGTATTTACTATGGCATAACCGTCTGGCGGTACGGAAATTGATGATAATGAAGAAAAACCATGCAAAAGTGCGGTTAATTGACTTTTGGCAAGTTGTTTCATCTGTGGTCTCCAATTGATTAGAGTAAAATTGAGTAAATAAAGACAGATACATCTGACTTTCCAATTTACAACTCAAGTTGTATGGAAGTCTTTGGAAATTTGGGGAAAACATACGACTTCCAGCGGGATTCTCGCCAGGGTTTTGATCATTTAGTGGCGCTGTCCGTTACTGATCACTGCCATCTCACCTCTGTCTGCGTGGGTTCGAGTCTAGGATTCAGCCAATGTGGGTATGTGAGAAAGTTTGCAAGTAGCTTCTCGTGGGTCGTTGGTTCTTTCCGTTTTTATCTGGGTTCTTCCTCCACCATTAATACTGGCCGGCATGTATAGCCTATATTGTTCTGAAAATGGCGTTAAACCATAACAAAACCCATACAAAACAAGTTCATGACAATATCATCTAGTATACAAGTTCATGACAATATTATCTAGTGTACAAGTTCACCACAATATCATCTTGTGTACAAGTTCACCACAATATCATCTTACTTACGAGTTCACCACATATCTTGCACATGTGATTTATAAAGCAAACATTGAAACACTCCACAAACTTAATATGAAATCGAGGAAAATAAATTGCAAGGAATTGACTATTTTTTTAAACTTGACATTCATTAACAAAACATGGCAGTCTGTTCACGTTTCTTTTCTAAACTTGACTTTCAGTGACAAGACATGGTAGTCTGTTCACGTGTTTCTTACTTGTCTTTCATTAACAAAACATGGCAGTCTGTTAACATTTTTTTTACTTGACTTTCATTAACAAAACATGGCAGTCTGATAACAGCATATGTATTATTAGCCTCAACATTTTCACCAGTAAGGAATGAATTTTGGAAGGATGGTGTCAAGAACACGTATAATAACCCTATAAATGACCACCAGAAATCAAAGCTTCAAGTGAATCATGTATTAAATATTGGTCATATTGACATACATAATTGATCCACAGATAAAGCCACTTGACTATAACGTCTAGTTGTATATGCACTGCCAAATATTTTCATCTATCCCAAAAGAATTATAAGTTATTGCAATCTAATTTTAGCTGAAAAACACGATTATTTCCAAGCTGGATCACAATTTTGATGTTATTTTATGAAATTTTATAATATACACCCCTACCCTTAACAAAAATCAAATGAAAACACCTACCTTGCAGTATAAGGCCAATAAAATATCCTTTCAAAATGCTGAATTACACAACTGTATGATACTGAAAAGATGCGATGCCTTTTTATATCCCTGGCCAAATTAATAAACAAAAACATTGCCAAGTCTGGCATTGAGTATTAGAGGTGGCATATGAAATTAATTACTCGTTTTGAGAGCTTATCTAAACCCCTTGGGGAAAATATACAGGTTGTTATTGAGACCCTCTTACTGAGTACCCCAAGCTAACAACTTGACAGGTATTGTGTCTTTTAATTGCATTATCGTAAACAAGCAAGAGATCAAACACTCTGACACAAAAGGTATTTTTCAAAATTAGGTGATTTTAATCAACGTATTTGTTAAAAAGTTTGGTTAAATGCCATGGACATAAAATATTTAACAAAAATTACATTTAATTAGGAGACTAAATTGTTTTTGCTTAGAGAGTATTAATATTTAATTAACAGGCATGCAGATTTAGTACTAGGAGTAGTAAACCATATTACATACATTTACTTATATTTATAGTGCACATAAAAGGAATTTAATAAATTGGGTATTTTACTCTATAAATTAAAACCTTTTTATTATAAAAATTTGATTGGTTATTTTGTAAAAACACAAACTTAAACCTGCAGACTTAGTCTTACTACCTGCAAATAGGAACTTGGTCACATACAACCTAATGGAACATATACAGGTTGCTAAAACCAACACGTACAACCAACTGAATTACACAATAAACACAGTGCATTTTATGGAAGCCATGAAGCAGCAGAGAGGGTGAATCCTACAACGTTTTTAGACAAAATTTGATTGAAATCCTAAAACGAGCCGTCCTATAATCTCATTTTAACCAAAAGATGGCGAACCCTACAACGTTTTCAGACAAAAAAAATTGATTGAATCCTTAAAACGATCCGTAGGATTTCGTTGAAATCTCATTTTAACTAAAAAAATGAAAACGAAGATTTTTACGATTTTTTAATTAATTTTGGTCGCAACTTGTTGTCATCCACCCTCTCTGCTGCTTAGTGATTTCATCACTGGGTTAACGAAAAATAATAAAATGATTTTAACCGAATATTTGATCCAGTCCGATACGATATCGTGTCCGAGGATCATGCAAATTTATTGTTGCGAATCCGTGTGGTTTTGACTGAGCATGACTAAAGAAATCTCGAAATTGATTGAAGTCCATATCAGAACACCATGTCTGCCAAATATTTCGTAGCGTATGTGTATCAACGCCGTTGAATACAGAAAGAATATTGCAGTTATCTCTGATGACTTTTGGAACCTGAGTGTAGCGTTGAGTGACATATATCACGTCAGTGTTTTTGTGACGCCCACGGGAAAATATTCTAGCAGGATTTTTTTGTTTATCCAACATTATATCGTCGTATACGACTAAATTGTTAATATCTCCATCAATATCATCAATGCTCGGTGCTTCATCGATATCGGTTATAAACTCAATAATACCCTCTCCGGATTTTTCTACCGCGCTGTCGTTAAAATCTTTTAGCACTTCATAACATCGTTGATCATCTACGCTAGGGGCAATTAAATACAACTTATCCCATTTCATCCATCTCATTATTAAATTGAGCAACAATTGCGTTTTACCGGATCCAGATGGCCCGATTATAATCATCCGGATAGAGTTTGGTAGCGCTGCATGATGCTTAACCGGTTCTCTTCTTTTAGTCGCTGAAAAATCAATTATATCCATATCTCTATACATAAATTATGGATCTATATTGTGTGAAGTGCAAAACGCGTACTGGCACAGATGATGTGACGACAGTTACAACTAAAAATAACCGATCAGCGCTTTCTGGTAAATGCATGCAATGTGGTACAAAGAAATTTAGATTTGTGTCAATGAAATCTGATTTAAAAAAAAACGAGGAGGTGATATCGCAGCCAAATTGGCAAAGCTCCCTGGAACCCCATGGGCAAAGTACCCCGGAGAAAAGCACCTTCCCGGATATAGCTACTGTGGACCGGGAACCAGACTTGATATCAGACTCAATAATCAAAATCAACCCAACCCCGGTGAAGAACCAATAAACGCCATTGATAAGGCCTGTCACCTTCATGATGTTGCTTATAAAAGCAGCAATCTGCAACACAGGCATCTAGCAGATGTGAAATTAATTCATGCGTTAAATGCTATTCCTGATAAATCCTTCAAAGAAAAATTGGCTTCATTTTTAATAAAATCGGCTATGAAAAGCAAATTGATGTTAGGTGCCGGTAATTAATAATATGGAATCAATTTATTATTCCCCAAGAGGATACTGGAGGGGTAAATCAGCAGTCCATAAACTCGCTAGTGCTGCAAAAGTGAAAAAAACCACTGCGGCTAATTGGTTATCCAAACAGGCACTATGGCAAATTTATCTACCACCGCCTAAACAAATTCAATTCTCGCATTTTGATGTGACCGCTCCTAATGAAGTTCATCAGGCTGATATATTATTTCTGCCTCATGATCGTGGTTACAAATACGCTTTAACCGTAGTTGATATTGCAAGTCGATACAAAGAAGCAGAACCGTTAAAAACAAAATCAGCCACTGAAGTCGCTTCTGCATTTGAGAGGATTTATCGACGAGGTCCTCTGCACTGGCCAAATCTATTGCAGGTTGATCCTGGCAAGGAATTTCAGGGTGTAGTATTATCTACAATGAAACATCATAATGTCACCATACGACGAGGGCATACTGCGCTACATCGCGATCAGGCCATTGTAGAACGATTTAATCGGACTCTTGCTGAACGGTTATTTGGATATCAATATGCAAAAGAATTCATTCAAGAAAAGCGATCCCGTGAATGGGTTAAAAGATTACCATCTGTGATTACTGCACTGAATAACGAGATTACTAGAACAATCAACATGAAACCTATCAACGCGATTAAAAAGAAGTCAATACCCGTACAACCACAAAAAGATTTCAAAGAACCAATTCTTGGTAGTAATGTCATTGTGAGGTACTTATACGAACCAGGAGAGCTTGAAGGGGGTAGAAAAAGGGCTACTGATCCTATTTGGAGCGTCACTACACACAAGATATCTACTATAACACGATCTACGGGTAGACCTCCAGTCTATAAACTGGATTCAACTGCCCCTCAGCGGGGTTTTACTCGACAACAACTACAGGTAATTCCCGAGGATACTCAATTGCCACCGCATGGTCTTAACTAGCACCGTTGCGTCTATTGCACTCAAGACAAGTCAACATCACATTATTTCTGACATGACCGAGATTGTTATTTTTTCTGTCTACGGTGAATTGGCGAGGATCTTTATCCGAATACTGCCAACGCATTATACAATTGCAACTCGCGCAGTGATTATTCTGTTGTTTCTTCAGCGTAATTATTGATTCAGCATCAATATCAAATTCTCGTTGTTTTTTTTTGTCCTGTTGTTTGTAACCGGAGAGTTTTTTATTAATGATGCTAACATCAATATCATTTATTGTGGTGTCATTATCATCGAGGACAATTCTTCGAAGTTGATTTATGTTTCGTACTCTGGATACTGCGAGATAGACTAAATTCGACCATTCGATGTGATTATCCACCATCCAAACAATTGTATCCGATATAGTCAATCCCTGTGAAGAGTGTATTGTTGCTGCGTATCCTAGAGTCCACGGGGATTTATTAGCACGCAATGCATCTTCAACGACATTGATATCAACCAGCACAATATCATTTAATACGAGAATTTGTTTTTCACTCTGTCCTGGAATATCAACTTCAATATTCTGTTTTCGTGTATCCGATGGCCTATAACAAAGGGGTACTGGAAGCGTTGCAAATTTTTCTTTATGCAATTCAAATAACTTCATCTGAAGTGTATCCCTGACTATTTTTCTACTTGCAATTATCAAATCATTTGGTCTCCATGTTTCCCAGAAATCGTTTATTTGAGTTTCTGAAATCACTTCACGCGCTATTTCGCACTGGATTCTATCCGGTTGTAATCTAATTAGTTTCTTAAATTCTCGTAATCGTTCATCAAGTGATCTATAATCAGTGGTGATTTCTTCATAGTAGTCTACAAAACCCCTTAGCCATTCATGTGGAGATGCACCGACAAATGGTGGTGGTTGGTCGTGATCACCGCACATGACGACTTTTGTGTTTTTGTTTAACAACCACTCGAGAAATAT
Organism: Unio pictorum; assembly: GCA_030141615.1. NCBI lineage: Eukaryota > Metazoa > Mollusca > Bivalvia > Unionida > Unionidae > Unio > Unio pictorum. Next base: position 3,985,564 of record JARLTB010000158.1, on the reverse strand, counting down.
TTGTAATACATCTAATGACACTGTGCATATTTCATCCCAAATTATGATTTCAGGAATGAATTTATCACCCATACGCTCAGGAGTCCATTTGTCACCCTTCCATCGAAAGAAACTATGGTAAGTACAGGCATTTACCCCTCGCTGTATCATCTCTCTGGCGAGTCTGTGAGTCGGTGTTAGCACAATCATGTTAGTAGAAATACAAGTATTTCCACCACGACGATATAATTCAATTGCACGAGTTGTCTTTCCTGACCCACCACAACCGTTTAAATAAACTGTCTTGTATCGACATATTGGATCAGATACCGGTGGTGCATTAGAAAATTCTGATTGATTTTCAATACGGTTACAACAAAGATATTTATCATCCATGGCAACGTCTGCGGATTCACAATACTCATGTAGCATCTCCTTTTTAAATCGCCAACGCCCCCAATTTTCTTCGGGATCTGTGAATTTAGCTACAGCTGATTTGTATTTATTGTGTATATACATCGAATCAGTGGCCACTCTAACCGCGGTATTAGGAAATCTATTTATCATCGAAAATAGATTAATAGAAGCATAGGCTAGCATTGAACTTCTCAAATGTGTGTACTGGGAATTATGTCCATCACAGTAGGTAACAACCGTACCTAATTTCTCACCATTGGATAGAAAAGCATCCTTACGGGATACAAGTTTTCCCTGTTTCATTAAATCCGCTACAAGAAAATCGTATTCAGCGACATCTATGATCAACCGCGAAGAATATTTTGCGTTGTCGTACCGTCCACCTTGAGTGAATTTACCGATTATTCTTCGTCCGAGATCCTTTGCTTGTTCTTTTTTAATTTCAAATAACTTCTTAGACCAATTTATGATTTCTTCTTCATTGAAATCAGGGAATTGTTTTCGTAGTTCGTTGATTATACGATCTAGATCGGGTTGTGGTAGCCAAACTTCTTTCTGAGCTCGATAGCATATAATAGCCTCGGAAACAATCAACGATATTAGCATACCACAATCAATCATATATCGTAGTAACACTATTGGCATCCAGGCCTTTTCAGATAGGTGTCTACCGAGCCAAACATAACTACACGGATGTAACCCTGTAGCTAATTCGAATGATATCACACGAGCGAATCCGGTTAAATCAAAATCAGGTAATGGTCCATTAATCGCAACACGAGTCATTTCATGTGTTGGGTGTCCAAATCGTTTGAAGTACTCAGCGCATTCCCCATACCCGAGAAAACTTCCGGGATAACACGCGGCTATATCAATTGAAATCATACCATCACGTGAGTATTTCGTATTCCACAATCCTCCATGACCAAATTCGACGCAACTCGATTTAACATCCTCAAGAAAATCACTTCGTGTTGGACGCCATGAGTTTTTTTCTCTTGCGAAGTGAGCTACCACTGATGGAATAGTAAAACTATCCGTGAGTAGTTTTTCATGGAAACTCTCCGGTGAAAAATCATTAGCGATTTTTCTCATTCTGTTATCTAATTCTTCAACGCGATATAATTCACCATTTGGTTTTACAAATTGATCGAATCCTTCATCACTTCTAAGTAACCACACTGACACAGGATCATCCTTACACAACGCATTAATAGCATCAAATAATCTCTCTTCATAGAAAACATCCCCGACGAACTCCTTAGGGATATATTTCACGGTTCGTTCTCGTGGAAATACTGTTACCGCAGGTGTCCACGCGTGTTTGTTATGATCAATAATCTGTATTGGTGCTCCATTTTTGTTATATTTCGGTTCGTATAAAACCTCTCCGGTTATCGTCATAACTGTTATTGGAAATCTTAATGATGTTTCTAACTTAGCTATATCAGAAATCTTTGCACCGTTCTGTTTCACTGTCAGTTCCCACTCGGTTATTTTTTTTCGTCTTAGATCAGTTAGTTTATTTCCTCGGGATGCATTTGTGAAGTGCTCCATTACCCGTGTTGCTACACAATTAAGCCCTGACGAATATTTCATAGGAGCTAGTTTTGCGATATCGGGTTTATCATTTAACGGATATAGCCCATAAACCATTGCTGTTACGGGATAAGATCTTTCGTAGTATGGTTTGTCAATGCCGGTTAGAATCCCTGGTTTGGAATCTCTACTCACAATGACAGCTTTTTTATTCTTGAGGATTGGTTCAAATTTATCCCTAATAATCCATTTGCCATCGACTTCAATAATGAATTTGATTCGGAAAAAATACCGTTTTTCCCCAACACGTGAAATTATCACTGCTGCTTTTTCATCATTCATGGTAGCGTCAACAACACCATCAATTCGAAATGTTGACCAACAATAGGATGCTCCATCACGCTTAAATTCATTGAAACAATCTCTGATTTTATTAATCATGGCTTTATCAAGAATTTTATTCTTTGGTGTATCAGAGACTATATCGAGATTGAATTGAGCATCCTTCCAGGGTAATTTCTTGGACGCTTTTTTTGGTTTCTCGAGATTAAATTTGTTACGTTTTTTTGGTCTATCGAGATTAAATCTAGGACTGATTTTCAATAATCTCTTAAACTCTTTCATGTTTCCGTCTCTTGGACGTTTGATACGTTTTTTTGGTCTATCGAGATTAAATCTAGGACTGATTTTCAATAATCTCTTAAACTCTTTCATGTTTCCGTCTCTTGGACGTTTGATACGTTTTTTGGGTCTATCGAGATTAAATCTAGGATTGATTTTTAATAATCTCTTAAACTCTTTCATGTTTCCGTCTCTTGGACGTTTGATACGTTTTTTGGGTCTATCGAGATTAAATCTAGGATTGATTTTTAATAATCTCTTAAACTCTTTATCAACATTGAATTCAGCATTTTTCGAAGGCGTTTTCCTTAATTCGCTCATTCTATAATTAAAACAAGCATTTAAATGAAAGATTTTTATATAATGAATCACTGCAAGTGGCTTATGATTGGATCAGTAATCCCGTGTAACAAATCATGCAGAAGTGAGTTTTGTGGGTATCATATGCAAAGCTTTCGTCGTGGAAGCCTTGGTCCGTTACCCTGTATTCTATGTGGAGTTGGGGTTAGGGGGAAATCACGGTTGTGTTTGAATTGTGGTGGTAAACGATATAGGGAATTGAAGCGTTATTATGATAAAAGAATAAAAAATGGACAATCAATCAGAAATTATGACCCTGACGCTGACAAAGTCAGTATTCTTGACGCTGACAAAGTCAGTATTCTTGACGCTGACAAAGTCAGTATCAGGGATAAAATCATAAGAACTCCTCAAGACTACATCGAAAGATTTATCATTAAACCAAACAATGAATTAGACAAACAATAGTATTATATATACGAATGAACCAAGAATTCAGACAACATCCTGTGATCACAAATTATGAAGCATCCAGTGATGGTGTTGTAAGAAACCGCAGACTGAAGAAACCAGTTGGGTGGGATAATGGTATGGGGTATTTGATGTTTGGTGCTGGAAAGAAGAAATATCTCAATCATCGTTTCGTGTACGAGTGTTTCCATGGATTGATCGAGGATGATTCTGTCATTGATCATATCGATTCTAATCCGAAAAACAATTCTTTATCAAATCTGCAGGCTGTTACACAAAGTGAGAATACCGAACGAGGGGGGACTGGGAAATACTCGAAAAAAGCGAGACCTGTGAAATCTTTGAATACGATAACTAACGAAGAAAAAATATTTCAATCATTATATGAAGCCGGTAGGCACTTCGATATTTGTCCACCCTCAGTACGATATGTTGCAGAGGGGGTTTATCGATCTGCGTTTTCAAAAAATCGCGGACAGAAAATTAAATTTAGTTACGTCTAATACGTCATATTTTTCATTTAGAAATATGTCATTGCTATAGAATAATGAATTCTGAAAACATGAATAGCATCATATCCGAGATTTTAAAATTGAAAAATTGGGATATTGAACTATCAGATGGGTTAAATCCTGATCAAATCATGTCTGATTTTCAGGATATAGAATACGGAGTTAACAACAATAAATATATGCTACCAAAGAAGTATGCGCTCATCAAAAGAATTCAGAATTCTATTAAGGACTCTCTCGCATTTTCCAGTGACGTAAGTGTGTTCGCTCCGTTGTATACCATCGTAGAACGAATACGAAAAGAATTGGGGTACGAATACGAATTGAAAAAGGAGGTTAATTCTAAAGTCAGAAACCTACGAGCGTTAATTCAAGAAAATGAACAATTTTGATTGACTGACCATTTATCATTATTTGATTGACCGACCATTTATCATTATTTGATTGCCCGACCATTAATCATTTTTTTTTAGCCGACCCTCAAGGGATGTCAAAAATCGATGGATGATCAATGGAAAAGTGGGGAAACTATCAGTATTATTTATTTATATATACAATTATGATACTTTCCCCATCATTGATAGAGCCGTTAAAACACTTCCATGGTGGTATCAAAAATCATCCGACATGTCAAAAAAGTGGGGAAACTATCAGTATTATTTATTTATATATACAATTATGATACTTTCCCCATCATTGATAGAGCTGTTAAAACACTTCCATGACCATCCGATGGTGTTAGGTCGGGATTGAAAAATTGTTTTGCAATTGAAAAATTGTTTCTGATTTCAAATAATGGTCAATGAAGCATTAACAACCCGATTGGCTCGTGAACGACTGGATGCAATTAAGAGATTTGTACCAATTCGCGACTCTGTACGGAATAAACTACAACAACGACAAAGTCTTCAGACTGATTTTGCTGCGGGATCTGAAGAATTGTTTAAACCAGTAACCACAGCAACGAAGGAGATAGTGTCAACAATCTCTGAACAAGGAAAAAAACAAGAAGAGACTTTTCTCCCTGTGTTAGAAAAAATAGCAAAAAGAACTAAACAAACAAAAAAATCCTTGCAATCACTTCCTCAGGATATATCAACCGCTTCAGAACGAAAATTTAAAGGATTTCAGGAAGAACTAGTTAGTGGACTACCTAGATCAATTATATTTACTGAGAGCGCTAAACAACAAATTCTCAACGAGGATATAAACAATTTAGGTGAATTCGCTGCTAACAGCTATGATTCACAAGAGAAGTTTTTCACGGACAATTATTCGGATTATAGAATGTCACATAATGAATGGGCTGATATAGTGTATGAAATAAATACTGGGAGTTTAGATAGAAGGATGAAAGAATACAGAGACTTCAAGAGAAAATTTCAACTCCAAATAAAACGGCCATACGATGAGAAGAAATTTTCGGGGAGTGGTCTAGTTGGAAACGCTAGCGTTTCATGTCCTGGTAGTGTTCTCAGTGATATATCACGATTAGAGGTTCTTGTAGGAGGGTTCCGAGCCGGAAATAACTCACCGGAAATAATTAATGAAGCAGCTGATATCTGTAGACGATTATTTCAGGGTGGTATCATGGATATCAGCACATATCGAGATTTCATTGGCGAGTTAGTAGACGGTGAAACCGTCCATGGTTATCATAGTGACTGAATCGATTAGATAAATAACAATTGAAAAATTGTTTCTGATTTAAAATAATGATCATACACTACAATCATGATAAACCAACCCCCGTCTACGTAGTTAATTCACGGTTTCCGGTTTATAGAGCATACTACGGAGATGGTTTAGGCAATACCATTGCAGGGTTATTTGCGAGAATGGCTCCAAAAGTGATGCCGTTAGCTAAACAACTAGGAATGAAAGCCATTGATGTTATTCGTGATAAGGGTATTGGTGCTGTTGGAGATCTTGCTGGAAAAGCGTTTTCAACTGCGAAGAATAAAATAACATCATTAGTGAGACGAAAAAAGAAACCGGTACCGTTACCGTCTACAGCAGAAATGCCTGCAAGTGTTAGTAGAATTATAAATAACGCAGTAGATGAAAAATTAGCGTCGATGGTGACTCCCTTGATAAATCAAGAGGACCAAAATAACATGATAGCAAACATGATAGCAGGAAGTGGCTTTAAAAAAACACGACGATGAAATGGGAAATCGCGATTTAGACTCTGATAAATAGAATAAAATGTTCAAACAGTCACGTGATCCAGCATTTGATATAGATGCCCCAGTTGGCAAGGATGATTCTGTACGCGATTTTCAATTTTATTCTTATCACGCAGTACAACCAGATCTCCGATCGCGAATTGAACTTCAAGTTCATGATACCAGTAAATACTTCCTACCGTGTGAGGCATTTATTGAAGTAGAAGGAGAACTTGTAACAAATGTTGCAGCTGATACCCCATATGACAATAACGCAAATGTCCGAGTTGGTTTTGTTAATAACGGCATAATGGCGTTATTTGAAAGCGCTAGATATCTCATTGATGGAAAAGAAATTGAATCCATTGACCGTGAAGTTGATGTGGCCACAACAATCATAGGGTTAGCGAGATATTCTGATGATTATTCAAGATCAGCGGGTCCATCTATGATGTTTGCAAAGGATACCTCTGATAACGCTGACCACCTTCAATTCATTAAAGTGTTAACAGCAAGAGATAATGCAGAAGCCGATCAACAGGAAGCAGCTAATCCAGAACGTCGAACTAGACCCGGAGCTGCTTTTGATATTCTCGGAGGCGTTAATGGTAATCTCAATTTAGGATTTGCAACACGTGTAGCAACGTTGCATGGGCAGCGTCGACGATTTTCATGTGCGATTCCACTGCATCATATATTTGGATTCTGTAGAAACGTCCGAAAAGTTATTTATGGAGCTAAACACACAGTAGCGCTTGTACGAAAGGGTACTGATGATGATGCAATCTGGCGTAATGCTGGGGTTGCTGCCGGTAAAGTCATTTTAACAAAACTATCATTGTGGATGCCAGTGTTAACTCCATCAATCATAGCAGAAGAAAAATTGTTATCATTTATGGACCAAGGAGGAAAGTCGTTGTTAAGTTGGTTATCAGTGACTACGGATATCAAACAGGACAATGTTGATGGTACATTCACATGGCACCTGGCATCAAAACAAGGTGTTTCAGCTCCACGTCATATATTCGTAGCGTTACAGAATAATGCGCGAGTTGGTAATCAAGAACGAAGCCATATGATATTTGATCAGTTAGGTGTTAGTGAAGTCTCGCTGAGAATAAACGGACAGCAGGAACCATCCGAGGATATACAACTTGATTACGGTCAGAATCATATTGCACGCGTGTATCATAACCTATTGTCGTTTATGGCACGTGATCTAAATGTGGATACTGGTTTGCAAATATCACAATTGGATTTTAAAAGCCTCTATCCGATCTATTACTTCTCATTGGAACATCTCGATTTGATGAGACAATCTGTCGTTGATATACACTTTAGAGCCCGTGTAACCCGTCCGACTGGTCCACCAGTTGGTGGGGTACCTCCTATCCTTATCCCGAATTATAGAGCGGTTGCTGTCATTCTCAGTGATAAATCAATGCTACTTGAAGGTGTTGGTGGAAGAATGAGAGTGGTAGATGCACCAGTGGAAAACATGTAATTGAAATTGTAAACGATTTAGAATCAATCAATTATGTATAATGTCATATAGTGTTATTAGTGTTGCGTTAACTCCTGGTCAAATCAAAAAATTGCAATCAGAATCGGCTAAAAAATGTGGAACCACAATCACGTTGAAACCCAACCAAATGACTGGTGGTGCAAATAAATTATCGCTGACAACTCGTCAGGTGAAACATTTCAATGATGCACTAGTAGCAAAAAAGGGTGTTCAGATTACTCTTTCTGCGGCTGCTATCAAAAATATGATTAAAACAGGCGGTATATTTCCGTTGTTAGCTGCGATACCAGCATTGATTGCAGCAGCAGCCCCAGCGGTGGCTAAGGCGGCGGCGTTAGGGGCTGTTGGTACTGCAGCAGGGATGGCACTACAGAAAGCAACGGGGAAGGGGTATAAAAAAAAGGGAAAGGGTCTAAGACTACCAGGAACCCCGTATTCGTGGTACAGCGGAAAGGGTCTAAGACTACCAGGAACGATTTATTAATTCGGGAATCGAAGATTCCTATGTCCAATTTTGATTTAATGGATGCTGCTAAAAAGCTGGCGATTAAAAATTTCAGAGGTGTCTTTATGAAAGATCAATTACCACATCAACCAAACAGCGTTGAAACCGGTATTATTAATCTCGATAACAGCACCGGACCTGGAACTCACTGGGTTGCATACGCTATTGATCCACATGGGATTGTCTATTTTGATTCATATGGATTAGCCCCACCAAAAGAGTTTTTGCGTTATATAAAAACCCTTCCAATGAAGACTTGGTATTCTACGCTACCAACACAAACGATGATTGACCCACCAATATGTGGCAGCGAAGTATTAAATGTCCTTGACGCTATTTCTAACTCCTTGAGTAACCCAAGCGGAAAACCACCACATATTGTCGTGAATGAATACACTAGTAATCGCTGGCAACGACGAAGTCGTCAAAAACGATTTTAGAGAGAGAAAGAGTTTTACAATAACATGATTGATATTTGGGGGAGATCTTTGAAACCCAAACCCGATGGCACTGCACCACCTGATTCTGTCAAGGATGTAAAAAAACTAATCAAAGATGAAATAGCTGAGACGTTGAACTTAACAAGTGTTGACCCGAACGAAATAGTTGTATTTCAAGACAAGCAGGGTAAATTGAAAAGCAGTGATGTGTCGTTGGATGATATTTTAGTTAAACAACGAAACGCAATCGAAAATACTATCGCGCTTTTTTCCGATCAGGGTAAACTCAAACCGGGTGTAATCGTTTCGACGATTACAGATCGATTAAAAACTCTCAACGATGAGTTAAACAATTCTCTGTTTGTACTAAAAACACTTGAATCTAAAATTGAAGAAAACGGAAAACAGTTTATATCATTTCGTAGAAATATCATTGATAAATTTATTGGAACCCAGTTGGATAAAATAGAAATAAAACTCCCTGATATTAAAAAATCCATCGATGAGACGAAAAACTTCATCGAAGCCGTCAAAGGTGATTTTTCGAGGATGATAACAATCATTGAAAAAACAAAAATTCCTCATGAGAAAACCAACAACGTGGTATACACAATCCAACACGGATCATTTGAGTGGACACCTGCAAACAACAAATTAGATATCACTGCAACCGTTAAGGGTATTTATCGATTAACACTAGTAACACCATTAACTCAATTTAATATATCATCGTCGAGTTCATCCGGGGTTAATAATACGATTTCAACGATCATCGACAAGGATACAACTGAAAAGTTCACTATAACAGCTACTGATAAAAATTTGATTGGGGTTTCAGTAACCTGGTATGTGGAATTCGTAGCGGATTTAAGTAAATAACTAAATTGAAAGGATTTCACAATTGAAAACGCTAGCTTTTTTAAAATAACAATGATTTCATCAACTCAATGTCGCTATGATCAGGTCAGAGAATTTCAGAATAGACTCAAAACCCTCGCCGAGGAGTATCAAATAAAAATAAAAAAATACCGACGAAGAATCACCGCAATTGATATTATTATGTACTCGGTGTCAAGCGTTCTCACTGGCGCCGGAATAATACTTGCATCGGTTACAATGATTGCCCCGGTCGTAGTTCCAATTTGCATTTCTGCGGTGGCTACAATCGGGGGTATATCAACCGGGATAGCAAAAAAGATATCATCATGCAGCCAGAGTAAACTGCAGAATTACTTACTTCAATTTCATATTGCATCAACCGCATACTCGCAATTATCATTGATGATATCATCGTCACTCGATAATACAATTATATCAGATAGTGAATTCTCAGCGATGGTCAGTATTTTTGATTCCGCGATATCGAAATTAGAGCGACAACATGAGTATAATAACAATGACAACATCGATGGAATTAGAAAACACGAACCCAAAAAACAAAATGATCTCAATAATATCAACCATACCAGATTGTGAGTTCTCAGTGATGGTCAGTATTTATGATTCCTCGATACCAAAATTAGAAATAAATCATGAGTATAATAACAATGACGACACCGATGGAATTACTTCAACGAGTAGTGGAGAACACGAACCCAGTACAAACAAGCATGATATCAATAACATCAACGAATCCTGAATTCAGTGTGAATTTCCCTAGCCCAGTCCCCGTGAAGGAGATAGCGCTAGCAAAATTACGAGTGTATCACAGTTGGCCTAATATCAGATCAAAATCATTTGGTGGTCAACAACCCAATAATTCTTTAGTGTTTGCAAATGAGAATAAACCCGACGGAACCCCAGACTGGAAAGTTGTTTCGATACCAACAGGGTCATACCAAATCGAACAAATCAATGATGAATTCGCGCGTAGAATAAAATCGATTACTGGAAAAGAATCAAAAATCGCTATAACAGTTCATGAACCGACGCTATCATCCGCAATTGAAATAAACTCAGAAGGATATGTCGTAGATATATATCAAAGCTCAATAAGGACCGTACTGGGATGGCCTGAAATCCCACCCCGGGGAAAAACCGTTAAATTACCAGAACCACAAAAAACTGATTATATCACAGACAGGATAAAATCTGATAATCCAATAAAGAGTTATAGAGATTATGATAAATTGTATTTTTTTATTGAATTGGTAGATCCTCCCACTAAGAAGATCTACCACATTCTTCAACCGGATGACCCCACTGTAAATTTCGGAGCGATGAATAGCGATATTTCGTTGTTGTTTATATCCCTTAGATCCGGCACACTCACCCAAGATGAATTTATCAGCGTTGTAGAAACATGTAACAAAATCATCAATGACATGGAAACATTTAATGCGCAAATCATTCAAGAGGTATTAGGTGAAAGTAATCCTAAAACAAGAGATTTTTTTGCAACAGACTATAAGATCCGCATAGAAGATATTCCAACATTCAAACTACCAGGATATAACGTACCGGAACTAACAAAACATCTCAGTGATGCCATCGATGTTGGTTTTAAAATAATTCATGATACGTGGAAAAAAACAGCATCAGGGGAAATAAAAATCCTCAAACACAATAATGACCCAGACGGTGGCGGTAGGCATATCGCTCCGTTCAACGTGAATATATCCTCAGTGATTGCGCTCAATTTAGTATGTGATGTTATTGAAGGAAGCTATCAAATTAATCTCGAACGATCAAATCAAGCTCAGCAAGGATATATTCTTTATTCGTTTGCACCAACAGCTCCTCCAGGATACCTGATTATTGAAAACCCAATTAATCCTGTCTACATGCGATGCCATAATAATTCATTAACGAGAATTAATTTCAAACTCACCGACCAGTCAAATAATCTGATTGATTTACAAGAAGAGGTGTTAGTGATTAGTTTGTTTGTGAGATCCTAAAGACTGGATCAAATCATTTATTATTTTTTGTTAACCCAGAACTGAAAGTTCTAGCAGCAGAGAGGGTGGATGACAACAAGTTGCGACCAAAATTAATTAAAAAATCGTAAAAATCTTCGTTTTCATTTTTTTAGTTAAAATGAGATTTCAACGAAATCCTACGGATCGTTTTAAGGATTCAATCAATTTTTTTTGTCTGAAAACGTTGTAGGGTTCGCCATCTTTTGGTTAAAATGAGATTATAGGACGGCTCGTTTTAGGATTTCAATCAAATTTTGTCTAAAAACGTTGTAGGATTCACCCTCTCTGCTGCTCATGATCAATATTACAAAAATAAAAAATAAAATTGAAAATGAAAATACCGAGTTTTAAATGGAATATTAAATTCCACTATTTAAAGAAAAAAACATGCAGAACTAGAGAGAAGGGAGGACTAGGCCTACCAAATGTCAGCATTTAGCAAAAAGTTACTAATTTAAACAGGTTTATATATATATATATATATATATATATATATATATATATATATATATATATATATATATATATATATATATAAAAAGAATTTAGTTTCGTGAAAGTATTTTATTTGGATTTATTTAATTAGTGTTTGTTTGGATTTTTTTAAAATTATTATTATTAAAAACAATTAAGTGCAGAAAAAAATATGGGCTGTTTCCCCACCCCAACCCCCGAAAAAAACATACTCAGGACTATATCTTCATGGTATTACCATTATACCTTGGTGAATTTTTTGGGGTGGGGTGGGTGTAGGGACAAAAGTCCACTGACATAAGTATGACAAACGTTTCTTCGGAAATATATCACTTATTAAACGAACATAAGCCCCCTGAAATGAGTATGACTAAAGCTCTTTAGAAAATATACCACTTTTCAAATGGACAAAAGCCCCCTCCCCGAACGTTATAATTTTTTTTAATTATATACCTCAGTTAATATCACCCTATAAATTGTAGCAGTGTATCTTAAGTTCCCACACAGGTTAACAGGAATTAAGACCATTAGTTGCAACACTGTTACTAATCCGAAGTACTGTTACGTCACAACACGCTCAGCTAAGAAAAGTTTCTTTAAAGGTCAAGAATTCAGCTATACATATATAAATCAGATCATATGACCCACATTTCCAAAAATAAAGTGTGTCTGTGTGTATGTATGCATCCATCTATCCATTCATCCATCTATCTATCCATCTCTCTATCTATCCATCCATCCATACATACATATATACATACAAATATAAATACATAAGTGTCTCCATCTCTCATGGCAACGATATTTCTTACATGCATACATACATACATACATACATACATACATACATACATACATACATACATACATACATACATACATATATCCATCCATCTATCCATATATCGATCTATCTATCCATCAATATATATATATATATATATATATATATATATATATATATATATATATATATATATATATATATATAACTATCTCCATCTCTCATGGCAACGATAGCTTTTTGAAGATACATGAGTACATGGCTAAAAATAGGCACTGTTTTCGGTGGTAAGAACTTCACCATGATGTTAGTTTCAGTCTCGAACCTGCTACTAATGGTCATGAGAATGAAGGCCAAAAAAGCCGGGAAAATTACAACCGCATTTAAATTATTTTCCCGCGTCTACGTTGTCATCATTAAATAGAATAAAATCAAAACAGACAAAATGATACTTGTTACGAAAGGTTAAATTTTTTATTTATCAAGTGTTGCAAATAAATATATATAGATGCCTACAAACATGCATACATCCTTCATGTCATTGAGATGGCGCATGATACCGATTAAAGGGGGTGGGGTGAAAGGTTCAGAGAAACGGTATTTTTGTAGAGATGTCGCTTGTTCTAAAGTTCATTCTCTCTTCTGTTTTACGACTTTATTAGTCTATACCTAGCAGCCACATGCATATATATACACATCCGTAAATACATGCATGCGTACATACATGCTAAACTGAAAAGCCATGTTGCGGAGTGAAGGGTTGCGGGTATAAATTAGAGACATGGTATTTTTCTTGGGATGTCGCTGTTTATACAAACGCATTCTCTCTTATGTGTTAATACCTTAACATTGAAATGAATAGTATTTGTTGGAATGTATGTACTCACGTCAGTTATTTATGTTTTTTTGTGTACGTCATGGTTTAACGCCGTTTTTTAGCGCACGATAGGCGATATAAAGGCAGCCACAAACGTACATACATACAGACAGACAGACAGACTGACAGTCAGTCAGACACACATACACACTCACATACATACATACATACATACGTACAGACAGACAGACAGACGGACAGACAGACAGACAGACACGTACCTACGTACATACATACATACATTCACATACATACATACATACATACATACATACATACATACATACATACATACATACATACATACATATATACAGACAGACAGAGAGACAGACACACGTACCTACGTACATACATACATACATACATACATACATACATACATACATACATACATACATACATACATACATACATACATACATGCGAAACAAATAGCCCTGGACATGGAATGAAAGGGTGTGGTAAAATTTTGAGACAAATTTGTTACGTATATTTCATTTAAATAATTTATTATAATTGTCAAATTCAAACTTGTCATTTTGGGTTTATAATTCATTAAATTGGGAAGTGTTTTCTGAAAAATTAGATTGACCTATACTTTATCTGTAAATACAGGTGTTGACCTTGCTTGTTAACTTCATTTCTGGCCTTGTTTCAAGGTGATAAACAAGCTTCTAAAATGATTGGTTGATTATGAGGACATTAGAGCTTTTGTTTAAAAATGATTGGTTGATTCCAAGGACATCTTTCTAGATCATGCTGTATACGTGATTTTGTGTGCATGGGTTCTTTTCTATGACCTTCTGAAAAATCACGTGACCCTATTTTGTTTACGTGAAAATCAGTATATAGGTTGTGTTTTGTAGCAAACAGAGTAGTAGAATCTTTGGGCTTTTAAATTCCTAGTTGTCTTTTCGAGTTATATTAGACATTATTTCAATTCTTTTGGATTCAAGAGGAATTTATTGTGTTATTACCTTGTACTGGTAGATTATTTCAATTCGTTTGTGATCAAGAGGACTTATTGTGTTATTTTTCTGGACAAATTACTTGTGCTCATAAACTTTCATAAAATCAAAACTGCATCACGTGACATCGTCAGCCATCTTGGATTACTTCGTCAAAATTCGAACCTGGTACTATTAGGTCATTTTACTATCAGGACTTTTACAATTCCACTTGTTGATTATATTGTGAATTCTTTTTGGATTTATTTTTGGACTTGATTTTCTTAAACCTTAAGTTTATTTATTTTGTTTTATGAAAATATTTGTAATCAATAAATTGTTTGTTAAAGTTTTACTTTTGTTTGGTTGGGGGCACCAGACAGATGTCCCCCCCCCCCGCCCTAAAAAAAGTAAAAACGTTTTTATGTGCATGTGTGTACCCCCCGATATGTTGTTTGTTGTTTTTTATTTTGCATTTAACTCCCCATTTAATTTTTCCCCATCGTGGTTATGTATTTGATAAGGGTTATTTTTTTTATATCCTAGTGTATCTTATGTAGATCCTTACTAGATGGGAGTTGATCTACCCACAACTAGTATTCTACATTTGTTTGATATTGTTTGACCACGGCTAGTGGTCCCCTGATATCCTTGTGTTTGCTATTTGTGCTGGTGCTATTTGTGTGTTGCTATATATAAGTCTATACTTTGTGTTTTTGTAATGATTAGCTATTTTCTGTTCAAATTTTGACATAGTTGTCTTGCTTTGTGTCTTTCCTCCATGGGATGACACTTCCTCCACTTTATTTAATTTATTTTAAATTGATTTAAATTTTGGATTTTGTATAAATTGAAGTGTTTTAGTTTAAAGTTTAGTGTGCTTCAATTTATATTTAATAATATTTAGTCTTTTTGGTCCGTCTGCCTTGAGTCAGGAGCTGTACGAATTTATTTGGTTGTACAGTTCCTGTCTCAATTAGGGCCGTCCTTTAATTATTTATAGGTGTAGTTGAAGTATCCATTGTTTTGGATTGGTTAATATGTGTTTTAGATATTAAACTTTTTTAGTATGTATAGGGAGGGAGCTTACAGATTTTTAATATTCATTGAGAAAAAAGAGATTCATTTAAAAATTGTTGGACATAGCTTTGTTAAGCGTCTGGCAATATGCCTTTGAGATCTTGACTAGGTGACGAACGTAACGTGCATGTTACCATGGAGGGACACTCCGGAGCGTGTGTTGCCAGCTTTATCAAAACTCCTGTTTCCCTCCATCCTCTTCCAGATGTGGTGTTTCTAAAGATTGGTGAAAACGACATCTTGCTGTTGGAACCGCATGTTATCGTGTATCAGATGATTCAGTTAAGTCACTCCTTCTTGGAACAAGGCGTGCAGTATGTCGTGATTGGAACCTTAATGGCGACAGATAAACCGAGGAATATGTCCAAAAGCCAATACAGTCATAGAGTAAGACATGTCAACATGTACCTGGCGAGTTTTCGAAGGATCCTCCAGAGTTGTGTTGTGTAGGTTTAAAGACTATAGACAAATTTAAATGGACTTGGATGGTGTCTATCTAAGAAGACAGGGATGTGTATGGCTGCATAAACGCATTATGTCGGTTGTTTTCAGAAAGTTCAATTAAACCAATTTAAAGGCAAAGATTTGTTTGTATAAATGTTAATCCATATATCTCTACCTACCTACCTACTTACCTACATGCATACATACGTATTACCAATACCTACCTACCTACCTATCTGTGTGTCTGCATTCTCTCTCTCTCTCTCTCTCTCTCTCTCTCTCTCTCTCTCTCTCTCTCTCTCGATATATATATATATATATATATAATGTGTCCATGCTCTCCAGACAATAAATGGGGACCACGCCTTTTCATACAAATAAGAAGATTCCTTAAATATTTCGTTCCCAAAAAAGTATTGCACGTACGTTCAAGTGTGATACATCGTCAGATAGGTCTCGGCAAGCTACGTAATACTAACCCAAGAAAATGGCTATGTTAATGTCCATGTCGGAGGTGAGTGACATTGGATTTATTGGCGTTTTCTCCTAGACCATAGAGTATATTTTAACAAGTCATACATCAGCAGATTGGCCTCGATGAGACGCATCTGGCAGTGAAAACCGTATCAGTATAGGACTGCCCGTTTATCCGTAACGTCAGATTGTTACCGGCACCACCATCACAACAAAAACATAGCCCGAACACAAACCCTAACGCTAAACGTCCCTCTAACCCTACTCCTACCCTCTTAACTCTAACGATGGCACTATTCGTACCCTTAACCATAACACTTACACTAACCCTAACCAATCAAATGTGTACATTAACTGTTGTTAGCTATAAATTTAATATAGTAAATTGCCATTATATACAATACAAGCATGGTATAGACGATATTTGTTATAGTATGTATGTATGTATGGATGGATGGATGGATTAATTAATGCATGTATATAATAAATGACAGGATGAAAATTGTATTGTCATTTTGAATGTGCGATAGATTTATTTACAATACATGTACATAATTAAATTCAGGACCAAAACTACAGTCACTTTTTGTCAAGGTCGAGCTGCCAGTGAGTAGTTTCTTTGTACGGATAAAGCACAGTTTTTAACCTCAGCGGAGTCGACTCGGCCAGATCAAAGTAGCCGCTACTGTAAACATTCGTTGATGGAACATGCGAGGTCCGAATTGTCTTTGGTTGGGCTTAATTGTCTTTCGAGTTGGGCCGAATTATCTCTAAAGTTTGGCCGAATTGTCTAATTTTCGGTCCAAGTTGGGCCGAATTGTCTTTGGTCCGAATTGTCTATAAGCCTTTCAGCCTCTAACATCTCACTACGGCACCCCCTGAGGGCTACACCATTTTTTAAAAATACGGACTAGGCTACTCGTACCCTAGGCACTTTTCTTCAAGAACTAGTCTAAAACACACATTTTTTCTATTTAAAATTTAATTTCGGACGCAGTCACTTCATTCATTCATTCATTCATTCATTCATTCGGTTACATTCTAATTATTACATTCACACGCTAACTTATGCTAATCGACAAGCAGCAATATCATACGGTACAACGCAAGGGGCGGAGCTTAATCGCATGCGCTCTACTTTATTTTGTAATCTTTTTTTTTTAGCACACACGGACCCTTTATATTTTCAATTCACTATAAGTTTGACTCTATTTCAGTGCAGTGCAGTGCACACATTCTCGCAAGGATTTTACAATACGGATATACTGTCACATTCAATCGGTAACGTCACATTTATTTATATATGTATGCATTTACATTTAACTAGTAACCCACCGAGTCCTTGCATTAAGGATTCCTATCGTTTGTTTCTTTGTTCATGTAGCTATTTTTAGATACTAACGTATTTTTCACATTTTATTTTCTTTAGCTATGCAACTATTACTCATGTAGACACGTACATTTGCACATACACTCATTTGCATTCTCCTTTTTTTTTCTCTCTCTCTCATCCCTCAATACAGCACATGCACATGTCATTTTATTCTTCCTACGTACACACGTGCATTATACTGTATCAATGCAGCCTTCACATTTCATTCGCAACAAATAATTTCATTCTACATTCATTCTAAAGACATTTTTATTCAATCTTTACTTATAAATACCCTGCCTTATTTCCTGAACAATCGCCTTAAACCTTACAACAATAACAACAATAATAACAACATATATCTATACATACTTACATACAAACATATTCAAACACATACATACATTCACATTACATAAAATACCCTTTATATGTTTAACAATTTTTTTTATATTTTAAAAACATGTACACGGAAACATGTACCGTTACGTAACAAGGGAGGCTAATCCTATTCAAAGTTCATATATCACCCATACGTGCACTGGTATTGCTCTGACAATGTAAGGGAGGAAAATCTTGTCATTGTATTATCTTAATTTTCCTATTTGCTACAAGAACATATAGCAATAGTTCTGTAACGAACATTTCTTCATTCCCTTACAGAATTCAACGAACAAAAAAAAAAGGATATTATTTTGACAAGGAGGATGACATAGCCAAAAAACGCAACAAGAAGAGTTGAACAGATGAGAGGACAGTTATTTCTGACAGAATTCATATTTTGCCAAAGTGGTGACAATACACGGGGAAAAAAAAAGATCGGTAATTGCTCTGTAACGCATTTTCATTAAATCAATTGAAATTTTTTGAAATATTGAAATTTTATCTTTCAAAGTAGTTTTTTTCTTTAATAAATTACATTCAAAGTGAAAAAAATTAGATCGTTTATCTTTCTTTTGCGTTCCCTATGTATCTGAAAAAAAATTTAATTTAAAATATTCCTCACAAAAATATCAACACTGCCATGCTTTCATTCCATCCTAATTCACTCAGAAATGTAACTTTTTTCATCAATTTTACTTGTGCGCGATATGGTCATTATTGACATGGGTCGTGCCACTAATGACTAGGTTCATGCAACTAATGACAGATTTTGTAGTACAAATCGTGCTAAAATCCGGTGGTTTGACGGATTTCGGTGTTCGTCCATGCTCATTTTAATCCAAGTAAGGGCATTGATCATTGTCTTATTAATGTAGTTAAGGTTCTGGGTCAGGCTCATATTTATACAATTAAAGGTCAGGTCAGGGTCATATTCATGCAAGTAAAATCTGGATCAGGGTCATATTCATAGTCCAGTTTTGCTCATATTCATCTCATTAAGGGTCAGATTCATACAATTAATAATCTGGGTCATACACTGAAGGGTCTGGGTCATATTCATACAATAAAAGGTCAGGTTAGGGTCATATTCATGTACTTATGGGTATTGGACAGGATCATATCCATGTAATTAGGGTCTGAGTCAGAATCATACAAATAAGAGTCTGGGTGGTCATATTAATGCAAGTAAGTGTCATGGTTATACTCATAAAATTAAGTGTCTGCTCATGGTCATATAATAGCATATTAAGTGTCTGCTCATGGTCATATAATAGCATATTAAGTGTCTGCTCATGGTCATATAATAGCATATTAAGAGTCTGCTCATGGCCATATAATAGCATATTAAGTGTCTGGTCAGGGTCATAATTATGCAATTAAGGGTCTGGTCTTGGTCATATCATAGCATATTAAGTGTCTGGTGAGGGTCATAATTATGCAATTAAGGATCTGGTCTTGGTCATAATCATATAATTAAGGGTTTGGTCATGGTCATATAATAGCATATTAAGTGTCTGCTCGTGGTCATATAATAGCATATTAAGTGTATGGTCAGGGTCATAATTATGCAATTAAGGGTCTGGTCAGGGTCATAATCATGTAATTAAGGGTTTGGTCATGGTCATATCATAGCATATTAAGTGTCTGGTCAGGGTCATAATCATGTAATTAAGGGTTTGGTCATGGTCATATGATAGCATATTAAGTGTCTGGTCAGGGTCATAATCATGCATTTATGGGTCTGGTCAGGGTCATATGATAGCATATTAAGTGTCTGGTCATGGTCATAATCATGCAATTATGGGTCTGGTCAGGGTTATAATCATGCAATTAAGGGTCTGGTCAGGGTTATAATCATGCAATTAAGGGTCTGGGTCAGTGTTATAGTCATATAATTAAAGGGTGTTTGGGGTCATGATCATACACAAGAATTTGCGTAACATTTCTTTTTTTTAAATTTTATTTGCTTTTAGTCACCTAAGTCCCTTGATGGACTAAGACATTACATTTTGATTTTAGTGTCAAGGTCATGGTAATAGAAACATTGTTATGATTTTGGTCGAAGTTTCTTCATTTCTTTATATTTCCTAAACATCTTTATGGTTTTGTTTATATATAATTGCCTAATCATTATGAAGATAATCTAATTCATCATGTGACATCCTTGCGCATTGATTCAGGGTCAAGGTCACATATTTGACAGCAGTACTAGCCATCTTGTTACTCATCCTGTGCAATACACACACACACATGTGTGTGTGTGTGTGTGTGTGTGTGTGTGTTTGATGCAGTGGATTAAAGTTTTATCTTAAGTACACAATTTTATTTTGTTTTTAAATAAACTTTTAGTTGGAGTGCATTTTGCGGCATGTAATTTTAGAATTTTAAAATGTGCCCCATAACAAAGTACTTTTCAAATTAATTTATGGTGTCCCAACATATATGTTCTTCCAACATATATGGTAAATGGACAGCGTTATCTGGAATAATAACTCTTATTAGTCCAGCGTTGATAAAATACATTTAGTCATTGGTATTTTAATGTAAAGGTTGGAAAGGCTGTATGAAAAGTTTGTTTTTACAAAAGTATTATATATATATATATATATATATATATATATATATATATATATATATATATATATATATATATTATTTTTGTCAGAAACTAAACAGTAATGTTCTGCCCCATTTTTAAGCTATACATTTTATAACGGATAATCCCATGCAGTATTTAATTCATCACAAGACAGGTCCTCACACCGAGCTGTTATATATGTGTTACACACACACACACACACACACACACACACACACACACACTTTGAGCATCAGCTAAAATTTCTTTCTCCCAACTCCGAAATGGGCAAGGCACTTTATTCCAACAATTTGGTACTTAATCCCTAAATAGCCAAATAGTTTGAGCAATCAGCAGTGAAATGAGAGAAATGTTATTATCTTAGATTTTTAGAAATTCAGAAAGTAGACAACAGGTACAAAGTTAAACAGTAGTTTTATTTTGGTGATGTTTATAAGTAGTAGAAACATCATTTGTATGTTTCCTTTGAAGAATTTGCTTTAAAATTTACAATGAAAATTTGTATGTATATTCATCTGAACAAAAATCAGTATGATGTTGCACTACCCATTCAATTGTTTATAATACAAAAGTGTTGACTTTCCTTCAACATCAGGTAGTTTTAAACCCATGCAGCTTGTACATGTTATGTCAAATGTAGAATAGTGTTCTTTGACATATTTTAGTATCTCATTCACTTCTGTCTTTCTTGATGTTTCTCAGCTGCATCTGCTTCACCTGTGTTAATTTATTTGGGCTCTTCTCAGCTGCATTTGGTTTATCTGTGATAATTTTATATTTGGATCTTTCTCAGCTTTCTCTGGTTCATCTGTGATAATTGTTTTTGGGCTCATTCTCAGCTTTCTCTGGTTCATATGTGATAATTTTATTTGGGCTCATTCTCAGCTTTCTCTGGTTCATCTGTGGTTGCAATTGATTTGGACGCATCAGGCACTAATTTGTACATGTCAGGAGTTTTTTTGAAAAACTCATGGTTTGGGCCCATAGGCATGATTACTCTGCAACAGAAATAGGAAATGTTGAACATTATATGCCATACACACTTTTATATGTACATATGACAAACGATGCAACTTGTTAAATGTAATTTAGCCTTTAAAAAAAGAATTCCACCACCAATGCATTAGCTTCTGAAAATGTTAGACAAATTCTAACAGTATAGAGCTTGTATCATAAAACTTTTTTAATAAGAATATCATGAAAGTGACTGATGCTCTACTGGGCAAAAATAAATTGTCATAATCTACAATCACTCTATCAACAGGAATCTGTCAGAATCAACAATCTGTCTGCAGGAATCTGTCAAAATCTACAATCCATCTGTCAACAATAATCTGTCAGAATCTACAATCAAAACTTGTTAGATTCTACAATTGTTTGTTTTTCTAAACTCCTCTAGTTTTTTCAATTGCCTACTACTAAAACCATCTAAGATGTTTTTGAGAAATTCCAGCATAGTAAATTTGGTATCGAAACTTTGTTTTCTTCAATTTAATACCACTATATAAAGTTCAGTAGCAAAATTAAAGTCATGGAATTTGATATATAGAAGACTTGCGAAGACAGTCACTAGCTTCGGGAGTATAGAATTTGTTTTTCAGATAACCACTGTGGTTGCCATGCTGGTTTATAGATTGGCACCATTTTCATTCAGGACCAGTTACATTTTTCCTAATGTTAAGATAATTTAGTCCAAACCATAAGAACAGATTGGAACTACTTTCATTTAAGTACAACAATATATAATAGGAACTTAATATCAAATCTGTATAAGAAAAGAAGGTTAAAAAATCATGTATCACCAAGGAAGCACTCTAATGAACATTTCAAGGAAGCAACATTTGAATACAGCCAAGGGAGCAAGTAATACAACTACAATCATTCTGGGTACTGAGTATTTCAAATGGAAACAAAAATCCAATCAGAAATGTAAAAGTACTGTTTTTAACTGTAGCGAGGATAAACATATCTTAATGAGACAAGCGTGTATTCCATGACATTATGTAAGAAAGATTACTTCATGATGTATCATAATTGTAGCCAAGACAAAGATTACTTCATGATTTATTATAACTGTAGTAAAGACAAAGATTACTTCATGGTTTATCATAACTGTAGCAAAGACAAAGATTATTTCATGGTTTATCATAACTGTAGTAAAGACAAGGATTACTTCATGATTTACCATAACTGCTGCAAAGACAAAGATTACTTCATGGCATACCATGTAACTGTAGTGTAGACAAAGATTACTTCATGATTTATCATAACTGTAGTAAAGAAAAAGATTACTTCATGATTTATCATAACATAGTAAAGACAAAGATTACTTCATGGTTTATCATAACTGTAGTAAAGACAAATATTACTTCATGGCCTATCATGTAACTGTAGTGTAGACAAAGATTACTTCATGGCCTATCATGTAACTGTAGTGTAGACAAAGATTACTTCATGGCATACCATGTAACTGAATAGTGTCAACAAAGATTATCTCATGTCCTTTCGGTCACATTATTAGTCAATTGTCCATTAGGGAAAAATCATAACATGATATAACTCAATAGTAATGTTATGTACTCACCTTTCTATCACTGGAGAAGTGCTGAAAAAGTCACCAATACAGAACCCAAAGAGGGGGTACTTCATGAGCTTTACAGCTGTGAAAACCAGACCCCAAGGATATGGTTGAAAAGTCACCCTCTCCAGTATGACACTGTTAGGAAAGAATGGGGATCTTATAAAACATGCAAAGACAAACAAGCTGATTCAAATATGAATTCAAAGAAACTAATTGTACTATCCTTTTAATAATTTCACGTTATTCTGTCCAAAAATAAAATACAGCCTCAACTTATGCAATAGGTTCCACAAGTGTTAACATAACTTAAAATTGTATAACTTGGATTTGATTTAACTGCCTTTAATTTTCATTGAAAAATATGTAACTGAATTAACTTTAATTGCATTCATTTTAGCCAGTTATGAATAACTGATGTAGACAAATTCTAATTTTTTTTCTGGTTTTCACAAACAAAAATAATTTTTAAAAGTTACTGAAATCATGTTAATGTCAAACTAAATTTAGTTAAAATCACGTTATTATGCACAGAAAAATACATTTAAGTTTGATCAAAATCAAGAGTATAAATATGGTTTCTTGAGTCAAGTCAGTTTAATTATTACATTAGACCTCATCAAACTCATCCAAGATGATCTAGTCCAATGTCAAGTTTGATCAAAGTAAGATATATAAAAAAAATATTACTATGCCAGTCATTCATATTTGAAATCATCGAAGATAAGGATGTTGTAAAGCTTGTATTTCAAATCGGATAAAACTGGATGAGAAATATGGCTTCCAGAGGGATAAGTCTGGACAATGGCATACAGGATCACGTCACTAATGTGAGGATCTCCTTCATTATGAACTAGTCCAAGATTGATAAGATTGGGATATAATCCAAGATTGATAAGTTTGGGTCATATTCCTTGTCTTATGAAAGTCATATCGGAAATACAGTCTAGAGTGGTAGATTTTATTGAGGTAATAAGCCAAACCAATTTGCTCATTCTGGTTTGCAAGTTTTATCAAACTGTGGATCAGAATTTTTGTTCAGTTAAAGGGTAACAAGGACAGTCAGTCAGATGCTTGATTACTTCACGAGTATCAATAGATCTTGCTCATTTAACTTGCCTGATATCTTAATGAACACGCATGTATTCCATATTGTATCAAAATACAGAAACATGGCCTCAGTTCTTTTACAATTAGACAAAAGATTACCTAATTTGGATGGATTTTGGTTAATGTAACTCATTTGAGGACGCAAATATTGTGTTCAGAGTGGAAACAAGGTTAGCCAATCAGATGCAAGATTGGAAATCTCAATGATATGCATAGATCATTAACTAATCAGATGCAAGATCACCTCAATGATATGTATAGATCATTAACCACTCAGATGCTGGATGACATCAATGATATGCATAGATCATTAACCAATCAGATGCAAGATCACTTCAATGATATGCATAGATCATTAGCCAATCAGATGCAAGATCATCTTAATGATATGGATTAGATCATTGTCATTACTGAATTCAATCCATATTCCAAATTTCATTTCAATTAGATCAGAAACATACTTCAACAACAAATTGTTGATGATGCACACATTACATACAATGAATTTGAGGTCACACAATAATATCCTTTGAGCTTATTAAAGTCTGCCATAAATATTATTTCTCTAAAGAGGTGCATATACAAATCTAATGCCGTTATATTTTGGTAAATTTGTTTTAAAACAAAAGAAGTAAAAATGATGAAAATAAATGACCTCACTTGGATATATTTCAGTGATGAAAACTACAGGAAAGCTGGTCAGAATCTATGCTTTATAAATAATAATAACATTTTCTTCATCCTCAATGAAGGACATAAAAAGCATATAAGACTTGTTTATCTTGCAATAATTCTGTCTAAATTGTATCATATTCTTCCTGAAAACCTCTGATAATAAAGATTGAATTTAGAGTCACTTATATAATAAAAATGACAATAGCTCTAGGATTACTTGCCTTGCAATTTGTCGCTTGTTTCGTTCTCCAAAGATAGATACAAATAAGTACTGCAGCAGGCAGCTAAAGTAGTGGGTGTAACTATTTGGGTATGTGAGCTGGTTACACATGGCCGTGAGGAGCAACTGACGACCTGTGGAAAAAATTAAATTGTAAAGTAAAGTTTAGTCGGACACAACTCAAAGCAAAGAATGAAGAAAAATAAATAGCCACATATTTTTTAATTAGTCTTCTTTAACAACATTCTTACTCATGGCAGAGAAAAACTGTACACAATACATGTGAAATTGACAAAAACAAATTTCAATATTTTGTATCCAGGAATTTACTCTATACATGAAATCATCAGGAAATCTTCAATTTTAATCATACTGGTCCAACCAGGAAAGTTTTTAAGCCATCAATGAAAAGTACAAATCTCCTAAATCAGTATGCTAAAACTAGAAATAACAGACATACTGCCATGAATGAAAAGCAAGAAACAAGAGTCCCATATGGGACTGACATGACTCATCTGACATGCTTCAAAGCCAAATGCATGAGCAATTGGAGAAGAAGAAGTCACAGTCAGTAAGATACTGTTTGTTGCTTCCAAAAAGACTATGTCAGTAAGATGTTTTAGTTGCTTTCTTTCAAAATTAAAACATGAATTGGGAAATGATATAAAAATATTTATTGAATTACATACCCATGGGATCTAATCTATATATAAGA
Source organism: Unio pictorum (assembly GCA_030141615.1). Classification (NCBI taxonomy): domain Eukaryota; kingdom Metazoa; phylum Mollusca; class Bivalvia; order Unionida; family Unionidae; genus Unio; species Unio pictorum. The sequence goes on along the minus strand of JARLTB010000158.1, from coordinate 3,959,430 downwards.
TTAGCAAAGAATTTGCTGTGCCAGGATTTAGCTATGGTGCTCACGCTGGGTGTCAGATCTTTGCTGTTGATGTAATCGATGGCCCGAGTTCCCACATAAAGCACAAGTGCATTGATCCGTGGGACATTGAAATAGCAATCAGGATCATTTGTCGGAAATTTGTCATTTTTTGTCTGAAACAAAAAATAGCATTCTCAATGTTTTGTGAAAGAAAACTACATCTGATATGCAAACTGCACTCTTTTTTATTGCTTTTGAGAAACTATTCTGCTACACTGCATCCTTGTTAATTACAGGTGTTAGAGACATAGGTAAGGTCACTATACCACCTACAGGACAACACAACTTTCAAAGTATTTAGAAAATAACAGATTTCATACATCACATGCCTTACACATGACATTACATTTAACATTTAAATTTACACATTGACTGTAACTCTAAATTGACTGGACATTACAGTTAATTTTGTGTTGACTATTGCCAGGTATATTATGAGCAAGTCAAAGGAAAAATCTATATTAAAAAAATCATTGTAATTTGCTAATCAAAACTTAATTATCATGTAAAGTATTTCGTATGTCATATAACCAACACAAAGTGCTCACACATCAAATAAAAACAATATTGATGCATGTTCATAAAAAAGTACAAAACATTATCAAGGCCTGCTTTTTTTTCTTTCTTTGTTAAAAAAGTTAACGTAAATTTTGATGCCAGAATTCTTGATTTAGAATTCTGGTAATCTTCCATTTGAGTTTTATTCTGTAAGGAATGCAATGATAAAACACATAAAAACACATTAATTTTGTATTTAGTGGATATTAATCCTTACCAAAATGGAACTCAGGGCATTAGGAAAGACTGAATCTGGCATTCCTATTTCCAGGTATGTATCCAAAAGCTGTAAACAAGAAAAGCATGAAGTGTTATTCTGTTTATTTATGCCACTACTTTACCTTATTTACCTGTTTTACAATTGTTATCATAAATTAGATCTCTGTTTTAAGAAAACAATCAGAAAACTGATTACATCTAAAAAGAGAATTTACAGAAGTTGGACGTAAAACATTCCTTAACATGTTATTAACTGAGGAAAACATAATTCTCAATTACACAAAGGTAAAAAATGCATAGAATGTGAAAAGGTTATAATAATATATAAAGAGAAAGACTACCTCTTTAGCCTTCACAAAGGTACACGAGTACCACTTTTGTATGTTACACAAATCGAGAATTTATCAAGTATCTATAAATCATAAAACGCAGTAAATAAAGATATCTTACTGGCTTGAAATGCGTTGACTCCATTATTGTTATATAAATGGGTCTAATCTGTGGACCTTCCTGGATTTCTGGTAACAGATCAACATTCAGCCCTGGTGTCAATGGATCTGGCATATTCATATTTCGTGGAAAGGCACATGAGATTAAGTTGCACATCTCAATGCATTGTGGTGACATTGCATCAATAAATTCATAATGATACTCACAGAGAAACTCTGGGAATTCACAAAGCAGGCCTCTTAGTATGTTTATCGTATCCTGTGAAAAGATAATATGGTTATACAGTCATAGTGTATCAACATGGTCTCAGGAAACCTGATTCAATAAACCTTTAAAAATGATTATAAAAACATGAAGGCAATCAATTTGTCCATTGATTTTTTAATGAATTACTTCACAAGATTAAATCTGAGGTAAATCTGGCATTGAAATGGATTATATAGGCTAACTTATCTCTGTCAAAGTTTAAACACCGCCAATAATACCATCAATATAACTATTGTAACCTGAAGGGGTCTGGAAAATTATTCAAGGGTTTAAGCTATCATTTTCAGACCCTGTAGCTACAAGGGTTCGTCTGACTCTAGCATTAGAGATAAAACAACAATATAGAAAGATTAAAAATTCAGGACATATTTATTCAATCATTTCTCATTTGTTAGACAAATTACATCCTTTTACCAGATTACATATTCAAATTTTACGTTGTGAAATATATCAGTAAATAGAACCATATTGGGCAAATCTCCATCATTTAAAATAACTTCATAAATTACTAAAACCAAGTGCGAGTGTTAAAACTTATTTAATGGTCATCTTATGTTCTTTTAAATTTATAAGATCTGAATTTCAGAATCCTACTTTAGGTTCTGAAATTCGGGTGTAGAAATTTCGTCTGCTTATGAGAACTTAGTAAGAATCACTCTAGGTTAGTTCTATGGTATTTCTACTACATTGAAGTCAGTGTGTCGTCTGCCTTTTCCTTTCTACTCCTATCTGCCCTAACCCTATCTGGAGCCGATTTGGTTAGTTATTTTGTTGTTTTATAGTAGCCACCGACCACTAAGGGTCATATGGGCTACTTTTATTTCCAGCATATCGCTGAACATTTATTTTTCCAATGGAGAGGGTTGCTAATCCACCCCCACCCCCCTCGAGCATTTATGTGCATACTAGTGCACTTATTAATTTTGGCGTTATACCGTATTACTAAAAAGTAACTAACGGTATAAATGTATGCCTTGGGGCAGGTAGGTAAGTGCCCACACACACCTCCCCTTATCAACCAATCAGGATGCTACATGCGCAGGAAGAGGAAGAGGAAAAGGTCCCAGTCAGGCTTCTCGTCACACACTGGCGCTCCCAAGGCACTCCCGGAGAACACAACCCGCAAAGCAGCAACACACGCCGAACACGCAAGGAGAAAGACAGCAACAGCCACAGATGCCACACCCGGAACGAAAAGCTCGCTTTAATTTTTTGTCAAATTCAGTCCAGTTATGCCCTAGTTAAGTACAGAGTGTACTGTAAAGGTCCCTACCAGGCCGGGAAAAGAGGGCAGAGGGCAGTTCCCCCTAGAAAAAACAAAAAACCTATACTAGGGTGTCAGAGTGACTGTTAGTTTGTTCAGATTAGGTTGTTGTAAAGTTATGAATTTGGTTGGGTGTGGTCCGAAATGTTCATATTTGGTTTGATGGTTAGTTAGTCGAATGGAATTCTCATACCAATCAATACTGCGAGAAAAAAGCCGATTTGGAGCAGCGACGCTCCTTATATACAAGTTTGGCACGTGTAAACATTTTGTTAAACAAAGCATGAATTGATGGGTATTGCAATCGATCGGCCAATCCAAATCGACCATGCTGGCGGGACATGACGTCACGACAGAAGTACACACAACTCCGTGTTTGAATTCTCCGAATTTAACATAATGTGAGAAGATATAATAAGTCATGACAAATCTATCGGAATATATTATTCTCATCTTCGAATGTTTATGCAGGTACTTTAATATTAAAATCTTGTATTGTTGTACAATATACGCGAATGGGTAACGAGCATATCGATGTACGAGGGGACATCTCAAAATGGCTTCACTCGACCACAACAACGTGCAGTCGCTAGAATCAGCTGATCGAAAGATACAGGAAGTAACGGCATAGCACTATATTAATTTTTCAAAGAATGAAATGCGACAGCCCCATATTTAGCAATGCTTACCTTGTACATTGTACGACTATCATCACTGTCCAATGCAGACATGGACTTGAAGCGATTAATTAATGTCTGGGCAAGCATCTCGCCATTCTGAAAATGTAAATCACATCGCAAGTTATTAAAGGAAATCACTACATAATACTAAATAAAACACATCTATAAAGTAGGGGAAAAATCAAGTAAAAACAATTAACTGTAACAAAAATTTTTCCTTTCTGTCAATATGTGATAGCAGGGATGCCATTATATTTCTGCATCTTTTTGTTTTACTATTTCAACTTTAACATTCCATATTATATACTAGACCATTATAACGTGCACTCAAACATATCTCCTCTGAATATTTAGAGCAAATTAAATGGAACAACTTACCTTCTGATCAAATTAATGTTATAAAAAAACCAATGTAAAATAGACCCCAAATAACTAATTTAAAATCTCTTAGTCTAATTTTCAGGTTGCCAGAGATGTGAAAGAATGATGGCTCGGCTAGACATCACTATATCCCTGATGATTTGATAGGAAAAAGTTACAATAAAGACATTTTATTCTGGATCTCTGGAGGCTGATTTAGAATATTGTCCCCTTAGTAGCCATTACCATGATATAAATAGTCAAATACATTCTGAATATATTTTTGGGAAAATCTGAGTAAAATGGGGCCATACCTCTGGTTTTGGAGCCACAGCATGCATTCTGTAACAAGTTTCTGGAAAGAAAAAGGACAAACAAATATGAAGCAAGCTCTACAAATCCAACAAATATAGGATGAAATTTCTAAACAAAATTAATTGATCATTGAAGAAAGCATCATTAACTTCTACATGTATTGGCATTCGCAACAATATCATCTAGTGGACAAGTTTATGACAATATCATCTTGTGTACAAGTTTATGGCAATATAATCTTGTGTACAAGTTTATGACAAAATCATCTTGTGTACAAGTTTATGACAAAATCATCTTGTGTACAAGTTTATGACAAAATCATCTTGTGTACAAGTTTATGACAAAATCATCTAGAGTACAAGTTCACCTCAATATCTTGTGTACAAGTTTATGACTATATCATCTTGTGTACAAGTATATGACAATATCCATGTACAAGTTTATGACAATATGTGTACAAGTTTAAAAGTTCATGACAAAATCATCTAATGGACAAGTTCATAAAAATATCATCTAGTGTACAACACCACATATCTTGCCCATACTCAAAGAGCATTATTATTTAACCAATTAAATGATCAATATTTTGCTCCTTAATCAGAAATGTCCACTCATTAGCAATTTTATCCAAAGTAATGGCAGGGACAATGCACTTGTTAACAGTATTTCTATAAGCCTACACATATCTTTAACAACCAGTAAGGTCCAGTGACAATAAATAAGGCATCCATGCCAATTCCAGAACTTTTAATTCCAGCAACATTATTGGCCAGAATTTTTTTAAAAAAATGCAAATTATAACTGTTGCAATTTTTCAGCCGTCTAATCACCTGGTTTCTGTTCTATATATTGTTTTCTCTGTATTGAGAAAATGTATACTATCGAGTAGTCTCCTATATAGAGACTAAGTAATTTAGTGCCTAAATCCACAGAAAACTTTTTCTTCAAAAATAAATCAAAATGTAAAATAATATCATCATTCAGTATAATACAAAATGGTTGATAACAACTTAAATTAATAAGCACTGATAATGCTCATTATTAAACTTCTGATTTTGATTTTTTAACAAACATATTTCCCTAAAATAAAAGTGAAAACAATGAGAAGAAAGAACTAGCGGTTTTACAAATCAAATCCAGAAATGTAAAAATAAAATTGATATCCTAGTAAAACAAAAGCACAGAGAGAAACTAAGTCGCAATTAAATCCAGTATGGAAGACAATGATGTCATTAATATTTAGTGAAGTTATGCCATGTCTACAGCCACTTTTAGAATCATAGAAAATATTCCTATTTTTCAAATCTGTATAAATTTGGAATAAATGTCATAATCCCAGAATTTAGAGCACAGTATTTCCAGAAAAAATAAGAAATTGAAAATTCCAATAATTTGAATGAAATAAAATAATTAGCCCAAACTGGACACAACATAAGTGCACTTTTAACACTTTTATTAAAAGTGCAGACCTTTCAAATGTTTCATTGTATAAATATAATATACATTCAAAAGATGAAAAACATTGTAAAAATAAAAAGAAATGATAATGTAATGTTCAGTGGGTGGGGATCTATTTCAAGTATAACTCCTAATCTCTAAAATTAGGAATTTTTGTGATTTATAAAGCAAACATTGAAACACTCCACAAAATTAAAATGAAATCAAGGAAAATAAATTTCAAGAAATTGGCTATGTTTTTAAACTTTGACTTTCATTAACAATTCATGGCCGTCTGTTACAATTTTTAGAACTTGACTTTCATTAACAAAACATGACAGTCTGTTAACATTTTTAGAACTGGACTTTCATTAACAAAACATGGAAATCTGTTAACATTTTTTTAACTTGACTTTCATTAACAAAACATGGCAGTCTGTTAACAGCATATGTATTATTAGCCTCAACATTTTCACCAGTAAGGAATGAATTTTGGAAGGATGGTGTCAAGAACACTTATAAAACCCTATAAATGACCACCAGAAATCAAATCTTCAAGTGAATGATGTATTAAATATTGGTCATAGTGAGATACATAATTGATCAACAGATAAAGCCACTTGACTCTAAACTTGTAGTTGTATGAAGCACTGCCAAATATTTTCATCTACACCAAAAGAAGTATAAGTTATGGCAACCTAATTTTAGCAGAAGAGCATGATTATTTCCAAGCTGGATCACAATTTTGATGTTATTTTATGAAATTTGATAATATAATATCCTCAACAAAAAATAAAATGTAAACACCTACCTACAAGGCCAATGAAATCTCCTTTCTGCTGAATTACACAACTGTATGATACTGTATGATACTGAAAAGATGCAATGCCTTTTTATATCCCTGGCTATAGGATGCCAAGTCTGAGTGTTAGAGGTGGCATATGAAATTAATTAATTGTTTTGAGAGCTTATCTAAACCCCTTGGGGAAAATATACAGGATGTCATTGAGAGCTTCTTACTGAGTACCCCAAGCTAAGAACTTGACAGGTATTGTGTCTTTTAATTGCATTAGGGTAAACAGGCAAGAGATCAAACACTCTGACACAAAAGGTATTTTTCCAAATTAGGTGATTTTAATCAAAGTATTTGTGCAAGATTTTGGTTAAATGCCATGGATATAAAATATTTAACAAAAAATACATTTAAATAGGATGTCTAAATTGTTTTTGCCCAGAGAGTAATATTTCTTTAATAGGCATGCAGATTTAGTACTATTAGTAGTAATCCATCTTACATACATTTACTTATATTTTCTGTGCACTTAAAAAGAATTTCATAAATTGGATATTTGTATAAATAAAAATTTGATTGGGTATTTTGTGAAAACACAGACTTAAAACTGCAGACTTAGTCTTATTACCTGCAAATAGGAACTTGGTCACATACAACTTAATGAAACAACTACAGGTTGCTAAAACCTACATGTACAACCAACTGAATCACATAATGAAGACAGTGCATTTTATGGAAGCCATGATCAATATTAAAAAAATAAAATACAAAATTGAAAATGAAAATACTGAGTTTTAAATGGAATATTAAATTCCACTATCTAAAGAAAAAAAAACATGCAAACCTAGAGAGAAGGGAGGACTAGGCCTACCAAATCTCAGCATTTAGCAAAAAGCTACTAATTTAAACAGGTTTAAATTTTTAACAATACTTCTAAATTATTTTGAGAAGCAACACACACACACACACACATATATATATACATACATATGAACAGACCCCCCATGGAATACCACAACATAGATAAACTGGGCTGGAGTGTATTCCATTGGCAGATACAGTTTGTGTTCAGTTGACTAAAAAGTAGGGCTTGAACCACAGTTGGGTTGTATTTTGAATGCCAAATACATGCTGCAGACAGTAAAGTAATATATCATGGTCTATTGTGTCAACGCTGCAAACAAATCAAGGAGGGTGAGGACTGTACTCTTTCTGCTATCCAAAGCAGAGAGAATGTCATTAACTACTTTCAGAAGAGTAGTTTCAGTACTGTGACAAGAGTGATATGCAGATTGTACATTGTTTAAAAGACTTTGAACTCGGATAAGATACAAGTTAGGTTAAACAACTTTTTCTAAGATTTCTGATATTAACAAGAGATTAGAAACTGTGTGGTAGTCTTTTAAATCATTATGGTCGAGTGTTGATTTCTCAAGCAGAGGGTTTACAATGGCAGTTTTGAAAAATGATGGGAATTCCCCTGATGAGAGAGAGAGGTATTAATAACATCAGTGAAGGCAATATTGGATCCAAGCAATCAAGCAGTAGTGGTGTTGGAATTGGATCAAGTTCAAATGACTGGTGCACTCTTCATCATGATTCTCCATAGTAATTCCATAGACAGATTCAAATGCTGCTAATGATTGTTACTGAAATTCTGCATCGTAAATGTATAGTTTTCACGAGTCAACTGTCAAAGCCGAACTCCAATATATATGACTACTTTTATGCATTTAACTGCTTTAATACAAATGACTACTTTAATACAACTGACTACTTTAAATACAAATGACTACTTTAATACAAATGACTACCTTAATACAAATAACTTTAATACAAATGACTACTTAAATTCCAACGACTACTTTAAATACAAATGACTACTTTAAGAATATCACTACTTTAATAAAAATGACTACTTTAACCCTAATAACTACTTTAATGCAAATGACTACTTTAAGACATATGACTACTGTAATACAAATGACTACTGTAATACAAATGAATTCTTGAATACAAATGACTACTTTAATCCAAATGACTACTTTAAATACAAATGACTACTTTAAGACATATGACTACTGTAATACAAATGACTACTGTAATACAAATGACTTCTTTAATACAAATGACTTCTTTAATACAAATGACTACTTTAAATACAAATGACTACTTTAATCCAAATGACTACTTTAAATACAAATGACTACTTTAAGACATATGACTACTGTAATACAAATGACTACTGTAATACAAATGACTTCTTTAATACAAATGACTTCTTTAATACAAATGACTACTTTAATCCAAATGACTACTTTAATACAAATGACTACTTTAAGACATATGACTACTTTAATCCAAATGACTACTTTAAATACAAATGACTACTTTAAGACATATGACTACTGTAATACAAATGACTTCTTTAATACAAATGACTTCTTTAATACAAATGACTACTTTAATCCAAATGACTACTTTAATACAAATGACTACTTTAAGACATATGACTACTGTAATACAAATGACTTCTTTAATACAAATGACTTCTTTAATACAAATGACTACTTTAATCCAAATGACTACTTTAATACAAATGACTACTTTAAGACATGACTACTGTAATACAAATGACTTCTTTAATACAAATGACTACTTTAATCCAAATGACTACTTTAATTGAAATGACTACTTTAAATACAAATAACAACTTTAAATATGAATCACTACTTTAATACAAATGACTACTTTAATACAAATGACTTCTTTAATACAAATTACTATTTTAATACAAATCACTACTTTAAATACAAATGATAACTTTAAACACTAATGACTACTTTAACACAAATGACTACCTTAATATAAATGACTACTATAATAGAAATGACTACTTTAATACAAAGGACTTCTGTAATGCAAACGATATTGCAACTTTAAGCTATATTATTACATTAATTCATATGACTACTTTCATACAAATGACTACTTTAATACTAATGATTACTTTAATACAAATAACTTTAATACAAATGACTATGTTAATACAAATGACTACTTTAATACAAATGACTACTTTAAATACAAATGACTACTTTAATACAAATGACTATGTTAATACAAATGACTACTTTAATACAAATTACTACTTTAATACAAACAACTACTTTAATACAAATGACTATGTTAATACAAATCACTACTGAAATTCCAATGACTACTTTAATACATATGACTACTTTAATACAAAAGACTACTTTAATACAAATGATGATTTTAACACAAATGACTACTTTAAACACATTTGACTACTTTAATATAAATGAGTACTGTAAAACAAATGACTACTTTAATACAAAGGACTACTGTAATGCAAATGACTACTGAAATACAAATGACTTCTCTGATGCAAACAACTAATGCAATCCATATTACTACTCTAAGCAATATTATTATATTAATTCTACTTTAATACAAACAACTACTATAATATAATGACTACTTTAATATAAATGACTACCTTAATACAAATGACTACTTTAAAACAAATGACTACTTTATTACAAATGACTACTTTATTACAAATTACTACTGTAATGCAAATGACTTTAATGGAATGACTACTGTAATGCAAATGACAACTGTTTTGCAAATGACTACTATTGCCATGACTACAGTAATACCAATGACTACTGTCATACAACTGACTAATTTAATACAAATGACTACCTTAATACAAATAACTACTGTAATGCAAATGGCTTCTTTAATACAAATGACTATTGTAATGCAAATGACTACTTTATTACAATTGACTACTTTAATACAAATGACTACTGTAATGCAAATGGCCAATTTAATACAAATGACTACCATCATGCAAATGACTACTGTAATGGTAATGACTAATGCAATCCATATGACTACTTTAATCAATATTATTGCTTTTAATTCATATGACTACTTTAATGCTTTAAATACAAATGACTATTTTAAATACTAATGACTACTTTAATACAAATGACTGCTTTAAATACATATGAATAATGCAAATGACTACTGTAATGGAAATGACTAACGCAATCCATATGACTACTTTAATCGATATTACTACTTTTAATTCATATGACTACTTTAATACAAATGACTACTATATACTACTGTAATTCAAATGACTATTTAAATATAAATGACTAATTTAATATAAATGACTACTGTAATGCATATGGTCACTTTAATGTAATTGACTAATGCAATCCATATTACTTCTTTAAGCTATATTATTATGTTTAATTCATATGACTACTTTAATACAAATGACTACTGTAATACAAATGACTATTGTAATGAAAATTACTACTACAGTGTGGATAACTACTATAATGCAAATGACTACTTTAATGTAAATTACTACTTTAATACAAATGACTACTTTAATACAAATGACTACTGTAATACAAATGACTACTTTAATACAAATGACTACTGTAATACAAATGACTACTGTAATACAAATGACTACTGTGATGGAAATAACTACTTTAATGTAAATTACTACTTTAATACAAATGACTACTGTAATACAAATGACTACTTTAATACAAATGACTAGTGTAATACAAATGACTACTTTAATATAAATGACTATTTTAAATGACTACTTTATTACAAATGACTACTGAAGTTCAAATGACTAATGCAATTCATATGACTACTTTAAAGCCATATGACTACTTCAAATGTATATGACTACTTTCAAAGACTACTTTAAATGCATATGTCTGAAAACAAAAGCATATACTTGTTGCAAAGACAGCTATACAAAATTCATATTTTGCATTTTGTCATACCTGACCAAGTTTGAGAAATGGATGGGTGGTGGTCCACTGTTTGACAATCTACTAATTGTTATTATTCATCTGCATAAGTTTGTTTGTTTCTTTTTCTTTTCTTCTGAAAAGCTAATCACAGGTTTTCTGAACTGATACGAAACTAGGTTCTCTGAATTGAGAGTGTGTGATTTTGATTTTTTGATGTACATTAAAATAAATTCAGTCATGCCACAAACATGTAGTATCATGTCCCAGTCACATTTTCTGACACCAGGCAGATGAGTTTCTAACACTAACCTCTTAATGCTAAGTACCCAGTGAGGCAGCTGTGAGTATCCTTTCTAAAAGTCTTTGCTATGACTCGGCTGGAGTTCAAACCAGTGACCTCCAACATCCAAGGCAGATGCTCTAACCACTAACAAACCAAAGCAGTCTCTCTGAACTGATACAAAATTAGGTTTTCTGAATTCATACAAAAGTTAGTTGATATTAACTGGAACAAAATTTATTTGATCATAATTGAAACAAAATTAATGTTATCTGTACTGACAAAAAAAATGTGTGTTTTTCATTGTGCTTTGAACGCATTACATAATGCAAGTTAGCTATTGCCAGGTGTTATTCAAACAAAAGCACTCCAACATAATACCCTTTTGTTACTCTCACATTTAGTTGCAGTTTATCATTATTCATTGGGAATAATCCACTAATGGAATTGCACGAGTCCTGATAAATAAATGTCCTAATAGTTCCAAGTTCGAATCTTGACGATGTAATCCAATCCAATATGGACGACGATGTCACATGATTTAGTTGGTTCTTGTTTGTTTTTTTAAATAATAATCCAAGTCAAAATCTATGAGCACATATTCTTTTCCAGATAAATAAAATAATTCCTCTTGCTCCAACGAATTGACACAATTTCCAATATAACTCAAAACACAAATATTAATTTAAATCCCAGAGATTCTACTACCGTTAGCTTCCAAAACACAATTACATATATATAATTCCCTCGTAAACAAAAGGGGTCACGTGTTTCTGGAAGGTCATAGAATGAACGTACGATCATAAAAACATGTACACATGGAATGATCCAGAAGAAAAATCATCCACCTCTCACCCCCAAGAACTAAATATAAAAAGATGTCCTTGGATTTAGCCAATCGTTTTAGACGCTTTTTGACACTCTGAATCAGGGTCAAAAATGAGGTCAACCCTGTTGTTTACAAATAGAGTCTAGGTCAGTCTGAATTTTCCAGAATAGATATCTCCCAATTAATGAATTTTAAACCCAAAATGACAAATTTGGATCCAACATTTAAAAATAAATGATTTAAATCAAATATACGTAACATTAGTTGTGTGATCATTGACTTATCGCCAGTTGTCAATCATGCTGATCAATTAACCAATCAGCGAACGTAAAATTTGACACCTCCAGTAATAATTGATTTTGATAAGTATGTACACATTTTTCAATGATTTGTTGATTTCTCCATTGAAAAGGGTGAAATGAAGTCAGTGGGAGCCTCGTAATTCTGATAATCTAATTGGAGGAATTAGAGTTATTCCTTTCGCGAAACATACACAAAACTTCGATTAATAAAGACTTTTTGTAGTCAGTGGAATGGAAATAATTGATGACAATTATGCAGAAAAAAACCCATTGAAATATATATATATATATATATATATATATATATATATATATATATATATATATATATATATATATATATGTATGTAAAAATAAAAGTATAGGATATGGGTGGCGAACCCCGTAACTTGTGTGTGTTAATGTATATTATTTTTCTTGGGTTGAACCCCAGACTGTATTATTTTAAAGTTTCAAAATTTACTTTTTGTTTGTTTAATCATCCCGAAATTATTAATTTCTCCTCTCGATCTTTCAAACACTTGAGTAACTCTTTTACTTTCTCATGGGGCTGAAGTAGTGATGGGGATATAAATATGTAATAATACCAAAACAATGGTTTCTGATGAATATCGACTGATATATTGAGCACCCCATTTACATATTTACATCAACATACATCAGTTATCAAAATTCCATCTGACAAACACAGTAGAACTTTAAAGTTATGATGTACAACATTATACTTCTAAACAGTAATTATTTAGGCAGCATAAACACAAGCCAGATAAAATAAATAAGGATAAGATTATTTACTAAATTATTAGCATCTTTTGCAGCGAATTTCTGTTTTCATGAATAAGTTCTCGAGCAACTTTGAAAATGATTTTGATTGTTTTTAAAATCATTTTTACTTTCTACTGGACCGGAATTATTGATTTTTTTAATTTTTTATTCTGTAAACAACCAATACATAGGTAAACTAATCTCTATGTGTATGGGTTTAATGTCAAGATTAATTATTAATATAAGTAAACTTGTTTATTTGGGTCTTTGTCTAGGTTAATGTGTGTCTTGCTAGGATTTTTAACATAGCTATAACAATTTTTCAGTCATATTGCTACAAAAGTCTTATTGCGTGTTTAGGCTCGATCAAATTCGACATAGGTCTGGTCAGATTATTTTTCCTAACTTCTGAATGTTTGCTGATAAGCCTCGGGGACTAACTGAAAACCCATCAAGATCTAGTCCTTATCTGTATCATAGTATGCACTCTGCTCTAGTGACAGTGAATTGTAAATATCACTAGCTCTGATAGTGAGTGCATGTTGTACTAATAGAGTCCAGTGTTTTCTTGGCCACTTAAAACTCTCAGCAAATCTTTCAAAACAAAGAAAATATTGATCTACTTCTTTATCCAGAAAAGGGGGTACTAACTTGATATTTTTTAAAACATAAAAAGTACGGGAGTGTTTTCACTCTGCCAGTTATAATTCTTTACATTTAATTTTAAATTCCCTTTCATCTTTTTTCTGATTGTAAACGCATGTTGCTCATTCTTTCTTAAACTGCATGTCTTTCTCTCATATCTCCTCTTTCTAAAATCGTATTGGTCTTATTCTGCACTTTCTTTTTTGCAACTGCATTCATCTTCCATACCTTTTTCCATTTGTATCTTTCTATCTGAAACTGAACCTGTCTTAACTCTAATTCCAACAATATTAGCAGTAATTCCATTTTCAAAATTTCCAACCACTCCCGAGGAAAATTCAAAACATTCTCTACCTTTGATGAAATTGTAGAAAAAGCTTGCCAATTTCACTTGGGATTTTTTTTAAATGTAAAAAACTAGTGGAATTAAAATTTCAAAAATCAAAGTTTTCTGAGATATTTTAGCCAAAATTCATGAATCTGAGGATGAACGCCCAATGCTATGTTAAATGTTTAGGCTCTAATAAACAGTAACACAGAAAAGGTGAAAACAACAAGCTTTGTAAAATTTAGCAAATAATGTATTTCCCTGGAAAAATAATGGAAAAATGAAGACAAAAAATAAACTTATGGTTTTAAGAAGCCAATAAAAAATAAAAACCAAGAATAATTCAAGAATTAATTTTTCAAAGTCCTAGTAATAAAATGTTATTATGAATTCAAGTTAGGGTCTCTATAAATCCAAGATGGAAGTCAATGACGTATCCTGTACAGTGTTGTATCATCAGTTCCTTGTAGAAACACAAAAAATAACACCCGTGTTGAAAATACGAATGAAATTTTGACAAACTTTGTCCAAGAATTCCTGTATGAGTACTCAAATATTTCCAGAAAACTGAATTAATATTTTATGCTCCAAAAAATATTAAGAAAATTTAACATGTAACTCAAAAACTGGCAACAGAAGAAAACGAGACTATTTCTCTAACGAGAAAAAAGTTTTACATTAATTAAGAATATAGTTTCGGAAATCCCCAAGTTGCAAAATCAAAGGGGTCAGGTGATCATGTTTACATGTGAAAGTCACATACTCGTGATATGACCTTGACAAAACCATTCGTTTTACTCTAAGAATAAAGGTTGTTTACCTCATCAAAACTATTTACAAGTTTAGGGTCACATATCCAATACAACATTGATCTTGCTCTTATTATTCTCACAATAAAATTTTATAATAAAAAAAAAAAAAAAAACGAATTTTGAATCAAGGCAGAAATAGGTGTTTACAAAAAAAAAAAAAAAAAGTCAGGTCAACTGACTTTCTGAAAAATATCTCCAATAAATACAATTACATTACAATAGCATGTACCAGTAATTTAAAATAAAAGTTTTAAAATTAACACACAATTACCTAAAATCAAATATAAATTAAATCAGATATGCATAACAGTCTGCAATGTTGCAGTTTATAGTGATGTCTAGCACTGGCGCATCACGTATCACAGACATGCAGCATGATGTTCCACCCAGTCAGATTATACTGATTCCAGGCCAACCAGTCCTAACACTAACCTCTTAATGCCGAGGCTGGCCTCTTAATACTGAGGGCCAATTGAGGTAGTTTCTAATACCATTTTTACAAGTTTTTGTATGACTCGGCTGGGGTTAGAACCTGCAACCTCCTGCATCTGATCTAGGATATTGGAATTCCTCTACAATTTACCTGGTGTACCGTACACAGTCCATGTCATGTATTGCAATGTTAGTAACAGTAACAGAATTTTAATTATAGCCTAAACATTATGAACTTTCTTTTTTCCGTTAGGTAACATTTTACAAATGTGTGACCCGAGGTAAATGGATGGCTATATAATGTTACTGGAACGATTATTCGCTCATGCATTAAGATCTAGCATAATCTATATTGTATTAGTTTTGTCGAGATGTTCCTTTGGCCTGGAATTTGTTTCCTCAACTTATTTAATTAGTGAATGTTTTCTTTGATAATACAGAATGTTCTTTTTTTCTTCTTCTTTCATTTTCACTTTGTATTCTAGCAAAATAAATATTTGCTGAATTTTACAAAGCATGTTGGTTTTCATTCTTTTCTGTTACTTATGTTACGAGTCTAGACTCATAACAAGTGAAAACCCTGTCAATCTGACATTCGGTACAGGTAGAATTGTTATTGGAAGATTTTTTTGATGGCGGCTATGGTGGCCATATTGGATGTTAAATCAGCATAACTTTTATTTAGGATATCATAAGTGTTTGAGTGAAAACCGCATCATGGTGGGAGAGGTAGTAGAGATAAGATTTTCATGATGGCTGCTTTAGTGGCCATATTGGATGACTGAGCAGTACCATTTTTGCTGACCATCTAGACCATGGGATAACCATGTCTGTAAAGTTTCATGCAATCCTACAAGTAGTTTAGGTGGAATAGTGATAACACAAACTTGTGCTTTTAGATGGACTACAGACCATCCAATAAGCACTTCTGGTGTATGACCAGTTGAGTTAAAAAATTAGAATTCATTAAAATATACAGAAATTCTCCCAAATTTTAAAAAACCCTGAAAATATGCAAAATTTCCAAATCCATTTTAAAGTCTGTAAAAATACTGTAATAGTAAAAAATAATCCACATAATGGTTGTAAGCAAGACTTATAACAAGAGGTAAGGTACGATAAATGACAACAATATTCATGTAAAATAATTTATTTTGTTTCTAGGTAAAATACATATATCTGAACAATGCATTAATAATCTAAATACAATTTACATATCTTTACATCATTTACAGGTATCAAATAATGATTCTGGTACCTCACTGTAAACATATCAGATACTGAAACCTTGCTTCGATTATCTCAGATTCCAGTATTAGTATCAATTCAGCACACATGACCTGATGCAATAATGAACTTCCTGTTCTACTTTAAATGAGTGAGAGACACACACATACAGACTTGGGTGGGGTGGGGTGAAGGTGATTTATTTTAATCAGTTTCTCTGAAACTTCTAGGATATTTCATTAAACATATATAATCTTTTTTTAAAACCCAAATGAGTTCAAAGCCAATGCATTAAAAATATTCAATCAAAATGACTTTATAGGTTTTCAAGGGTTTTCATTTCCATGGTTTAATATAGCAAGCAATAAACACTCTGGAAATGGAATCTGTCAACCTGGAATATAAATGCAAAGGGGATCTCAAAATCTAAAACAAATATGAGGTAGGCGTATTTCATTGTGACAGAGTGAAAACTATCAATACTTTCTGTCCTCTCTTTTCCACATTCACATTCTATCTGCCTCGAGCAATAACATTCTAAATGAAAGGGTCGATTTCAATTACAGAAAAATTACCTTTATCAGCTGTATCACCAGACATTGGTCATTTATCACTGAATGAATTATGGGGGGGGGGGATATTCATAAATTTTTAGAGATAAAATAATAATTTTGTTATAGCACTGTGCGATTTGACTCCAGTTAGTGGCTTGTTTGCAATGCTAAGTAGCTGACAAAGCTTTGTGTAAAAAAAACATATTTTGCACAGATAACAAGTGACCCTGACTTCAAGATATGGAGAAAAAATAAAACATAAAATGTATTTAAGGTATAAGCATACAAAATCTGTACTAGGCCTGCTGTGTCATTTTCATTATACAAGACATTGGAATTGTTACAAGTAAAAAAAATCTGTACTAGGCCTGCTGTGTCATTTTCATTATACAAGACATTGGAATTGTTACAAGTAAAAAAAAATCTGTACTAGGCCTGCTGTGTCATTTTCATTATACAAGACATTGGAATTGTTACATTTCATCAAAATCTGTACTAGGCCTGCTGTGTCACTTTCATTGTACATGATACTGGCATTGCTGCATGCTGAGCCAGCCACCAAGCTTTTCAGTAAATTTACACCTTAAGATTAATCTATATACCAAGTAACATGACTCATGTGTCCAACTGTACTGACCACATCACTATCAGAACTTTAATATGGAGTTTATACAAAATGACCAAATAATCTAGTTACTGTTCAAATAGGGGTGTAAAAAATAATGATCCACTTAACATCCCAAAAAAAGTGAAACAAAAATTAAATGATCCACTTCCTGTCCAAACAGGGTTTTACAAAATAATCAAGTGATCCACATAATGTTCAAATACAAATGTACAAAATAAAAATCAAATGATCCACTTACAGTCCAAAGAGGGATGTACAAAAAAATCAAGTGATCCACATAATGTTCAAATACAAGGTGTACAAAAAATTCAAATGATCCACTTACTGTTCAAATACAGGTGTACAAAAAATTCAAATGATCTACTTACAGTTCTACAACAAATGTACAAAATAAAAATAAAATGATCCACTTACTGTTCTAATAGGGATGTACAAAAAATCAAGTGATCCACATAATGTTCAATCACAGATGTACAAAAAAATCAAATGATTCACTTACTGTTCAAATACAAATGTACAAAATAAAAATCAAATGATCCACTTACTGTTCTAATAGGGTAGTACAAAAGAATCAAATCATCCACTTACTATCCAAATATAGAACTACAATAAGAGTCAAATGCAACGGACAATGAAAGTGAAGAAAATCCTGTCATTATGTTAAGTCAATGTGATATAAGTACACATGATTGCAGAAAATGGATATAATTTATGAATATGAAAGGCACACAAACAGGACGTGATCATAAATCTGACTGCAATTTATACTTCTTTTCCCTTTGGATTCATATACTTGACATTAAAAAGAAATGCTAAATTGAAAAGCATACATTAAAACATTTTTTGATCAATCATGTTTTAAAAAGGGATATCATTTTTCCAAGAAGCAGAATTTTTAAAGAACTAAAGCAATGATATTATATCTTATCAAGCTGATTAACAATTTTTAAAGTGTTATCCAAACTTTCATTTGCTCATACATTACACAGGTAGGTGTATTTAAGATATAACTAGATAGAGTGCTTTCAACAACTACATTCATTACAATGTAATTTGTGTCTGTTTGATTCACTGCTTCCATGAAGTACTTAAATAACTCATTGTAATCTCTGTATGCATCTTGATAATTCAAATGCATGGGGTTTACTGGACATAGTTCAACATTATACCACAGATATTCAAAATTAAGTTGACCTTAAAAGCACACCTCGAAAATAGGCATGCAATACTTGCTGTCGAAAGAAAAATAGCCTAACAAACCAAGCCTACAACACCAGTCATCGAAAAAGTAAGCCTTTCTAGCAAAACAAGTCTACAACACTAGTCATCGAAAAAGTAAGCATTCCTAACAAAATAAGCCTACAACACTTGTCATCGAAAAAGTAAGCCTTCCTAACAAAATAAGCCTACAATACTAGTCATCGAAAAAGTAAGCCTTTCTAGCAAAACAAGTCTACAACACTAGTCATCGAAAAAGTAAGCCTTCCTAACAAAATAAGCCTACAATACTAGTCATCGAAAAAGTAAGCCTTTCTAGCAAAACATGTCTACAACACTAGTCATCGAAAAAGTAAGCCTTCCTAATAAAATAAGCCTACAATACTAGTCATCAAAAAAGTAAGCCTTTCTAGCAAAACAAGTCTACAACACTAGTCATCGAAAAAGTAACCCTTCCTAACAAAATAAGCCTACAACACTTGTCATCGAAAAAGTAAGCCTTCCTAACAAACGAAGCCTACAACACCAGTCATCGAAAAAGTAAGCCTTCCTAGCAAAACAAGCCTACAACACCAGTCATCGAAAAAGTAAGCCTTCCTAGCAAAACAAGTCTACAACACTAGTCATCGAAAAAGTAAGCCTTCCTAACAAAATAAGCCATCAGATATCTTAAAAGATCTTACCATGTAAAGAAACCAAATTACATCTTCATCTAAGAGACATAAATATTATCAATTATGTGTGTAAATCTGTATGTAATATAATGTATTAAGATAGGTCTAAGAAAAATATTCATCAATCATGATAGGATGCATCCAACAAGAGGCTAAAGTGGGTCTGGAATTGCTCACTTGGTTTATGATGGTCTGAAAGACAAATGTAGTGAACATATGCCTGCTAAACCATGTAACCAGGCCTATTTGGCAGAAATTGGTGGTATCTGAAATATTGGTTTATACCTAGAGCAAACTTGGCTTGACCAGATGGTGCAGTGTCTCTTTTTATGTGAATTGAAAGGTGTTCAATCTAGGTCTCTACCACAACTAGTCTGATATGGTAAAGTGCTTATTAGTAATGGCTAGCCATACTTGATGGGAGAGTTTTCTACCCTGTTGTTTGAGAAACATTTCTGGAAACAACTTTCAAACAGCATATGCTGATCTGCATTCATAAAGGCCATTCTGAGGAAGACACTGAAAATTAGTTTCCACTTGTCTGCTATTTAAGTCACATCATTGCTACGGAAGCCGTACCGGCATAACTTTTCTACATTAACTACGTGTATTATAAATGGCTTAGATGTTCAAGGGAAGTGGAAAATAGGTTTTATATCTAGCTTGCAAGGAAGCCACACTGTTGCCATGGTAGCAATTATTAAGAAACATTCCAGCAGAGTTTGATTATAAAATAATTCAGCTGTTCTGGAGAAGAAGTTTAAAAAAAGCTGTTGCAAAAGCTGCAATGGATGCCACCTGTGAGAGAGTTTAATACAGGATGTCCAAACATTCCTACAAAGTTTGACAGAAATTGGCTCAAAAGTTCTTGAAAAAGGTAAATAAAAGTAAGTTTTCCATAAGATTACTAAGGAAGTTATACTATAATAAAGGGAGTCTCCTTGGGACCCAGATGACCAGACCATGTGACCTTCATCATTTGCCTTTACAGATTACTGCCATCTTACCACTGTCCACATGTGCTGGAGTCTCAGACTTGGCCAATGTGGGTGTATAATATGGCTACCAGTGACATCCTCTTGTGTCTGTGGTTCTTACTGCGGTTTTCCCCGTTTTATTTCCTCTACCTGGCAGCTACATATAGCCTATCTTGTAATAAGAAATGGTGTTAAACCCAAGAAAGAGTGACTTCCCATATATAAATCTGAGAAGAGTTCTCCTAAAAAACTTTAGTATCAAGCCTATATAAACTGGCTCAGCTATGGAGAACAAGTTGAAAATAAGTGTTCTATATGACTGTGATGAAAATAATTACATAATTTTGATAAAGCATGTTCTAAGACAAACTCCAGCCAAGTTTGATTGAAACTGGCATGACCATTCTGGAGAGAAGTTAATTTTGTTTTCAATGCTGAGGAATAATTACTTCTGATTTATATAAACAGTTTCTTATTATATTAACTTTTCAGGTACATTCATCTATCAATGACTCTTAAGTAACCTTCCATTTTTTTAAATCTTTCTAGCCAGTTTGTATACAAGGTCCTACTGATAGATTTTCATTACTGCAAAAGCTTGATGAGAAATCTTTATAAAGATTATTGTTGTTGTTGTAGGGTTTAATGCCATTTATCAGCACACGATAGCATGGCAGCCAGTATTATTGGTAGAGGAAGAACCCGGGAAAACCCCCGGAAAGAACCACCGAACCATGTAAAGCTACTGGCAAGCTTTTTCACCTAACTACATTAGCCGAATCTTAGACTCAAAGCCACGCAGACAGAGGTGAGATGGCAGTGATCCATAATGGAGAGCGCTTTAGAACACTCTGGGCCCCTATAAAGATTATTGTGATTTCTATCAAATTCATTCTAATTGTCAGTTTTTATCCTACATCCAAAAATAATAAAACTGTATATGCATGAGAATATATTACAAAGAGTTATGTAGAATCTTGTCACACAGTAATCACATAATTGTTAATATAACATCCTTGATCTTACTGTGATATTTGTTCATAAAATACCTTAACACTGCTGACCGGACAAGAGAGAAACTCACTGCAGTTCAGCATATAAACTAGACCAAAGACTCTGCAAATGTTCAAGATACAACTCACCCTCTTTTTAACACAGCTGTTGGTTTCCATAACTGCTTACCATGTTATCACTGAATCACATTAGAGTGTGTACTGCTGTATGTACACAATCGTGACACAGTGAAAACAGCCCAATATAATGACATGCAATAAGACAGGAATTATCAAATTTTGCTAAGTACATGTAATAGTGTTTTTAAAAGGGCAAAGCATTACCTTGTTTTCTTTCAAGCCGTACTATCGTACCATGGTAAATTTTGATGATGGATTCCATGGTTGTGCTACATTATATCAAGAATCATGTTACAACAATGGAGACCTGTAGAGAACATTTAAAACAAAACTTAAACTTTGTGTGTAACAATGTATCATGCCTTCTGCTCAAGCAGGCAAGACAGGCAATAAAGGAACTCCATGTATGTATCACTATTAATGCCAAAGAGATGTAACTTTTATAAATAAAAACATGATTGCAAAACATTATGCATGAGGAAATCCAAGTATATTAACAAATAAACTTCAGTCAAACTGGTACAATTCTCAGGTTTTATTTAAAAAAAGGCTACTAATGTAGAAGTGATGTTCAAAATCTTTAATGCAAATATTGACAAATGTGGATGCTGATAACACAACAGCTGTTGGAATAGTGATGACCACACCTGACCATGCTTATGAGATGAGATAATGATACACTATCAGAAGTTAATTTACAAAGAATTATTGTCTATGAAGAAAAAAACAACAGGTAGTGCTACTTTTTGGACAAAGTACTGGTATCATTTTAGGCACTTCTGTTCATTACTGTAATGCATATGTTACAAGATTTCAATCTAAAAATAGAGTAATTTTATGGTATTGGAGTATTTGACTATTTACACAACATGGAGAATTCTGTGAATTAGTATAATTATGAAATGACATGCAAAGAGGCATCTATTCCAAGAAATAAATGTCTATTTTCATTGTTGCAATTTTAAAAAGTCCCCAAGAGTACATGCACATAGCATTACTTTTGATGTCATGTGCATGCCTTCAAAAGAGGTATCTACTGTACAGCATGCATCCAAGAGCTATCTTTTGTACACCATGCCTCTAAGAGGAATCTATTGTACAGCATGCCTCTAAGAGGAATCTATTGTACAGCATGCCTCTGTGAGGTATCTATTATACAACATGCCTATAGAGGTAGCTATTGTACAACATGACTCAAAATGTATTGTACAAGCCTCCAAGAGCTATCTTTTGTACAGCATGTCTCTATAAGGTATCTATTGTACATCAAATATCTAAGTGGTATCAATTGTACAGCATGCCTCTAAGAGGTATCTATTGTACAGCATGGCTCTAAGAGGTATCAATTGTACAGCATGCCTCTAAGAGGTATCAATTGTACAGCATGCCTCTAAGAGGTATCTATTGTACAGCATGGCTCTATGAGGTATCTATTGTACATCAATCATTTAAGGGGTATCTATTGTACAGCATGCCTCTAAGAGGTATCTATTGTACAGCATGGCTCTATGAGGTATCTATTGTACATCAATCCTCTAAGGGGTATCAATTGTACAGCATGCCTCTAAAAGGTATCTATTGTACAGCATGCCTCTAAGAGGTATCTATTATACAGCATACCTCTAAGAGATATATATTGTATAACATGCCTCCAAGAGGTATCTACTGTACAATATATGCCCATTTTTAATGCATGTATTAAATATGGAGACAAATAGGGTTCTAATAAATTGGAAGGCAAAGGTAACAACAGCACATCTTAAGCAGCCACATTTTAAATAACTACCCAGGTCATGTCAGTCATGTGCCTGACAAGCACAAGTTTAGATAGTGGATGATGGTGACCTACTAATTTGACACTTCTAAATAAATCTACAGTCTATGAACACAATATGAGATTCGGCATGTTATCACTGAAATCAGCCTGTTACATTAGTACTGTACATACATGTTATCACTGAAATCAGCCTGTTACATTAGTACTGTACATACATGTTATCACTGAAATCAGCCTGTTACATTAGTACTGTACATACATGTTATCACTGATATCGGCCTGTTACATTAGTACTGTACATACATGTTATCACTTAAATCAGCCTGTTACATTAGTACTGTACATACTCATCTGTAGATCGTCAAACAGGAAGAAACACAGACCATGATCTGCTATCACAAAATGAGCAGGCCTTTCAGAGTCTATGTTGTTTGGCTTACTGAATACTCGTAACAAACTAGTTCTATCTAGATCTACTGGGGCACTATGCGATGGCAACTAACTTGTAGGTATACATGGTATGCTGGTTATGAAGTAAAGTTCATGAAACTGGATATAGACAATTAGCATGAAATAACAGATAATAATAAAAAGAGATTACTTGAAAAATGGACTCCATTATTATTGAAATAATGGTAATATTACTTCCTCCACTACATGTATCTTTGGCAACATAATCAATGATGAATATTTTATTATTTACAAGATTAGATCAGTTTCCTGTTAAAATAACCATTAATACCTATTGGTTACGGAGTCATTCTACTTGTTTATGATCATGCGCTAGCACAACACAAACAATCAATATAACAGAATGCTCAACTTACAGAGAACAATGAGTTATGGAGGTGGAGTGATTGAAGAAATTGTGCAAAACAGCAGTTTTAAAACAAAATGCACAATCTAAGAAGAAAAAATATACTTTTCTTACATAATTCATCTTCTCTGATCCATATACATCCTAATCAAGATGAATATTGATTCTGTGCCTGTGTATATACATTGGACACTTTAGTGGTGTGACTGGATATGCTGTTAGATTTATCCTGCAATCATAATTTTACAACAAACCCATGGGACAAAACATATCAGACTACACTGCTTCTGTATTCCAAATGACCAATCCTATCAAGTTGTATCTGGATATTATGTACCCCTGGATATTATATACACCTTATTGGCAAAACAAGGTAACAGTGATCACAGACATGAAATTTGACTGGTATATACATACTTAAAATTACTACTGACAGAAGTGATATATACAGAATTTCTTGTTCCATTGCATATTTTTTTCTTTTCTATATTTACATGCAAATCGTTTTCTGACACTTTTGCATGTATGAACATGATAAAAAGTTGCATTCACCCTTGTCACCTACATTAGCACCAAAAAAAATAATGATTTACTTTCTTGCTAAAGTGATTATAAAAAGTGTTTAGGTCATGTATCAAGGAGACATTACATTTTTCAGACTTTGCCCTTCGAATCTGTATCAATCAGAAGCATTCAAGAAGACAATAATCATAAGTTTGGATTGATTTCATGGATGGGATGCACTGCAACAACTTTTTCATGCAATTTCCCTTGGTATGTTTTTTTAAAGTACCAATGATATTCTTGTTTAGAACATAATGCAATAAATTTTGAATACAGAAGACAACCAAGAGATTATTGATGTTAAACTGATGACCAAATGTTTTTGATCTAAAGTCATTGTTACTGAGTGAAAGAGGCAACGTGTCTCTTTGTATAATGACAAAATAACTGAGACAGTAGCTCATTCAAATGATGGTACAAACTGATCACTAAACTTGTCTAAATATTTTGAATACCAGTCTCTGCCTCAAATTGGAACTCAGTCTATCAATCTTTTTCTCAAATTGGAACTCAGTCTATCAATTTTCTGTCTCAAATTGGAACTCAGTCTATAAATTTTCTGTCTCAAATTGGAACTCAGTCTATCAATTTTCTGTCTCAAATTGGAACTCAGTCTATAAATTTTCTGTCTCAAATTGGAACTCAGTCTATCAATTTTCTGTCTCAAATTGGAACTCAGTCTATCAATTTTCTTTCTCAAACTGGAACTCAGTCTATCAAATTTCTGTTTCAAACTGAATAAACTGTATAAGTAGGAAGTATCTACTAATTTGCATAAATGTAAATGTAAAGTCAAGTAAATTTTAAAACTAAGAAAACTCAGTCAATAATTGTACGAGTTATTTTTCTGTTTTTGTTGTGTCAAGAGACAGAATAATGCTTTTGCTGTGCAAGTCTTTATATTTATACTGTTTATTCTATAGACTAATGTTTGCATTAGCTAAATTTATGAGGGAATAATGCCAATTTTTCTTGCTGTAACAATCTCCTAATTTCACAACCATACTTAGAAAAATGTATAAAATGACACTGTACATATTAAGGCAATCTTATGTAAATGTGATGAAAGTAAACTTATAACTGTTTGAGCATATTCTGATCTACAGAATGTTATGCTGTTAAAAACCATGAAAAAAGTTACTTGATACATGTATGTACAATATAAAAACCTGTAAATCTCAATGTACATAAAACTACACCGACATTGTATTTACTGTACATATTTGCCGATAAAAAGTTCCACTTCAAATTGCAGTGGTCCAGATCTGCCATCACATAATGCACTGGCAAATCTGGGTCTGTGTAGTTTGCAAGGACAGATCAGTACAATAAACAACACAGACCTTGATCTGCCAGCATATGATGAAACGGCAGGTCAGGGTCTTTATTGCAGGCATTTGGACTCAACTTGCAAGCTAGTATATACGGCATGCTTCAACAAGAAAATGGTATTAAAGAATATGTTCAAAACATCCATGAACTTTTTGAGTCGGCAGATTTCAAACAGTTGTGAATGATTCTGTGCAAAGATAAGGCTCCATGCCTTTTGGGAGTGGAATCAAATGTTTGATATTCACAATGTTGGACTGGCTCCAGCATGGCTTTTGGTGTGGACTCGAATCTTTGATATTCACAATGTTTGACTGGCTCCAACATGGCTTTTGGTGTGGACTCAAATGTTTGATATTAATGCTATTGTTATTACTGTGTTGATGAAGATCACACATTAGATGTGGGCACATTTTCCAGGAAATTTTCTCTTGCCAGCATGTTCTGCAGAAAACAAATTTCAATCTTAGTAACTATCAATAAAGAGTATTACATGACTGAATCTATTCACTGTTGTAGTTTGTACACACAATCATGCACATAATGTTGAGATTTTTATTGAATTTTCCGAACAATATTTCTTTCTATCTCATGACAAACCTGATGTTTAACTAATACAAATTTACACACACACACACAGACACACACACACACACACACAGACACACACACACACACATTATGATTTCAACAAGAACACATATGACTTATTTTTCATTTGATTATGTAACTATTTTACTGCTTCACATAATTTCAACAGTTTTGTTATATTTCTCTCTTGCGCAAATACAAATTTACACACACATTTACACACACACACACACACACAAACACATTATGATTTCAACTCATATATGTTCACAATAACGATACTTGTTCATATTATGATGCTAATGTTTCCAAATATGACAGGAAGTAACAGCTGAAAGAAACACTCTTAAATTGTAAAATGCCAACTTAATATTACAAATCATGAACAAACATTTTCTTACAATCAAATTTAACTTCTGGAAAATTCCTGATTTCCGATTGGCTGGAAATTAAGTTACACTCCTAATATATGACTGACAGTGATACTCAACTGACTTTCATATAATCAGACATCTTGGAAACAGAATAATACATTATGTGTAATATAAGAAAGAAAAAAAAAATCAAATATTTTAAAGTCAAATATGTTTCTCCAAGACTACTTACCCAACCACATTATGTTAGGAATATTAGCTCGCTACCTCGAGAATCCAGCTCTACTAAAAGGCAATATTCGTATTATGGTGTCTATTTTTAAATGGACAAAGGTCAGTAACTCTTGACCATTACCTCCCCTTGATACCACCAATTTATAGCCGAGCTAGACATTAACGTGGATGCACGCATGATAGGATGGATGTGAGGGGTTTTATGTAATCTGATTGGGTAAGTATTCTCGGAGAAACATAATGTACTTTAAAACTTTGCTTTCTGCTTCCATTACATTCATCAATCACATTATGTTAGGAGAAGAAGTAATAGGAGGAGGGATGCTGAGTACACAGCCTCTACTTGATCTTTATCATGCCCAATGCCACATCTGCCATGATGTCAGAATGTGTTCAAGATCATTGATCCTTGAGAGTGCAAACAGCTTCTTCAATGGTTGTTATTCTCGACCTGGTTATGTAAGAAAGCAAGCAAGGTAATTGGTTGACTACCATAACGACGGTAATCTGCTCTGGGCTACGAAGTCTGATGTTATCTCTCCACAATTTAAGGTCTGAATTGTCTGACTTGCAAATCTGTCCTGGTCAAAACCATGCATGTAGAAGAAGAGGGTGGTCAATTCAGTTTGGCAGGAATCTTTCTGGGTTATTATCATTGGGGAAAAATAGATTGGTGGTACTAGGTTTGTGCACTCAAAGAAGGGCTAATGGAGTCATCTTGCCAACTGATCCTGTCACTATAACAATATAAGAGGGGTGGCAGAGGCCTACAACCCGTCCCAGATGGCAAAGAGTGCATCTTATGTCCAAAGTTGCCGTGTCTGGAGTTGGGGAGACAAAGTTGGTTAGATATTGATTCCACGTCATCACCAAGCAGTTGATTATCAGATGGATTGAAGTGTGTGAATCCGAGTGGTTACCAATTGATGGAGGGGCCATTCCGTATAAAGGACATGACCTCTTCTGGATTGATTCTTGGCAAAACCACTGATGAAGCCAGAAGGTGTCCGAATTTATGATGATATGGAGATTGTTGCACCCACATAGAAAGTGCCAAATCAGAACACCAGACAAGAGGTCTGGTACCTTCCTGTTTGAGGATATAGATCACCCCCACAGTGTTGTTGGATTGAAAAAGGACCGTTTTTGCCTCAGGACCAATCTTTACAGAAATGAAAGACATTGATGACAGTATACCTTTCTGGGATATTGATGTGTAGAGGCCATTTCCCAGGTGTTGCTAAAAGTAGCAAAGGTAAGCAACAAATGGGTACTCCCACCATGTGCATTGGCAGCGATCTTTTACGTTATTTCTATCTGGGATTCTACAGCAGGATTCCAATGGTCAGCCAAACTGGATTGCCCTACTCTTGTGGAATTGATTGAATTTCAGATGTGATCATGACTGCTTGATTAAGAGGATGTAAAGTGGGGTGTCACTGTACTGGCAAATCCTGGATAACAAGACAGCTGAGTGGGGGAAAGTCCACTGCCATACAATAGCCGAGGAGTTGCAAGAACTCTCCAGATGAAATCCAAGACTTGTTGGAAATGGACATGATGAGTTGAACAATTCTGGAGTGCGAACACAAGGAGATGCACCAGATTCTGTTTGGTCCATGCCGAAATGGATGAAATTCTGAGATATATGGAGGTCTGACATTACCAGTTGGTGAAAAGGCCTGAATGATCTAACAAGGAAGGGAGATCTGCTTCAGGGTAGGATTTAACTATCCATGCATGTCTTTAAGATGCTGCCCAGGTACACTGCTGTCGATGATGCCCAGAACATGGAGATGGCAGAATCCCTAGTGTGAGTGAAAGCCATGGGATTGATGGGGGCTAAAGGGAAGAACAGTGAGTTTATAACAGGATGGCGGTAAATGTGGTAACTAGCAAAGGACACGATGGATAGAGACATGGAAATATACATCTGTCAGATAGGAACTAAAGGCATACTCACCCTGTCTGACGCAGGCGTAATGACATTGCCTTCCCAGTCTTAAAGAGATTGCGAAGATTCCGGTCAATGATGTGCCTCCATCTGGCGTTTGCCAAGAGCAAGTCTTGAGTAACTTAATGGGGAATATTGTCCTTAGCACAGGCTCCCATGCCTTTCATTAGCGACTGTATCCTCTGCTATTGAAAGGCATCCATCTCGTGAACTGACAGTATATTGTGTAGAGGAATGAGAGGATTGTTGGTGAACAAAATCCAAAGTCCCTCTGACTGACCTGGATCAACAATTCCCTCTACTGAGGGAACAGTGGGACCAAGTGAGCTCAAAATGGTTTCACAGAGCCACTGTACTATTGCATGATAGAGGTCGACACGGGTGTACATGTAATCATTGATGAATCATCACCCTTACTGTGCACCCGGTTCTTATCTGGCTTGGCTTCAAGATCAGCATAAGTCATGTCATGGCCCTGAGGACTCTACTTGGTCATATCTGTGCAAGACATGAGCTCTCCCTCGAGTATAAACCATGAGTACTCTAATATTCAGCATCATTGGTAAAGATGGCAGTGCTGGAAAGGACAGCATCTCTGTCCATTCCGACACTGTTGCCATCACCGCGCTGCCACTATCTCCTACATTTCCTGTACAATTGGCATCACTGCACTATTGGCCTTTCCTGCACTATTGCTGCATATATGTCGATCTGGCACACACCTGTGCCAGCTACTCCGAAATCGTGACAGAATGGGCCGATTTGTCATCGAAATCGCATGTGAAATAATACTATGTTGCCAGCTGCCTGGCTGAAGGGATGGATCTATTACTAAGATCCTTGTAAACACTGTGTAGTTGGTCCAAGAAGTCTCCATGCTGGGATGGCTGCATTGCCAGTAGTGTCGGGGTAACTGCCAGTGTCAGCTAGACAGATGGTGTCAGGGCATCACTATCATTATTATTTGGGTCTAGCTGATTGATAATTATACCCATGCACCATGAATTGCTGGAAAGGAAGGCCATTTTCTGACATGTGGAGACTTCCCTAATATTTTGTTCAGATTGATGAAAGTGCATCTTCTACTGCTGTACTGATAGATGCATCTTATCCAGTGAGGAATGGTCACCTCCTTTATCCTCTCCGACACAGGAGAGAAGACAATCATAGATTAGCAAAGCAGTATATGTATAACTAGCTAATAATAAAAATCATCTAATTCAGTCGCCCATGCTACATTTTACACCCAAGTAGAAACTAGTAATATGTTGAAATTACTAGGTCGCTGAAACAAAAACAGTTTATAACCACATGTTATAGACGCTGCTTAACAGAAACTATGTAGATATAATATAAACAAAACAGGAGTCATGGTAACCTTCCATGAGCTGAAGTGTCCCATAGAATGTTTCATTGATATATGCTGAAACGACACAAGACAGAGAAATTAAAGCAGCAGCTAGTAGTGTGTTAAAATTATTATGTCGCTAAAAACCCTGTTGTAACTAACGGATTGGTGATGAGTCATATCAGAAATATATGGCCCTGTTAAAAAGTTAATATGCATGCTTTGTCAATAATTAAACCATATTTATCAAAACAGATGGAATAAAAAATAACTTAAGCATAATTTTCAGGTAGTGTCCGAATTTCACTGTTCAGAGTTCCGCAGCAGACAGAGTAGGAAAATAAAGTCAAATGTATGCTAACCCATAATGACCTTGTGTAAGGTCAACAACAGTGTGGTGAGACAGTGTCCCAAGTGACAAATCGCTCAAAATATTGGCAGAAATTTTAAAATAAAGCATAAAACCTGCAGTAGAGTGATAAATCCTCACTGTAAATGCAAAATGAAAGTAGGATGGGTCCAACGGAACACAATAAAGGGCTAGATTATATGAGGCTACTGCACTTTGTGTATCTCAGCACACAGTGAAACTAAAAACTGGTGACACCTGGTTGTATCAAGGGGAGGAAATGGACAGGAGTTACTGTCATTTGTCTATCTATAAATAGACAGGACACAACACTTTTTGTCTTTTAGTAGTGCTGGATTCACAAGGTAGCAGACTAATATTCCTTATGTAATGTCATTGGAGAAAGTATTCAAAGGAGAAACAGGATTCTATACAAAGGCAACTTTATCTGTTTACTATGCTATGATATTTTAATACCATATTTGACCAGCAAAATCTTTGAAACCGAAAAACAATTGGCATAAAATTATAATTATGATATTGCTGCTGCCAAAAAAAAAGTAATAACATTGTCTTAAACTGATTATGCAGTAAGGGCAATTTACGAGACAATATCTGTATCAATATGATATTAATATCTGTATCAATATGATATTAATATCTGTATCAATATGTTATTAATATCTGTATCAATATGATATTAATATATGTATCAATATGATATTAATATCTGTATCAATATATTAATATCTGTATCAATGATATTAATACCTGTATCAATATGATATTAATATCTGTATCAATATGATATTAATATCTCTATCAATATGGTGAAAGTAATAATCTACTTAGACAACATAAAAAAAGTCCCATATCCTTTGACTGTATCAATAAAAGACAATGTATATTTGCTGATTTTGTTCTGTCATGTTGCCTCTTAAGAGTTGCAGTCGTTCGAAGAATTATAAACAGCTAAAATTGCACACATAAAATATGGCATACTTGAAGTTTGACATTTACTATAAGGAGACAGGCAATGTTCATAAATCCATCTTATAAATATGTGGGAAAGGTATAAGCAAATTAGATGCAAAACCATCACCACAAAAATTTAATCAAACCAGCCATGGGAGACATGAACAAAACTTGCATGAAATATTCATAAGGAACATGCTAAATAACAGGTGCAAACAGGCTTTGATTTCACAAGTATAATGATTTTCATTTTTACAAGTTGTGATTTTATTTTATGGAAAGAACAAACATAAAGAAACATATTAATGCAAAGATTAATTTTGATTTAAAAAACTGTTTAAACCAATATTAATGAAACTCTTAGAAAAGTAATAATAAAACCATAAGCAGTATTTTATAGTCATGTCCTTTATTTAAAATACAGTGTCGACACTAGTAGGACATCAAAAGGAACTTTAACCTTTGACCTTTTCATCCAAAAGTTAATTGGGGTTTTGTTCTTACTCGAGCCACCCACAAAGTTTGATAACTGCCGATGGTGCATTACTCAGGTTATTGTGCAGGAATGAAAATCGTAACAGGCAGATAGAGATTATCATAATATAATGCACTCTGCATTACGGTGGGTTTATAAAGAAAAAAGAACGAAACAAAATTTTTTTTTCTGAATGTCTTAATTATAGTGTACTCCTTATCGGCAGGGAAATTATATCAGTTTTTCAAAACATTCTACACAACAATGGTTTGTGACAGGTAAACCGAGAATGTGTTCTAAGTTTCAGGCTTTTTTCGTCATCTTTGTTAAGTAGTCCAAATTGGGACTAATTTCAAATAACTCAAGCGGCCGAGCACCCGGATAGCATTAATAATACCACAGGTTCAAGTTTTGGTGCAATCAAGCATATTTGACCCGATTGCAATTGTTTCTTTCTTGTTTCAATTGGGTCAGGAACTGTGCCTTTGAGTACATTAAACCCAGCATCAAATTTAGAACATCTTCCTTCCAAAGAATAATCTTGTAAATAAGAAACAGTCTTACTGTTAATGTAGATATTTCTTTAGAAAATGCTCCAATTTCTTTAGCTGCATTCTCATCCTTATGCTGAAAGGAAGAATACACAACAAAACCATCATAAATATTGTAGGTTCAGAGAAACAGGAAATAAAAAAAAGTCTCTATCACAAGCAAAAGAAATGTTATTAAAATAATTCTAGAGTATAATAATTATCAAAATCAGACTGTTAAATATTTCTGTTGTGCAAACAATGTAGTCATGTTTACATGAGTAACCCTTACTTACTCAATGCTGAATACTGTGACAAACTAGCCATACACAAGCATTGTGACTAATTAGTCATATACAAGCATTGTGATTAAGTAGCCACACACAAACAATGTGACTAAATAGTCATACACAAGCATTATGACTAATTAGCAATAAACAAGCACTGTGACTAATTAGCCATACACAAATATTGTAACTAATTAGCCATACTCAAGCATTGTGACTAGTCATACACAAGTAATGTGATTAGTCAGCCATACACAAGCAGTGAGACTAATTAGTCATATGCAAGCAATGTGACTAATTGGCCATAAACAAAACACTGTGACTAATTAGTCATACACAAGCATTGTGACTAATTAGCCATACACAAGCAATGACTAATTAGTCATACATAAGCATTGTGACTAACAGCCAGACAAAAAGCATTGTGACTAATTAGCTATACACAAGCATTGTGACTAATTATTCAAATACAACCATTGTGACTAATTAGCCATAAACAAGCATTGTGACTAAATAGCCATAACAAACATTGTGACTAATTAGTCATACACAAGCAATGTGACTAAATAGCCATAAACAAGCAATGTGACTAATTAGTCATACACAAGCAATGTGACTAAATAGCCATAAACAAGCAATGTGACTAAATAGCTATACACAAGCAATGTGACTAATTAGTCATACACAAGCAATGTGACTAATTAGCTATACACAAGCATTGTGACTAATTATTCAAATACAACCATTGTGACTAATTAGCCATAAACAAGCATTGTGACTAAATAGCCATAACAAACATTGTGACTAATTAGTCATACACAAGCAATGTGACTAAATAGCCATAAACAAGCAATGTGACTAATTAGTCATACACAAGCAATGTGACTAAATAGCCATAAACAAGCAATGTGACTAAATAGCTATACACAAGCAATGTGACTAATTAGTCATACACAAGCAATGTGACTAATTAGTCATACACAAGCGATGTGACTAAATAGCCATAAACAAGCAATGTGACTAAATAGCCATAAACAAGCAATGTGACTAAATAGCTATACACAAGCAATGTGACTAAACAGCCATACACAAGCATTGTGATTAATTAGCCATACACAAGCATTGAGATTAGTTAGCTATATACAAGCATTGTGACTAATTAGCATGGGTCAGACATACACAAAACTTAAAGTCTGCATTGTAAATTAGTGATTATCCTGGAATCAAATAGCTTGCTAAAAGAAAATGAAATAAAAACTACTTAATTAAATCCACTTAAAAACCGGATTGCATTCCAAATGACTAGTGATTCAAGTGTGTGATTAGTTTCAATCCAAGAATAATGATCTGCTGGCTATAATGAAATTCAGTGAATTCAAAATAAGGCCATTTTCTTCCATTTAAAGGCTGAATGATACAACCAAACAATTATAAGCAATAGTGATAACAAGGGTTCCAAGATGAGTACTGTAGCAGGCGTACATATTGGGTGTCTGAGAAGCACCATTTCCATTTATGACCAATATCATAAAAAAGTAATTTAGTATATAAAGAAGCGATAAAAAGGTTTTAAGATGACTGTGTAGCTGCCATATTGGATGTGCTAGTAGCACCATTTTTATTTAGGAGTAAGTAGATATCACAAGAAGTGTCCTGGTGAAAACCTCATGGTGTTAAACTTTTCACTCAGGAATAAAATCAGTACAAGACAGCCAAGCTCATGGCCACTGTAGGCATCCTTTTCAATTAGGACATTAACTAGACAACAGAGAAAACACCACACAGACGTGACTATCCACTTAGAAGGAGTACCAGATTTTTAAGATGGCTGCTGTAGAACCATATCAGACATCAGCTAGGCAGCATTTTCATTTAGAGCTAGAAAATTCTGGTTAAAACCCTGTGTCAGTATTACATGATATTTAAGGCTGCTGTTATGCTCATATTAGTGTCAGATTATCACCATTTACATTTAGAGATCAGAACCATTTACATTTAGAGATTACATTTAGAGATCAGAACCAGTTACATTTAGAGATCAGAACCAGTTACATTTAGAGATCAGAACCATTTACATTTAGAGATCAGACCCAGTTACATTTAGAGATCAGAACCATTTACATTTAGAGATCCGAACCATTTACATTTAGAGATCAGAACCATTTACATTTAGAGATCATAACCATTTACATTTAGAGATCAGACCCAGTTACATTTAGAGATCAGAACCATTTACATTTAGAGATCAGACCCAGTTACATTTAGAGATCAGACCCAGTTACATTTAGAGATCAGAACCAGTTACATTTAGAGATCATAACCATTTACATTTAGAGATCAGACCCAGTTACATTTAGAGATCAGAACCATTTACATTTAGAGATCAGAACCATTTACATTTAGAGATCATAACTATTTACATTTAGAGATCAGACCCAGTTACATTTAGAGATCATAACCATTTACATTTAGAGATCAGACCCAGTTACATTTAGAGATCAGAACCATTTACATTTAGAGATCATAACCATTTACATTTAGAGATCAGTACCATTTACATTTAGAGATCATAACCATTTACATTTAGAGATCAGACCCAGTTACATTTAGAGATCATAACCATTTACATTTAGAGATCAGATCCAGTTACATTTAGAGATCAGAACCATTTACATTTAGAGATCATAACCATTTACATTTAGAGATCAGTACCATTTACATTTAGAGATCAGAATCATTTACATTTAGAGATCAGAACCAGTTACATTTAGAGATCAGAACCATTTACATTTAGAGATCAGAACCAGTTACATTTAGAGATCAGAACCATTTACATTTAGAGATTACATTTAGAGATCAGAACCAGTTACATTTAGAGATCAGAACCAGTTACATTTAGAGATCATAACCATTTACATTTAGAGATCAGAACCAGTTACATTTAGAGATCAGAACCATTTACATTTAGAGATTACATTTAGAGATCAGAACCAGTTACATTTAGAGATCAGAACCAGTTACATTTAGAGATCAGAACCATTTACATTTAGAGATCAGACCCAGTTACATTTAGAGATCAGAACCATTTACATTTAGAGATCAGAACCATTTACATTTAGAGATCAGAACCATTTACATTTAGAGATCAGAACCATTTACATTTAGAGATCATAACCATTTACATTTAGAGATCAGACCCAGTTACATTTAGAGATCAGAACCATTTACATTTAGAGATCAGACCCAGTTACATTTAGAGATCAGACCCAGTTACATTTAGAGATCAGAACCAGTTACATTTAGAGATCAGAACCATTTACATTTAGAGATCAGAACCATTTACATTTAGAGATCATAACCATTTACATTTAGAGATCAGACCCAGTTACATTTAGAGATCATAACCATTTACATTTAGAGATCAGACCCAGTTACATTTAGAGATCAGAACCATTTACATTTAGAGATCATAACCATTTACATTTAGAGATCAGTACCATTTACATTTAGAGATCAGAATCATTTACATTTAGAGATCAGAACCAGTTACATTTAGAGATCAGAACCATTTACATTTAGAGATCAGAACCAGTTACATTTAGAGATCAGAACCATTTACATTTCGAGATCAGAACCATTTACATTTAGAGATCAGAACCAGTTACATTTAGAGAACAGAACCATTTACATTTAGAGATCAGAACCAGTTACATTTAGAGATCAGACCCAGTTACATTTAGAGATCAGAACCATTTACATTTAGAGATCAGAACCATTTACATTCAGAGATCAGAACCATTTACATTTAGAGATCAGAACCATTTACATTTAGAGATCAGACCCAGTTACATTTAGAGATCATAACCATTTACATTTAGAGATCAGACCCAGTTACATTTAGAGATCAGAACCATTTACATTTAGAGATCATAACCATTTACATTTAGAGATCAGTACCATTTACATTTAGAGATCAGAATCATTTACATTTAGAGATCAGAACCAGTTAGATTTAGAGATCAGAACCATTTACATTTAGAGATCAGAACCAGTTACATTTAGAGATCAGAACCATTTACATTTCGAGATCAGAACCATTTACATTTAGAGATCAGAACCAGTTACATTTAGAGATCAGAACCATTTACATTTAGAGATCAGAACCAGTTACATTTAGAGATCAGAACCATTTACATTTAGAGATCAGAACCAGTTACATTTAGAGATCAGAACCATTTACATTTAGAGATCAGAACCATTTACATTTGAGACCAATCAGACATCATTATATCTCTTTCACGTAAACCCCATGCATGCATGATCATCCATTCTAGAGAAGTAGCAGTAAAAACAATTTAAAGATATCCATGTAAATATTGAAGGTAGAAGCATTTTCATTAAGGGTAACTAAACTATAGGATGAATAGATGTGTTGTTGTTGGTGGTGGTTGTTGTTGTTGGTGGTGGTGGTCATGGTGATGGTGGAGGATGAATCTGGGGAAAACCCAGAAAAAATGATTTCGTGTACACACTGAATGCTGTTGTAGTGTTTAACGCCATTTTTCAACACACGATAGGCTATACATGGCGGCCAGTATTAATGGTGGAGGAAGAACCCAGGGAAAAACCCTGGAAAGAACCACTGATCCACTAGAAGCTACTGGCAAGCTTTCTCACATACCCACTCTGGCCGAATCTGAGACTTGAAAAAACGCAGACTGAGGTGAGATGGCAGTGATCTGTAACATGGAGTGCTTTATACCACTCGGCCACTTGAGGCCCTGAATAGATGTGTAGATGTGTAAATGTTCATGCACATCCTCCATGTAATTTAGGATTAGCAGTAACAAATTTGTGCCAATGGACAAACAGAAGGACTGATGCTGGACAACTGACCATACCTTAATCTCTACCATGTGTAAAAAATTCAAAAATTATTAAATGTGTAAAAATAAACATATATATATATATATATATATATATATATATATATTTATATATAATGCCAAATCTAATGAACTAGCCTGAAAATCTGATCAAGTCAGCCACATACAGGAAGTAAATATAAATATGCCTAAATAATTCCAATTTATAACCAAAAGTGGTTTTCGCTTAATTGTGGTAACAAGATTTTTGTCAAAATGTCCAAGTTAAAAAAAAATAGTAAAGAAATGTATAAAAAAAAAAGTTTTAATGACTTTTTAAAAAAATCTATACATGGATACAAATATGCCAAGCACATTTCATTTTCTCCATAAGTAACTGTAATGTAATAATCTTGGGACATAAGGATTGGTATATAGAGGGATGAAAAGCATACATGCCAACCCCTGACGAGGAAAAAGTGTTTTCAAAGTGGTCAAAAAGCGAAATCCAGGAAGAAAAAGTGTAATCCACATATAACATGCTAAAATTTCAATGAACAATGATTTATTTGCCACTCTCGTCTTTAAATATCCTTTACTGCTTCAAGTTTTCATATGTAGCACTTTTAGCTTTCCACACAGATCAACTAAATTCCATCTCAAGACTTTTAGTGCCAAATATTAATTTTCTTCCACACAGCCTGAAATAGATGTCACGTGATGCTGTACTCGTGTCTTCATATTTGGAGGATTCTGTTAAATTGTTTATATTTTTTTGTTGCCTTTTTCTAATCCATCTGTGAAATTATTTTGAAAGGAGATATGTTTGCTCTCATATACGCACTGAGTAAAATAAAATATACTTTTTAGTGCCAAAAACCTTAAGACTGGTTCTGCATTAAATAGGAATTAGAACATAGAATCTGTGTATAAAGATTAAAATTAGAAAACCAGTCTGTTCTCTCCTCACTAAGCCATAAAGATGCAATAAATAGATTTTGAGGTAGAAAGTTTGAAAGTAGAACCATGCTTCTCGGTAATAGGATAGTTGCTATAAACATATGTGCATGCAAGTCCACGGAAAATATGGTCTGAGAAAACGATTAACTGATCTTTTGGGAAGGTAGATATACCAAAAAAGCATAATCCATATATGTTTACATGTAAGGTGTAACTTAGTGAGAAAAAAAAAGTGTAATGATTATGCCAAAAGCATAATGGTTGTCATGTATAGGAAGGAGATGACCAATCAAAATGCTGCAAGCAACAGGGGAATTGAATTTTTAAAAAAATGAAACCACAAAAGATAGATTCTTATACTTAGTATATAGTATTTACAAAGTTTTCACACAGAAATGAGATAGGATGGTAATTAATTACCTTTAAAACTTTTCAAAGAAATAGTTTAACCAGATTTGATTAATATTCTACTTTCATACATAAAAGAAAAACAAATCATAATAATCGCTAAACAATAAGATTGCAAAAAGTCTTTTTCTACTTTTACAATAATACAATTTTTAATGCATGGACTAATGGAAAGAAAACAGCTAATACAATTCATGTGACCAAAGCTGTAAACATGGAAAACAAAAAATATGCCCCAAAAGGAAAGTCACATATCAACATAAAATGAGTTTCACCTGGTTCTCAGACTGCACACCTGCATTAATTGTCAAATATAAGAGTAGTTGGCTAAGACATGTGTCTTTACAATGCTTTCTGCTAATATTTTTTCCTAACCTGTTGACTGCATATATTAAGAAAAAAAAAAAAATGTTCCAAGGTTTTTCAGGTTTTTGAAACTGGAATCATATTTGATGGAATATCAACATAGTCTGTCCGGTATTGAAGACCCCTTTACCAGAATACATTGTGTCAAAGTTTGATGGAATCTACTTAGCAGTAGTTTGAAAAAAGGGTTGTGTAAACATTTTTCTACTTAAAATAGTAGCATCATCTGTACAAATCTGAAAGACCTATATGCCAGGATGCTGTCATATTCAGTTGTGCAGGTTTTGAAAAGAAGTTATTTAAATGCTGTTCTGTTTTTGGCAATGGTAGTCATAAATGATAACTTTTAATGTCAGAATGCTTTCTATCAAGATAGGTCATTGCTTTGCAGTTTTTTTAATTCTTCATTTGCTGAGACCTGACATGTTGTCCTAACCAACTTGTCATCTGTCAAATTCTACTCAAAGGTTAAGATGAAGTCATTTCAAGAATTTCTATTTTTAGTAACAGTGGCCATATTTCATGGTGGATCAGTATTAGCTGTACAGATTTGAAACCTCTCAATATATATATATATATATATATATATATATATATATATATATATATATATATCATTCCCATTAACCAATGGCATCAAGCAGGGTTGTGTTCTGGCACCGATACTGTTCAGTCTATTGTTCTCCACTATGCTGACTAATGCTTTTAGAGATGGAAAGGTTGGAGTCGGCATCAGGTACCATACAGATGGAAAGCTATCCATTCCCAGGAGGCTTCATGTGAAAACCAAGGTCATGACAGACACCATCAGGGATTTCTTATTTGCTGATGACTGCGCACTTAATACTGGCTCAGAAGCTGACCTGCAATGCTGCATTTATAAGTTCCTGCACAAGCTTTGGTCTCACCATCAGTACCAAGAAGACTGAAGTCCGGCCCCTGGAAAACCCTCTGTTGAGCCCAACATCACCATCAATCGCCAAAAACTCAACGTAGTGAACCGCTTCACCTACATTGGCAGCACACTGTCACAGAGCGTCAGTATATTGATGAGGTGAACCTTCTCGTTGAAAGAGCCAGCACAACTTTCGGCAGATTGTATACCAACGTCTGGAATAGAAAGGCTTCAGCACCCAGTCCAAACTAAGGGTATACAGGGCAGTTGTGCTTCCCATACTACTTTGCGCTTGCGAAAAATGGGCGGTGTACCAATGCCACACCAGGAAGCTGAACCCCTTTCACACCACAAGTCACTCA
Source organism: Unio pictorum (assembly GCA_030141615.1). Classification (NCBI taxonomy): domain Eukaryota; kingdom Metazoa; phylum Mollusca; class Bivalvia; order Unionida; family Unionidae; genus Unio; species Unio pictorum. The sequence continues at coordinate 3,917,940 of JARLTB010000158.1, read as the reverse complement.
TCCCCTGTCCCTTATGCAAACGAACATTCTGTGATTCTGTGCAAGGGACCCTCGGACTACTAGAGATGTCCTCGTCGAGGAAAAAAGAGAGAGAGAGAGAGAGAGAGAGAGAGAGAGAGAGAGAGAGAGAGAGAGAGAGAGATATGAACGAAAACAATCTGGTTACAATTTGTAAAATCATCGGTTCCATGAAAAATATTTGCAGAACATTTCACACAGATCAAGATGCATTCACGAGCTTGACTGATTCTTAGAATAATATTCGTACCATTCCATCCTGAGCTTCATTTCTTGGCATAGTACCATTTCGTAGTTGTTCCTGACTAATAGGTGTGGTCAGATCTAGTGGACATATGAAACCATCAGCTTCTGTCTCTGACTTACTTCTCTTGTGACCAAACAATGCAAATTTCCCTCGATTCTGAAATATGGAAAAATAAGTACATGTATTGGTAACAGGAAATGGGAAATATGGATCCAGTAATTCTACAAGAAATTTAAATCTCGCTAGGACCATATTAACGAATTAGGACAAACACAATAATGAAAATTAATTAATAACAAGCACAAGACAAATGATTAAGTACTGGTGACTAGAAGGAAGGAAGCAAAGAAGCTTGACATAAATTCAAGACTGACCTGGGTATATTTTTCATCCATATTTGATCGAACAATTGGCTCAGTGACAAAAATATGGGAAAAAAAACAATTAAAAATGCAATCAATAAATAAGAACATAATCTTGGTATGTTTTTTAAAACTATACAAATACTAACAAAAATGTTGATTCCTTGCTCTTGATAATTACTGATCATCATCAGTGAAGGCAATGTGATATTGCCAAGTTTTTTAAACTGTTAAGATATTTATGTTTTGAGAATGGGAGGTTTCTAACAATTATACAAATATGTAAACAAAAATTATATAATATAAACAAAGTAAGGAGCATGCTTATTAAAGAAAATTATGAATTCAATAGACCTGAGCATGCCAATTATTTTAATAGATTTGGCTTAAACCAACCAAGGCAGAAATTGGTAAAATCCCAATCCCAATACACAAAAGTAAGACAACTGATAGCTTACTTACATATATTTAACTGCATGCTGCACAGACCCCCAAGTAACCATGAATGTTGTGGCCAATCTGGATAAATGCATTTTTATGATGATCCTGAACTGCTGGTGCATTATAAGACAGCAGATCAGAATTTATGATGTCTGCAGCTGGGTTTGATTTTTTAAATATAAGCAAGTGAAAATGGAACCAAAATTTTGTACTATGACCGAACACATAGTAAAGGCATTTACAGAGAGTACAATTTGGTCAATATCCTAAGAGCTTTTGAATTTTCATACCTTAAAATCTAAATCGTCATTATATATCTTACACAATTATGTTCACTGTTCATTAACAAGTCAAATTAAAAAATTCATATGATACATTTATGTATACTTACAATAACATTATGTAGGACAAGTTTTTTGTCTCAAACTATGTGAAAAATGAAATAAAAATATTCATAACATCTACTATTATATATTTATAAATGCACTCAAAGGAGGAACCACTCTGAGCTAATAGTAACAGTTGAAGTAAGGAGGGTGCAACTCTCAATCATCATAGTGTAATACCACTATGGCAATCATAACCAAAATTATATCACTGTGTAACAATAAAGTTGGGGGAAAAAACCACAATGAAACTATGTTATTTCCATTTCAAAATACAATTATTTCGATAACTTTGATCCTTTTGTATAATGTTGTCCTTAATAAATCCAAATTTGGTACATACTGTAGTTCACCCTATAATGATGTTAATACATCAATGTGGCCAATGGTTATGGAGACAAATACTGTTATAAAGAGGGAAAGTTGTATCTCTATAGTTTTGTAAAATGATCTCATTTAATGGGCAATATTCCAAATATACAGTGGGTAACAGACCAGGTTAAAAATCTCAAAATACAAATCATACAATGGGAATGATAGGATTCTTGCAGTTCTAAGTACAATGTGAAAATGGGATGTATGGGATGAAAAAAATGACCATGCATGTATGCAAAACTATAATAATACTAATAATAATAAAAATAAAAATAATATTGGAAAGCATTGTATCATTAATGAGATTAATAAGGTTGAATAAACACATGAATAAATGTAGATAAATATATAATTTGTTTATAAAATCTTGTATTTAAATAATGTCAAGTTGTTCGCATGATTATTAACAAAAAAGTTTCTCATATAGTTGTGTATGGTTTCACAATGGAAAATGATGTTAAAACAAAGCTGCTTACTAAATAAAATGCCAGTTTTAATTAATGAAAAAAAGTGGTTATCATTCGGTAAAAAAGATACAAATGAGAAAAAAATATGGAGCAAAATGTTAAGAAGATACTTTAAAAAAGAAAGTGTAATGTTATTCTAGAAAACTATAATCGTGATCAGTAAAAGCAAAATCTGAGGAACACTGAATTGCTCGATATTCCTGATAGTGAAATAATTATCTTGGCACAAAAATGGAAATTCTGGTATAATTCATGTCTTACATAAATTCCTAATCAAGCACAGCAAATATTTGTACATATGGGACAAATTTTGTCCATAAAATACATTCATTCATAAATTGTTACAAAAAAAAAATCTTACCAAACTGACAATGTACCATATATACTTGTCTAGAAGTCAGATTCAACTTCGAACTGTAGAGACCCAGATATGAACCTGCATTATGAGCCGGAAGATCTGGCTATACGGGTCTATGCAGTTTTGTCAGAAGTAATCAGTACATCAAACAGCAGATCTGGCTATACGGGTCTATGCAGTTTTGTCAGAAGTAATCAGTACATATAACAGCAGATCTGGCTATACGGGTCTATGCAGTTTTGTCAGAAGTAATCAGTACATCAAACAGCAGATCTGGCTATACGGGTCTATGCAGTTTTGTCAGAAGTAATCAGTACATATAACAGCAGATCTGGCTATACGGGTCTATGCGGTTTTGTCAGAAGTAATCAGTACATATAACAGCAGATCTGGCTATACGGGTCTATGCAGTTTTGTCAGAAGTAATCAGTACATATAACAGCAGATCTGGCTATACGGGTCTATGCAGTTTTGTCAGAAGTAATCAGTACATCAAACAGCAGATCTGGCTATACGGGTCTATGCAGTTTTGTCAGAAGTAATCAGTACATATAACAGCAGATCTGGCTATACGGGTCTATGCAGTTTTGTCAGAAGTAATCAGTACATCAAACAGCAGATCTGGCTATACGGGTCTATGCAGTTTTGTCAGAAGTAATCAGTACATCAAACAGCAGATCTGGCTATACGGGTCTATGCAGTTTTGTCAGAAGTAATCAGTACATCAAACAGCAGATCTGGCTATACGGGTCTATGCAGTTTTGTCAGAAGTAATCAGTACATATAACAGCAGATCTGGCTATACGGGTCTATGCGGTTTTGTCAGAAGTAATCAGTACATATAACAGCAGATCTGGCTATACGGGTCTATGCAGTTTTGTCAGAAGTAATCAGTACATCAAACAGCAGATCTGGCTATACGGGTCTATGCAGTTTTGTCAGAAGTAATCAGTACATCAAACAGCAGATCTGGCTATACGGGTCTATGCAGTTTTGTCAGAAGTAATCAGTACATCAAACAGCAGATCTGGCTATACGGGTCTATGCAGTTTTGTCAGAAGTAATCAGTACATCAAACAGCAGATCTGGCTATACGGGTCTATGCAGTTTTGTCAGAAGTAATCAGTACATATAACAGCAGATCTGGCTATACGGGTCTATGCGGTTTTGTCAGAAGTAATCAGTACATCAAACAGCAGATCTGGCTATACGGGTCTATGCGGTTTTGTCAGAAGTAATCAGTACATCAAACAGCAGATCTGGCTATACGGGTCTATGCAGTTTTGTCAGAAGTAATCAGTACATCAAACAGCAGATCTGGCTATACGGGTCTATGCAGTTTTGTCAGAAGTAATCAGTACATCAAACAGCAGATCTGGCTATACGGGTCTATGCAGTTTTGTCAGAAGTAATCAGTACATATAACAGCAGATCTGGCTATACGGGTCTATGCGGTTTTGTCAGAAGTAATCAGTACATCAAACAGCAGATCTGGCTATACGGGTCTATGCGGTTTTGTCAGAAGTAATCAGTACATCAAACAGCAGATCTGGCTATACGGGTCTATGCAGTTTTGTCAGAAGTAATCAGTACATATAACAGCAGATCTGGCTATACGGGTCTATGCAGTTTTGTCAGAAGTAATCAGTACATCAAACAGCAGATCTGGCTATACGGGTCTATGCAGTTTTGTCAGAAGTAATCAGTACATATAACAGCAGATCTGGCTATACGGGTCTATGCGGTTTTGTCAGAAGTAATCAGTACATCAAACAGCAGATCTGGCTATACGGGTCTATGCGGTTTTGTCAGAAGTAATCAGTACATCAAACAGCAGATCTGGCTATACGGGTCTATGCAGTTTTGTCAGAAGTAATCAGTACATATAACAGCAGATCTGGCTATACGGGTCTATGCAGTTTTGTCAGAAGTAATCAGTACATCAAACAGCAGATCTGGCTATACGGGTCTATGCAGTTTTGTCAGAAGTAATCAGTACATATAACAGCAGATCTGGCTATACGGGTCTATGCGGTTTTGTCAGAAGTAATCAGTACATCAAACAGCAGATCTGGCTATACGGGTCTATGCGGTTTTGTCAGAAGTAATCAGTACATCAAACAGCAGATCTGGCTATACGGGTCTATGCAGTTTTGTCAGAAGTAATCAGTACATATAACAGCAGATCTGGCTATATGGGTCTATGCAGTTTTGTCAGAAGTAATCAGTACATCAAACAGCAGATCTGGCTACACGGGTCTATGCAGTTTTGTCAGAAGTAATCAGTACATATAACAGCAGATCTGGCTATACGGGTCTATGCGGTTTTGTCAGAAGTAATCAGTACATCAAACAGCAGATCTGGCTATACGGGTCTATGCGGTTTTGTCAGAAGTAATCAGTACATCAAACAGCAGATCTGGCTATACGGGTCTATGCAGTTTTGTCAGAAGTAATCAGTACATATAACAGCAGATCTGGCTATATGGGTCTATGCAGTTTTGTCAGAAGTAATCAGTACATCAAACAGCAGATCTGGCTATACGGGTCTATGCGGTTTTGTCAGAAGTAATCAGTACATCAAACAGCAGATCTGGCTATACGGGTCTATGCAGTTTTGTCAGAAGTAATCAGTACATATAACAGCAGATCTGGCTATACGGGTCTATGCAGTTTTGTCAGAAGTAATCAGTACATATAACAGCAGATCTGGCTATACGGGTCTATGCGGTTTTGTCAGAAGTAATCAGTACATCAAACAGCAGATCTGGCTATACGGGTCTATGCGGTTTTGTCAGAAGTAATCAGTACATCAAACAGCAGATCTGGCAATACGGGTCTATGCAGTTTTGTCAGAAGTAATCAGTACATCAAACAGCAGATCTGGCTATACAGGTCTATGCAGTTTTGTCAGAAGTAATCAGTACATCAAACAGCAGATCTGGCAATACGGGTCTATGCAGTTTTGTCAGAAGTAATCAGTACATATAACAGCAGATCTGGCTATACGGGTCTATGCGGTTTTGTCAGAAGTAATCAGTACATCAAACAGCAGATCTGGCAATACGGGTCTATGCGGTTTTGTCAGAAGTAATCAGTACATCAAACAGCAGATCTGGCAATACGGGTCTATGCGGTTTTGTCAGAAGTAATCAGTACATCAAACAGCAGATCTGGCTATACGGGTCTATGCGGTTTTGTCAGAAGTAATCAGTACATCAAACAAATGATCTGCTGGTGAATTATGCAGTGTCAAATCAGGGTATATGTTGTTTGAAGTTAGTTCCAAAATATAAGTAACTATTAACAATAATCAACTTCTCCTTGACGCCAAATTTGATTCCGATTGATAACAAAGTAAGCTGAATAACTGAACACGTTGGAAGCCTATTCAATTTTGTATACTAAAATTTCAAAAGGGCATCAGAATAATGGAAATATCTGAAGCTTCTAAGATGCTTTTTTTAAAATTATTTTTCTGGAATAAATAAATTTAATTCATCATTAGAATGAGTAGTTCAAATGCAGAGTTCATTAGAAGCTGGATTAGACGTGTGTTGTGAGATACATCATTATTCTAATACGCTATAAATGATACAATAATTGGAAGGCATCTTATTTATGAGCATATATTAGAATTAAGGATTATATCAATATATTGGATATAATGTAATATCTATAAGATAGTATGGGTGATGCAAAAGAGACAGGTATGATAGGGTTTATATGGTGCCCACAAGAACCAAGTTACATACATAATTATTGGATTACTTATTTGTACATCTATAATGTAATAACAATGGATATAAAGTTACATCAAACTTGTTTACCATACACATACCTTTTTCTACAAGGAGAAAAAAAGAAATAAAAAAATTTATATGGTAAATTATGAATGAATATATTATTTATTATTACCAACCACCCACCCCTCAACCTCCAAGTTTTTTTATTTTTAAAAACACATTGATATGATAAAACATCCATAGCAACTGATTCATATGACTCTCAAGTAACAATACTTCAAACCTAATGCACTGAAAAATTATAAAACTTAAACATTTCAAACTTTTATTTTAAGTCTAATATATTAACTTATCAGAGTTCAGCTTATGTATGCAGATGTCAGCTGGTTTATGCCGATGTGTGATCAGAACATATGCACTGCAAGAATGAATGCCTATTGTGATGAAGGTTTGCCCTCTATTACAAAGTCACACATGTATATTCATGCACCACAAGCTCAATTTCAGCCAGACCTGTCATGATTATTCGCAATAAACACTGAATAGCCATAACAACTAAGCTATCGAGTATGATTAACAATGAACTATTGCTGTTCTCTTTCAGGAATGGGGCTTGTGTTTCGATCCTTGGGATGAAATCTTCCAAGAAAAGTAAATAACGAAGAACATGTTCTTGTTATTGCAGCTTTCAGAGTAGTACAATCAAGTACCAACTAAGTGGCTAATGATAAATGTGCTAGTAAACTGATGTACAGTGGAGTCTCATTAATCCGGACACATTCGTTCCCAGTCAATATGTCCGGAATAACAAGTTTTCTGGATAAATGAATCATTTTTATAAGTAGTATTTTAAAGCTGTTACAGTTGCTAATGATTAACGTCCCTATTTTATTCAGAAATGAAGCCCTATACTGTATGCAACTTAACCTGTCAACTGTATTTGTACAGCGATCAATAAACTGTGATTGTTACATACAATTGGTAAACAACAAAGAGGCTTAATGACACTTTTAATTTATTTACCATAAGTTATGTCAGAAAGCATGGACGATTTGATCCCAGTGTGTTTATTTAATTATTAACACCCCCATCATCGACTAACTAAAACAGACATTGTTTATACAATCGCTGGTAACAATATGTTCACGCTACTTAGTAATTGATTGTGGCTACAGATTCTCAAGGGCTTCACTATTGTGTTTTATGTATTAATCTACTGGCTGTATTTTCATATATGATTTTTCAAATTTTTTTATTTTTGGACAGATTATTTCCGGATTATCAAGACAATGTAATTTTACACACTGGTCCCAGATTTTGATTTCCGGATCCAGAATGCGGATTTCATGATTAACGGAGCAAATTAATGTTTAGGAATTCTGTTCCCAATGAATTATGTCCGGATAGCGAGGTTTCCAGATAAACGGAATCTGGATTAAGGAGACTCCACTGTATGCTTGTCTATTTGATGATTAAACTGCAAGTCAAACACAGGCCATGAAAATTCTCTTTGACCATCCATATCAATAGATCTGCCAATTTGAGAAAAAGATCTGCAATTTAGTTTTAAAAAACTGGCTAACTAGTTGAATACATTTCATAAATACTGGTAGGCAGGTAAATACTAATAGAGAGGCTGATAGAGAGTAGTAGATAGATTGATAGATACTGTTATATAGGTGCCACGTTGCGCTGCCCACAATGGCACAAATCACAGGAACAAAGAAATGGTTAGAAGCCATGTGTATATATTAGAAACCTTGGTCATAGTTGGTCTTCTTCATAAGGGATGAGAACTCAGCTTTGCTGGGTGTGAAAAGTCGCATGTGAACGTTAAAAGTTTTGTTCAAGAATAAAAGGATCCTTATATGCATTGTAAATCTCGCCAAGTTGGGGGCATTGTCTGCTAAGGTGAATAGAACAGGGTAGAATTGACATCCAATTGGAATTGAGAAGGGGTGTGGTCACCATTTCAATACAAATTTAATTTAAGTATTATTGGGCGAGGAACTAAGTAATTGCGACAACATTCTCTTGAAAGGTTAATTCAATACTCCTGGAAAGCCATTCGCAATTTGGCAGGAAAATTCTAAGCTTCATAAAGATCAGTAAGTTACTTGCTCGATTGTTGCAGAATATTATGGCACTGTAATTGTAATTAAGTGTAATTAAGAGTCTGATGGGATTTTTTCTGACATTTTCATGGCATAAATTGTCACTTGCTGAGTCACACAGTCAATAATGCAGAATAGGTGTTATGTCAGCTGTGTGAACTGTCAACTGACCGTTTAAACAATGATAAACTAAAAAAAAATGTTAAACTCTTATAAATGCAATTCTTTATATAATTTTTTTTAAAATTTTATTTTATTTTTAAAGATAATTCCTATTAATTTTATTTAAGAGTCTTAAATCTTGTTGAGGGTGTCTGCTACATAACTATTTATAGAACAGGGGATTCTCCATCTGCAATGCTATTTATCAATATTGAACAAAATAAGTCTACCAATGGTAGGCGATCTAAGGTTTCGGATTCACAGCATGGTCTTAATCTTTTATCTAAATTGGCAAATGTGTTCTGAGAAGCATTCACAGCAAAGGATGTATTGTTTTCGTTCACATATGAATGACATGGATTTTATGCTCTTATGAGTTCCTTGTCACATGGCCGATTTGTATTTTACCAGACACGAGAATAACCAACTTTTGCTTCTTTAAATCTATTTTTTATGTTCATTAACAATATAGGCTACCTACAGGGGCTACATACAATGAAATTAAGAATATCAGTAAATGGTTAAAGTGATGGGGTCAAACAGTGCAAGACATCAACCATGAATGTTACGATGGGGAATAGGGGTACTTTTACCCCACCACCACTCTCCATATTGTAATTATCAAGGTCGGCATCATAGATTGAAAGGACTGTGAATCCAATTTTTTAAATGTTAGTCTCTGAATCCTGCTCCTCCCAATCCATATATCCATTTACCTAAAGTTTTAAATTCATTTGTAATGAGCCAGAGTGAAAGTGATGTAAAACAAAGCCCCAACATTCTTGGTAGATTTGGAGTTTCCCAGCTTTATTCAAAACTAATCAATGAAAGAATTATCTTCTGAAAAATTATAAAGATTTTGTTATTTGATTCTGTCAAATCAATTTATTACACTTTCTGAATAAAATATCAACCCCCTGATTTTGCTTTATAATAAAAGGTATCTGGTGAGTATGACTTTGATTCAGTGTTTACATTAATTACTTTTCATGAGGCACTATTTAAAGAAGTGTAAAGTAGTTCTTACAGATTAAAGAGAAATAAACACCACTGGGTTTGATCATATGGTCATGTTCTGACCCATGAAAATCTGGGTTTGATCATAAAGTCATGTTCTGACCAATGAAAATCTGGGTTTGATCATATGATCATGTTCTGACCAATGAAAATCTGGGTTTGATCATATGGTCATGTTCTGACCAATGAAAATCTGGATTTGATCATATGGTCATGTTCTGACCAATGAAAATATTCCCTACATTTATTAACTGATGCAACTACAATTATTCTCATGTAAGTGATTTTGTGACATCAGCTGCACTCAAACAATTGGTAATTGAGTACTGATTTCCTGTTACATTGACATTTTGTTTTGTTTTGTTTTGTTGGTGTCCTGCACTTAATTCATAATTTCACAATCATACAAGAATAACACACCATTCTGATGTGCAATCATTTTCCAAAGTGATCTGAAAAGAATCTGAATCTTCTTGCTAAAGCTCTTCACAAACCATATTCAACCCAACCTCTCAAGTTGTCTCATTGAGAACTTTGCAAATGTGTGTCTGGTAGTTTTCTTTGTTTCCACAAAATTTGGACAAGTGACTTAACAAAATTTGGACAAGTGATTTAACAAAATCAGGACAAGTGACAACAAAATTTGGACAAGTGACTTGACAAAATTTGGACAAGAGACTTGACAAAATTTGGACAAGTGACTTAACAAAATTTGGACAAGTGACTTGACTGGCTAATGAGATGATGTAACACATCATTATGGTGACAAGATGTTATGTTTTGCAAAAATTTTCAAGGGCTGTTTTATTCAACCCTTGTGCCACATAATCTGCTTCTAACAAAATGATGTATAATGATATCCTTTGGAGATTACAACAGCATTTTGAATCCTTACAGAAAAAGGTCCAGATAAATTCTGATCAAGGGAGAAATATTTTTGCAGTTATGCTTAAAGAAAGTTTGACACACCTTAAGCCGATAATAGAAATCTCCAAAGAATTTTACCACAACCTCATCTGAGATTTAATGGAGGTGTCAATGAAACACATCAGTTGGTTGAACGAGACTAATTCTTCCCTCGTGTTCCAGTTAACATCTGCATACATCAAAATCTCTATTGATTTTAATAAATGTAGTATAAATGAAGTTTTTTTTGTAAAAGTTGTTTTATTATACACAATGTTATCCATAGATATGTCTAGTACAAATTTTACGAGTAGTTCCAAATACTGTTTTAACATCTAATTTTAATTTTTTTAATTATATTGACTGGCAGTTAATATAATTGTATCTAATGCCTTTAAGTATTTTACAATATTTCCAAGGACAAAGTCACAAAACAGTAAATTAGACAAAGACATGAAGAAAATGTTTACCAGGGCCTTAGATCACTCCCCATGTATGTCAAGATGAATGCAAGGGGGTGTGGCCAAGCAATCATGGCTATTTTGAAGTTTTTTGACATTTAGGTAACTTAGTATTTATTTTTAGTAATGGCAGTCATATTGGATAATAGATAAGCATCACGTGTGCACACTTTGAACACATTATGCAAGAAAATACTTCCTGTGAAATTTTGTCAAATTATGTCTACTGGTTTTTGAGATGATGTCATTTATAATTTAATTTTATTTGTAACTGTGCTATTTTTTTGAATGCATTTAAAACGATTATGCAATAACGCTTTTCGTCTAATTTTGATCAACTGCTGTTTAGTGCAAACTGAGAAGTAATTTCAAGATCTTTCTATTTTTGCAATATAGGCCAAATCTAATGGACAGAACAGTACCATCTGTACAAAAACTAAATGACCGGATGCTTTACCTCATATTTGGTTAGTTTCTGTGCAGTTGCTTTCAATGCAAAATATTTTACATGCTTTTCTACTTCGTAATGGTGCCCATAAATTAGCCATACAAAGTATGTCATATAAAGTTGCAAGAATCTCAATAAATATCTAAAATGTCTTTATTTTAATTCTAATCCAATATTATTTTTTTAAAAATATTTAAAGGTATTAAATATATAAAATGTGACTTTACACATCTTAAATTCAACAACTACTGTGTTATAAATCACAACTATCATAGGGCTTTGAGAAATTTTCAATTCACTACTTTGCTGGAAATTTTATTACTCATGTACATTTTACAAAATCACAAATCTGCTTAAAGTCCTACTGAAAAATTGCCCCTTCTCCCCGCCAACACAAACCGTATGCTTGGAATGGCTCATTTGATAGTAGATTTGCATAATTTATATAAAGAACTTTAAAGGCCTTATGGCAGGCCACTTTCTGTCAAATGTGGCCAAAATCAGTTCAACAGTCATTTAAAACATTTTCTAAGTTTTTGTAACAGTGGCCATTTTTGTATTAACACCAATTTTTTCAGTAGAGTTGGTGAAGAAGTTGCATAGCTGCCAACCGAGCACAAAAATACTGATTACTTGTGACAAAAATACTGATTTTCAGGAAGAAATACTGATTTTTTAAAATTTTAATGCATATGTAATTTTACGTATACAACCATCAGTAACTGTGCCTTACATAATTATTTAATGTCAAAGATGCACGTGTTGCACACTTGTACGATTTGGAGTTGCACCATGTTCCATTAGGGTGCCCATTCAGAAGGTGCAAGAGTGGAACACACTCAAATACAAACTGTTTATAGGAGCCCTTTCCACGCTTTGTTTCTTTTTCAACCAGTGATTCCAATGTACCAACTTTCATTGATTATCTCAATTCTGAGATCTATTTATTGATCTGTTTTCGTTCAAACATAAGAGTGATCCTTGCGATTTTAATGTCTGGAAAACGTGTGAAAAATAAATCGCCAGCAACAATAGTAACTGAAAAAGGAAGGTTTATTTCTAAAAGAAATTTAATAAATCAAATTTCGATCGATTTACATTAAGGTTCTCTCTGGCATTTATCTACGTCGTAAGTTCAGGCTGAGCTGTGTGTGATGAAACAGGAAGCAGATGTTTATTAGCTTTTTCGTGCTCTTGCATTTCATCGGCGTCTCCATGCCCAATAGCGAAATCACGTTACACACTTTGCAAAACGTCAAGTTTTCTCCTTTTCTGCTATGTTTTCACAAATCTAAAAGACAGCACAAATGTCTTTCCAGTTGTTTCCTTCTATTTTTCCTGGAGAAAATTCTGAATATTCCGCTTTCCTATATAACATGGTTAGAAGCTGAATATTACGAAAACGAGATACAGCAACAGCGGTAACTATTGCGAAATCCAATATGGCGGATAACGACAGGCATGGTAGCCTCAATTTCGAATGAACCAATCGTATTGTAGAACTTTATTTGTATACACAAGTGATATATTATATCAAAATATAACCAAAATGCCCGTTCTAAACTGACAATTTCAAAGAAATTTTATTTTTATTTTTTTTAAATTAGAAAACGTATTTTTTCCCAAAAAAACGTACACCCGTATTTAGGTCCAAAATACGGGACAAATACGGAAAAAACGGGACAGTTGGCAGCTATGAAGTTGTTTAAAGGTTTGCTAATTTTGAGTAATGGTGGCCATATCTGATGACAGATCATCCATTTTTAAACAAATTTGAAAGATCTTTATGGCACAATAAATATTGGTTGAAACGGTTTTAATAGTTCTTGAGAAGCTGAAAATTGTATTTGTGTTAAAGGCCACTTCTTAAGGTGAGTTTTACTTGACAGAACTACAGGAAATGCAAAATGGTGATTTACAAACCTAGCATCTCCTTGTTATGATCAAATCGCCTATGTATCTGAATTTTAAATATAAACACAAAACTTTAAAGTGTTTATTTTGTTTTTGCCAGAAGAGTAAGACCAATTTTTTTATTATACTTGCTTATTTTTGACAATAGACAATCAATGACAACTTTACCTTAATTTTGGCATTGGGAATCAGAGGAACATATCCTGGCATGGATTCAAACTCTCGCTTCTTTATCTGGACATCGTTGCCTATTAATGCTACAAAGTGGGTGCTGAGATGCCGTCTCAAAAGTGTCTTGTTGCCTGGGATGGACAATAACTGGGCAAATAATTCAGCATTGAATCGTGGCTCAAGCACCTATAAAAAAAGAAAGAAGTCTTCACTTTAATGTCTATAAATAATACTGCGGCATGTCGCATAGCTTGATTTATCACCTTCAAGTCATAAATATTGTCAAGTAAAAACTATCATGTCAAAGGGCCATTCAAAAATAAAATGACAACCATCTAAAATTTAATCTGAAAAGGTAGTTTCATTTACATATGCCTAGAAACATGCAAGCATAATACTATTTGTGATGTTTGCTAACAAGGGTTAATCTTTAATAAAGTCCAGACAGTCCAAAAAGTTAAAAAAATATGGAGAAAAAAAACTGAAGTGAACAGCCTCAAAATCTAATAAAATCATTACAGAAAACAAACAAGCATACAAAATTTCATCCATCTGAAACTTTCATCTATCTTAAGTGGTTTTTGATTAATCAGGCTGACAAACGTTCTCATAGTCCAAAAAGTTCAATATGTAATATGCTCATACAATTATATCCCTTCAAGGAAAGAAATAAGAGTTCCTGAAAGGAGTGATGATTGACGGGTGAAACAATTTCCAGGAATTCAAGATCAGATCATTTCTTCCATTTGACTGTCAAGTGGTGAAACCATGTGACATTCTTTAACAAGATTTTCAAACTGGCAACTTTGGTGCACATATAGGATTTCAGCTTGGCACCATTTTTATTTACGACAGAGTAGATACCATTCGAAGTCATTTAGTGAAGCGGCTAGCCTGGCTTGGCCCTTGACTCCCATTTCCTTGGCAATGTATAGCCAATTTTCTGTTAAAACCACAATCCCTGCTTTAAAAAATGGCCTGAAACCACTTTCACCGAGGACCAACTAGATATAACAATCAGTTTTCTTGATGAAAAAACCACATGTTGATATGACAATCACTCGAGAGGAATAGTGATAACATTTGCAAGCTGTGCAATGTCATAGCCATATTGGATGTATTGAGTACAACCATTTTCATTTAGGAGCAACTAGACCATGTAATGAATGTACCTTTAAAGTTTCATAGAAACCATTCAAGTACTGGTATCTTTGGAGGACAAGTAATAACTTGTGCCAACAGACAGATGGAAGAATGACAGATGGAAGCATCCCATAAGTTCTTCTGTAGAGCTAATAATAACAGATGATAGACAACATCCCATCTAATTAAATCTTCTGGTCTATGACCACTAGAGTTCATGATGACAGATGATTGACAAAACAGCCTTCTTATAATATTTTCTAGCCTATGACAAGAAGAGGTGATGACGGATGACCATCTAATACGATTCTTCTGTCCAGCTGAAATGATGACAATGGATGACGGACAACAGACCATCTAATAAGATTCTTTTGTCCAGTTGAAATGATGATGATGGATGACGGACAACAGACCATCTAATAAGATTCTTTTGTCCAGTTGAAATGATGATGATGGATGACAGACAACAGACCATCTAATAACATTCTTCTGTCCAGTTGAAATGATGATGATGGAAGACGGACAACAGACCATTTAAAAAATTCTTCTGTCCAGTTGAAATGATGATGATGGGTGATGGACAAAAAAAACATCTCAGCTTTCACATGATCTTCTTATCTATAACCAGCAGAGCTGGTCATAACAGATGAACAACTGGCCATCCAAAGAAATTTCCAGTACAAGACCAGTGCACTTTTTAAATTCAAATTACTAATGAAATGCCCACCCACCATCTGGTCATACTTGCTTTTAAGTTGGATCCAGCTGATCTTGGTCTGTGCGTTTCTTTGTTAGATTTGACTTACAAGTGTATATGGTATGTATGGGGACCAAACATATTTCATTTTATCTACATTTAGTTATTTTTGTGTAATCTTGTTAACAATCTTCTCAGGACAGATGAAAAGGTGAGCAGAAGGATAATAGACAAGACCAAATCAACGTATTGCTGCTGCAAGTAGCGTGGGCAACAACAAAGAAAGTCAGACAATTTTTCTTTTCTCTGATACAAGTTGTTTTGCAATAAAGAAAACAGAACAAGTTATTTAAAATACCACAAAACATATAATATGGTATAGTTTTTATACTATCTACATAAAGTATAATTGTAAATCCACAAATTAAAGTGTATTCACAGTGACAAATGTTTACCTTTAAAGATTTCATATATAGTCTGGAGTCGATGAATTTCTTGCAATAGTTTTCATTATCGTACAGCAATAATTCCTTTAGACCAACACAAATTTTTGACCATCTGTGCACAAGTCTACCCTATAGTTTTGCCCTTGAAGAATGCTTACCAACAGGGCACCATGTACCCCGCTACCCCGGAGATTAGGAGCATACTCCGACAAGTCGATTGTCCGTAACCATTCCATCACACGATGATTTGTCCACAAGGCTACTTCACCAGGCACATTTATGAGAACACCCTACAAAAAAAATTAAATATATTATAATTTTCATCTTTCATAACATGTATCATTTTTTGCATCTTGCTAATGAGAACAATGTTTTGCACTTCTATACTTTCTATGAGAAATAACCAAACAGTACAAAACACACAATATATCCAATTAAATTGTGAAATAAAAATATCAGCAATGGGGTGAAATGCAATCTCTACAATTTATCTTAAAGGTTCTTGCGATAGAAAATCAAAGTTCATGGGTCATTAGTCTTTGAACGATACTGCAGAAAATACTTGAAGTCTAACTCCTTTAAGTTTTCATCAAGACAAACAACATTCCATGTAAAGATAAAAGATGTGAAGCTGATTGGCAACAGCCATAACTCTGTCTGACAAGTAGTTGATGAAATGCACATTTACTATGAAACTGCATGAACATATGCTGAATTGTTTTTTTATCTGTCCTGATTTCAATGTAGCATGTAAAGATATGAAGTTGACTGATAAGGGCTATAACTCTGTCCAATCTGTAGCAAATAAGTTACATATGCTGTGTAAAATATTTACATCAAAATGCACTATAACATGAATAGTTCATACAGTTACAAGGAAAATATAATGAAAAAATATGAAGCTGATTATCAAGGACCATAACTCCATCAAACTGGTAACTGCAGGAAATATTCCTAGTTTCCATGTGAAAACATGACAAAGAAGCAGAACTCTGACAAAATGGAATAGGTGCAACTAAACCCCAAAAAAGGCACATTTATATGTATGAATCTACATAACAACTTGCATGTGAATATGTTAAATGGTTCTTTAGCTATGACCATAACAAGCAAAATCCCATTTAAATAGATTAAGTTAACTGTCGAAAGCCAAGACTATTTAACATGGAGCTGGCAAGATAAAAGCATATTGGTTCTCAGAAGCAATCTTCATAACACGTTACATCAAAATATGTTCAATGTTTCTTGAACAATACTTGTATATGCATCATTCCAAGTGAAAACAGGATCAAGGGTCATAAGCTATGTTGGAAATCTCTAGATGGTAAAAAACTTTAGTTTATGTGTAGAAACCATTTTTCTTCCTTTAATAACAGCAGATTTGACCTTTAACCCCAAAATAGAGCTTCTTCTTATCTATAAATTAAAGTTTAGAAACTGTTGATGGTGGCAAACTCAAATTTATGTCCAGAAACAAAATTGGGATCAGACAGATCGCTGGCTCTATGGACAACATTGTAGCATAATATGCTCTGCCTTATGTTGGTCATATAATAAAAATGGGAGATAACAAAACCTATAGATGGCACATTTAAGTGAATGAGATCACACTAAACTGCCTTAGAATGCATTTCTCAGCTTTGCTGATTACAAAAACTGCTGTATATAAGATGTCAAAACGAATTTTTACAAAACTGACAAAATTGGACTTCAAAAGACAAATCCTTTAAAAAAGCACACTGGTATGTCACAGGCAATTCACATACTAAAACTGCATCCATTTCTTCGTATAGATAATGTTTACAAACTTTGGTAACTACATTAATTGAAAATGAGACTGACAAATATATGACAATAGCAGGTGTTGTAGGAAGATAAAGCCATTTGTTCTATAAAATTTAAGTCTCCAACAAAGACCAGAAAAATTAAGTAATAAACAATAAAACACAAAAAGGTAAAGAAGCTAAAATTCTTTAAAGAGGCATATATAGTCAAAGATAGAGATAAAACATGTCAGCTCATTAACACCTAGAATGACAGAATGAAATCAAAGTACTTAGAATACAGATAGCTTGAATGGGTTAGGAAATAATGGTACATTAAATAAGATCAAAGGGAGGAACATAAATTGTGAAATGTAGATCATCATGATACTTATTATCATCAAAATCTGAATTAAAAATGATTTAGTCTTTAGTCACTTTGGTTATTTACAGAGAATACAGTTTTTAAAACTTATAAATATTTTGAAGAAAAAAATATTAAAGCCATTAACTTTCATGACCATTATCCATTGAAATAATTCTACACCTAAATTGTCCAACAATACCATGAAGCTACCATTCTTAGTATTATCATTTCCCCTTACATTTAAATCTGAATTACATGTATTTTCTAGCCAGACTCACTTTTCCTATACCTAAAGTCCTTAATTTAAAAAGTGTCTATTATCAGAAATACAAACTATTTTTAGTAACTGAAAGCAGACAGCATGCCACAGACTCTGACAGGGATAAATCCCTCCAAGTCAAAAAGGTGTTGATTGATAGAGCTTTAATAATCAATGAGAACTATAGGCAAAAAGGAAAAGGGAGAATAGAGCTGTGCAAGAAAGGATAGTTGATCAGTAATACCTCTCTTTTGATTGTGCCTACCTCATCTTGGGTAGGCCTCCTACGGAGGCACATTGGATTGAAGGAATTGACGCGAAGGATCTGGATACCTCGCTTGATGCTGAAGTGATGCAACTCATTGGTCACTTTTAAGGCTAGCAGATCATCCTGTGGGAAATATAAAGCTTAGGTTACCGGCTCCATTGTTCTCTTTTAATAAAGACACATTAGGTTACCGGCTCCATTGTTCTCTTTTAATAAAGACACATTTGGTTACCAGCTCCATTGTTCTCTTTTAATAAAGACTCATTTGGTTACTGGCTCCATTGTTCTCTTTTAATAAAGACACATTTGGTTACCAGCTCCATCGTTCTCTTTTAATAAAGACACATTAGGTTACCGGTGCCATTGTTCTCTTTTAATAAAGACACATTTGCTTACCAGCTCCATTGTTCTCTTTTAATAAAGACACATTAGGTTACTGGCGCCATTGTTCT
Organism: Unio pictorum; assembly: GCA_030141615.1. Lineage (NCBI taxonomy): Eukaryota > Metazoa > Mollusca > Bivalvia > Unionida > Unionidae > Unio > Unio pictorum. The sequence goes on along the minus strand of JARLTB010000158.1, from coordinate 3,898,952 downwards.
CTTTTAATAAAGACACATTTGCATCTTCTTTACACTATTACTGCATTTATAATATGATCAAATGTAAAAGACATTGTCTTAAGTTTCAAATGATGCTATGCAAAAGTAGCAGAATAACGTTCAAGATTTGCAACAAAATAACACTTTCTTTTAACACAAATCTACAAACCAACCATGCCAGTTATTACTTCTGACTTTACACGATCTAAATAAAGAGTTATTGTTTACTGCAATATGCCAAATATTGCGAAGATGAGAGATTAAAATATAAACCACTGGGATCAGATAAAAATTCCTGATAAATTCTTACCTGCTGTAACCACTGACAAAGTGTGCTAGTTTTAACATTATACAAAAACAAAAAATGGATGTACATCTGGACAAGCATAAGACCATGTGTAATTAAAAGAAGTATTTTTTTTCTTCTTACCTTCATAGGTGATGGGATACAAATTTGTATTATACTTTATATTTGTTTTTTGGGGTTTTTTTTTGGGGGGGGTCTGTTAATTCCTAAATATTGTCACATTAGTTACCAACTGTAAAAAAATGTTCTAATACAGAAGTTTGTTTACTAATGTATTTAGGTTTTCAATCATCACATCATAACTATAACAAATGAAACATACTATGGAGCATAAGAGCTACATGTTGAAAATAAAATAATGATTCATTTTCTCCTAATATAAACAACTGATGCAGCACTTTGTTCAATATTATTCAATATTCCAGTTTTGCTCAAGTTGTGCTTTGCTTAGTACTTACCACTGTCAGAACATGAAGCATACGACCATCCACCCTGGCATCATAGAATGTATCTTTGTACTGAGGAAGCCCTATGTCATCCAACCAACCTGAAGAATACTCCGAATGTCAAATAAGCCATATGGAACAGTCAGCTACTGTATATATATAAACACAAATCACAAACAGCACAGACCCAAATCTAACATCTATAATGTGATGTCAGATCTGATTCTATGCAGTTTACTATGTCTAATCAGTAGGATAAAAACAATATAAACAATCTATCAAAACGGCCGATCTGGGTCCATGCAAGCAGAACAAGCAGTGACCATGATCTGCCCATGTATTATGGGTCAGCACATCTAGGTCTATGCTGTTTTCTCGAACTAATAAAAAAAAACAAATTGCACTAACCTTGATCTGCTAGACTAGTGTAATATGTAACAGGACACCTGGGTCTGTATTGTTTGATTAAATAAAACACTGCCTTTGATCTGCCAGTGTATAATATGACATCAGATTTGGGTCTATTCTGTTTGTTAGGTGGACTATATGATAGTAGATCTGGGTCTATGCTGTTTGCGGCTTAACACTTATTCACCTGTATATACAGCAACTATAACAGAAACTTGGTCAATTTCACTATACATGTAGATCAATGTCCAACAATGAGCGAGAATTTTCTAATCTATGTATTGACAAACTATAACTGTATATATGTAGCACACCTCCACACTGACATAAAACAAATGACCAAAAATATGGACACAGATAACGCTGTATCCACTTCCACTCTGATTTAAACCAGAACTTAATGAGGGAACAAAGAGACACAGATAACACATATGTAACTCCACACCAACATAAACAAAAGAGCCTGATAAACAACAAATGACAAGCATCACACACACACACCTCCACAGTGACATAATCACAGAGCCTTATGAACAACAAATAACAAGTATTACACACACACTCCTCCACACAAACATAATCACAGAGCCTTATGAACAACAAATGACAAGCATCACACACTCACACTCACACACACACACACACACACACACACAACTGCTTTGGATCCAGATAATGATAAATAATTTTCTAACCATGACAGTAAACTACTTAAATCAGTGCTGATATTGCGAGGTCTAATAATCATGCATTAGTACCAAACATGAGCCTATGTTTTACTTTTATCAAAAAAGATTTCCAATTTAAATATGTTTACACCAAAACAGTATCAGTAGTGACTGCTACAACAGCTAGTACTACTATTATTATTATTATTATTATTATCATTATTATTATTATTATTATTATCATTATTATTATTATTATTATTATTATTATTATTAAAATCTACAATGACTTTGGTATTATGAAAAAAAGGTATAAAGTTTCCTTAATGGACTTTTACATTTCTCTCAATGTTAATACTTCTTTTTTGTTAAAAAAAATACTGAAAATACCGTATAAATCTTATACAGTAGTCCCCCTCTTGTACGGCCCCCCTGACCAGCAGCCACCCGCTCCAAACGGCCAGAATTTGTTGGCACCGACGAGTTTCTGTTCAAAAGTACCCCTCACGAGAGGCCACCCAGCTAACGCGACCAGCGGCCAGCATTTTTGTGCAATATTATAAAATTTTCCCCCTCACGAGCGGCCTCATTTTATTTTTAAATATATCCAGAACCAATAATTAATTCAAATCTTGACGTAAGGTAAGTAATTTTGATTATCTCTTTTGTAGATACACGTCTCCGAGTGTCAAGTCGCCGTTAAAAGTGTCGACTAAAGATTTAAAGTATATCGTTATCTATGAAAGTCTATGTTTACAGGAAATCTTCTCAATAATGTTTTGACAGAGTTTGGGGTTTAACACCTACGTTGAGTTCTTCTCGTTGATGATTATAACCAGACGTAATTGTTATAATCATAACAAGGTCAGCATAGGCTAAAAATAGATTTTATACATTGGCACACACAGAGAACCTTAAAAAAAGACAATAGGGTATCAGACAAAGACCGGAAAAATTACGTGACCAAACAATATGGCTTCCTTTATGAAGGCTGCATTTCGTAGACTCGACACAAGTTTTGTCTGCATAATTAAATCGCATACAGTCAGCAATAACCGAATAAATCATTACCAAACACTAAAATGTCATCACGTTAACGGATACATTATTTTCGAAGAAAGTCGGTTATTCTACTCGACGACATCGGTGGGGGGGATGCCATATGTACAAAAGACTCGTAAAAACAAGTTTATGTTGAAATAATTTGAATAAACAAAGTAATAACCGATAAGAAGGTTATTCAGCAGCAGTGGGAAAATGGAGCAAATGGAAAGATAATTATGTATGTACCAAGATGTAAATGACGTTTTTGAATCCATTTGCAATGTGCATGACAACAATACCCGCTCGCATATCAAACTTACGCCAAGAAAGCAAAAATAGTAACGTATATTCAGTTGAAATAAATTTGTTATTATGACAAAAAAAAACTTTTATTGATTAATGTTTCATTTAGACGAAGATATTTAATGTTTTGAAGTATGTAGCTTTCTTACTACGTACATTACATATACATGTACTTCTCATAATAAATTTAGCCCCCCTCTGGAACGGCCACCCGCCTTATAAGGCCACTTTCCCGGTGCAACAGGGGTGGCCGTATAAGAGGGGGACTACTGTATACTTGTCCTTTATAACTGTGCTGATTATACTTGGAATAACTACTCCACAACTAAGCAAATCATGTTAAAAAGATTCAATATCTGATGGATTTGTATAATGTAATACCTTATGGATATGTAAGATGTAATACCTTATGGATTTGTAAGATGTAATACCTGATGGATTTGTAAGATGTAATACCTGATGGATATCTAAGATGTAATACCTTATGGATTTGTCTGATATAATACCTGATGGATTTGTATGATATAATACCTGATGGATTTGTATGGTATAATACCTGATGGATTTGTCTGATGTAATTATATCTGATGGATCTGTAAGATTTAAAACATGATGGATATGTAAGATGTAATACCTGATGGATTTGTAAGATGTAATACCTGATGGATTTGTAAGATGTAATTATATATGATGGATCTGTAAGATGTAAAACCTGATGGATTTGTAAGATGCAAAACCTGATGGATTTGTAAGATGTAAAACCCGATGGATGTGTAAGATCTATAACCTGATGGATTTGTATGATGTAAAACCTGATGGATTTGTAAGATGCAAAACCTGATGGATTTGTAAGATGTAAAACCTGATGGATGTGTAAGATCTATAACCTGATGGATTTGTATGATGTAATACCTGATGGATTTGTAAGATGTAATACCTGATGGATTTGTAAGATGTAATACCTGATGGATTTGTAAGATGTAAAACCTGATGGATTAGTAAGATGTAATACCTGATGGATTTGTAAGATGTAATTATATATGATGGATCTGTAAGATGTAAAACCTGATGGATTTGTAAGATGCAAAACCTGATGGATTTGTATGATGTACTACCTGATGGATTTGTAAGATGTAATACCTGATGGATTTGTAAGATGTAATACCTGATGGATTTGTATGATGTAATACCTGATGGATTTGTAAGATGTAATACCTGATGGATTTGTAAGATGTAATACCTGATGGATTTGTAAGATGTAATACCTGATGGATTTGTAAGATGTAATACCTGATGGATTTGTATGATGTAATACCTGATGGATTTGTAAGATGTAATACCTGATGGATTTGTAAGATGTAATACCTGATGGATTTGTAAGATCAGTTGTAAAGCTTAGTTGAACAATATAATTATAAAGATTTAAATACACTTTTCAAAAATTGGAAATTGCAAATTGGATACTAATTTGAAACATTTGTTCTACAAAATTAAAGGCACCAAAAACATCCTTTAATAATATGCTAAATATGACTAACATCATGTCAAACCATTGATATGCCAGAAGATGAAACAGATATAATGTCCATTATAAATAGTACTTTTAGTTATAAAATTTACATAAAAAAACTATCTTGTCAAGTAAACAGATAACTTTATGTCATTGAAATAACAGAAACTACTATCACTAATACAATAACAACAAATACTGCTGCCACTCCTTTTATTATTATTATTATTATTATTATTATTATTATTATTATTATTATTATTATTATTATTATTATACTACTATAATATTATGATGAAAATTAATCCAAGTACATAGAATACAGATGGCTTGAATGTTTAGGAAATAATAGTCCTTTTACTATGTGCTGTAATGAAGAACTGACTTGTAACTGCTGTGGAAAACTAAGATGGTCTTCCCTGTTGTAGGAGCATCAAATGATCTTTGATAAAGGTGGCCATTATGTACAGGTGACTGCCATTGCAGGCTTGACTGTATTAGCTGAATATGTCAAAATCAAGGTTTAAACTTACGTGTGACCCAATTATGATCAAGCTCAGAAACTCTGTCACGGTTTGGGTTTTCAGTGCTGACTAGCTGCAACGCCAGTTGCAATTTCTTCCTATGTAATGGATGTCTCAGCCCAAGCTCCTGCAAATGTAACATAATTAACATAAAGAATAAATGTTGTAGTTGTATCAGTATATTATTCTGCTTGTACAACTCAATATACATGTATATTCCTGCAATTGGAATTTTGAACTTGGTAGGGTAAAACCCTTGCAAGATGAGTGCATTCTGTTAGAATTTATTGACCAACTAATTGATGAATAAATAGTCTGGCTTTTGAGCCCAATTAGTTTGTGAAAAAACATCAAGAACAAGTATATAACATTTTTAAAAAAAAATGAATTACTGAATACATTTCAAATAATAAGGTGCAGTAAGTTGTATTCCAGATCACCATTCAGTTAATAAGATTTGTATTATCTGCCCCACTTTTTGCTTTTATCCATTACAATCTGAGAGAAAAACAAGAGACTTCTTCACACAACATAAAAAGGTGGCTAGGTAACAGCAATGTCAACAAATAATCTGACTGATCATGATTCACTAATTGGACAAAATCCTGACAAGTTTTTACCTTTTCAAGTTCATGTGACCGAATCCTGATTTTTTTTATCTTTTCAAGTTCATGTGACCAAATTCTTAAAAGTTTTTACCTTTTCAAGTTCATGTGACCGAATCCTGATTTTTTTTTTACCTTTTCAAGTTCAAGTGACCAATTCCTGACAAGTTTTTACCTTTTCAAGTTCATGTGATCAATTAATTACAAGTTTTTACCTTTTCAAGTTCATGTGATCAATTCCTGACATGTTTTTACCTTTTCAAGTTCATGTGACCAATTCCTGACAAGTTTTTACCTTTTCAAGTTCATGTGATCAATTCCTGACAAGTTTTTACCTTTTCAAGTTCATGTGATCAATTCCTGACATGTTTTTACCTTTTCAAGTTCATGTGACCAAATCCTGACAAGTTTTTACCTTTTCAAGTTCATGTGACCAAATCCTGACAAGTTTTTACCTTTTCAAGTTCATGTGACCAAATCCTGACAAGTTTTTACCTTTTCAAGTTCATGTGACCAAATCCTGATAAGTTTTTACCTTTTCAAGATCATGTGACGATGCCTTAAGAAGCTGATCTCCATGCCTCACCCAGCGACGACACTCAGTAAGGTACATGTTCAGTCCTATTTCATTCATCCATGCCACAACCCGTTCTGTGTCCCATCTACCAAAGGGCAAATTCATATCACTGGAAAAGAAGATACATCGGATTTGTTTTAAAAAATTTTTATTTCTATTTTAACATTACAGAATTATACAATTTGAATAATACACCGCTCCCTCGATAACTCGCGCCCTGATAACTCGCGAACCCGCTTATAACGCGGTGTCCGGCGTGGATCCCGTTTTTTTTAAAAAGAAAATATTTTTAAAAATGAAGAAAATCGTGATCAGAACTGGTGAATGAAACCTTGATATATCGCCCGTTTTATCGTCGAAAATGACGGTTAGTGCCCGAAAAGTTAGAATTAAAATCGTGAAATTTTCAGGTTTTAATAAGGAATCACATTTCTTGTTAGATTTTATCGGAAAAAAATATTTTCTCAGTTCACTGTAAATAATAATACTGTTTATGTATAGGGGAAATTAGTGTTTTAATCTTTTCATTGTGTTGCAGTGTAAGCAGTATAATCGTTGCATGTTCTCTTCTATTCAAACATGAAAAGAGTCAATTGACCGTCACATCGATGCCCGCGAGCACATCTGTGAGAACCTAATTAACTGCCGGCTGCGTTTTGATCGACGACTTGGGGAAGTGTTTGTTGCATTGTAAAACTCAATTAAAATAGACCTGCTTTGTTTTATAAAGCGGTCTTTTGTATCAAATCAGGTAAAAGACGCACAATACAAAAGTTCAAAGGAATGCAAATCCTACATGCATAAACTCTTGTGGTCAATATCGTGTCTCAAAATCGATCAAATTAGTTGGACCAATCGAACATGGTTTCAAATAGTATGTACTTATTGGCATTGAAGTATATATTAATCAGTAATTTATCCTAATCATTTGTAAATGTGATCATGGAGAGCAAGGGAATCAAGCGAAAGGCGTACTCGGTGAATGAAAAGCTTACTGTCATAGAGAGGGTTCGTAATGGTGAATCAAGATCAAAAGTTTGTAGTGAACTTAAACTTGCCGAGTCGACACACAGGTTGGCTCAAGGATGAGCAGAAATTTCGGGATTATTTGCATTAAGTTGATTCTGATGATGGATTTAAACGGAAACGGGCACGCACTGCAAACGACACAGAATTAGATGATGTTGTGTACACCTGGTTCACACAACAACGTAAACAAAGTGTTCAGATTTCGGGAACAATTCTCAAGGTCCAAGCAGAGAAAATGGCAAAAACTATGGATACTGAATCAGATTTCATGGCAAGCCATGGATGGCTTTGGAGATTCCAGCGCCGACATAGAATAAAACAAAATTCTTTGTCGGGAGAAATACGCTCAGCAAATCAGGCGGCCGCATCTAGTTATCCCAACCAACTCCGAGAGATACTGACCCGTGATGGATATACAGACGACCAAGTTTATAATTGTGATGAGGCTGGTCTATGCTATCGGATGATTTAAATATTTTATATATTTTTTTTTTTTTACATGTCTGACGTTTAGACCCATTAAATTCATGGTTGGTAATGGTTTATCTTTGTAATGTTTTTTTTTTACATTTTACTCTATCTATCTAATCAATCTATCTATGTATCTATTTAGTGATAGCAGAATTTTATGTTTTAGATCAACACAAGTTTCGACGTTGTCGTTTTTCGATATGAATGTTATCTTTTTTTGATAAAATAAATCTTGATTCATTTTGAACAAACAATAAAACTAGAATGTATCCAAATCAACGCAAAAAGCAGTGACGTAATACACAATGTGTTTAGCGATACACATGTTAAGAGTACTGATACCTCATGGAATAATGTTTGTTTTTACGCTCTTTTCAAGATATTTTATCCAGAAATTAAAGGTAATTTATAAAGAAAAACGAACAACACCTTTATAAAGAAATATTTATTCACAGTTATTTTCAGCACGATTATAAAACGAGTATTTAACAATGCACCCCCCCCCTTTCGCCTATCTGTCGATCTCCCATCTCTTTATTAGTTTTTTTTATAGGTCCCTCGGTAACTCGCGCCCTCGCTTATAGTGCGGTCGATGTTTTTGGACCCCGTTGTGCGCGAGTTATCGAGGGAGCGGTGTAATTTCATAAATCAATTTTCATGAAACAAAATTAATAAGTAGCATTAACGCCAGTCTGGTGTACATACTCAGCACTACGGATATCCCTGGACCATCCAAGCCGTGCTGTGGCAGTTGCCCTCACCCCTCCTCTGCGGAACTCATCCACCCTCTCTCGTTCATGGAAGTCCTGTGATCCACTCCTTTTTAATCTGACAGCAGAAAGAGAATTTTTTTCCAATATACATCAAAAGACACATACAAAAATGAAATCCTATAAAAGCAAATTCTGTAATACTTTAGAGAAAACCGGCCAAGATAGTAAAGCAGTTAAGCCATTTATATATAACCTTTAGTTCCAACCCATTCACTAGTAACACTGATGAATTGGTATAGAGAACATCACAAAAGCTATGCTGAGTTGTGCATAGGTGGGATTTGTACGTAAAAGAGATGTTGAGCCTTGCTGAGCAAAATACTGTAGTTCCACTGATATTCTGTTCCAGAACATTTGCTTTTTCTTTAATATTTCTCTTACCTTTTCACTGATCCCAAACAAAGATCAAAAAGACAAGTTAGGCTTATACAACTATATATCATTTTCTTAACATAATTGTGATGGAATATGCATCAGAGGTGAATCTTAGTCTATTACTTCGATGAGTACATCTATTAAAATCTAAGGATAAATGTGTAATTTCAGTTAAAGATATCACTCCACTAACTGGACCAATCACTTTTCAAGGTATCACTATGCTAATTGGACCAACCACTTTTCAAGGTATCTCTAAGCTAAATGGGCCAATCACTTTTCAAGATATCACTATTCCAAATGGACCAGTCACTTTTCAAGGTACCACTAAGCTAATTGGGCCAATAACTTTTCAAGGTATCACTATATGCTAATTGGACCAATCACTTTTCAAGGTTTCATTACACTTATTGGACCAATCACTTTTCAAAGTACACTACGCTAATTGGACCAACCACTTTTCATGGTATCACTACGCTAATTGGACCAACCACTTTTCAAGGTATCACTACACTAATTGGACCAAAAACTTTTCAAGGTATCATTATGCTAATTGGACCAACCACTTTTAAATGTATCACTACACTAATTGGACCAACCACTTTTCAAGGTATCACTAATTGGACCAACCACTTTTCATGATATCACTACGCTAATTGGACCAACCACTTTTCAAGGTATCACTATGCTAACTGGACCAACCACTTTTCAATGTATCACTACACTAATTGGACCAACCACTTTTCAAGGTATCACTATGCTAACTGGGCTAATCAACACTTACACTACATCCTACTGCAATCACTAAGAAAATCATTCCAATTTATTCTTGAGATATTCTCTGAAAAAATACCAATGAAGAATAATTACTTGCATTAAAACCAAAGCAGCATTGTAGTATAAACAGAAAATAAAACAGTTTTCTAAGTTACAGCCTCATGGCTGCATAAGATGAAAGAGCAAGCAGGTGTAATTTGGTATGTTCTAAAAAGCTAACTGCACTCAAATTTCCAATCCTTTCGTTCAAGTACTGCTAATTTTAGAAAACATGACGTATCCCATACACTTACTAGGCATTGTGCCAAGGTTTGTGACTAACAAATCTGAATCTACAACATTGGATATCATAAGGACAATGAAGGAAGTGTATAATGAACTTATTTGGTGTAGTAAAAAAATTAAAACAAAGTTGGCCATAAGAAGAGAAAATCAAATACCTCTATCATTTTGGGGTATTGCAATAGTCTTTTGCCAAAAAAACAATCCACTCACTTGCCAAAGAAACGTCTGAAGCCTTTCTTCTTCTTAATGTCTGGGTGGGGCATTACTGTTCCTTTGAGATGTAAACCATCTTCGTCATCTGTTGCAACCTCTGTGTGGGCTGGAGAAGGAAATAACAACCTTCAGATAAAGATTTATACATTTTCCTCAACATATGCAGACAATGAGGATATAACCGACAAATGACCATGCTCTGACATGCACAACTCAGTTTTGCCAGATACATTGAAAAGTCAGTGAGCAATACACAGCAACCTCATGAGTATTCAGGAAAAATCATTTTTGCTGAGTGGATAAAACCTGAATCATTGTATGGACAGTTAACAGATCTAACTAATTATGCACATACTTGCACATGATTAAACACATAAAAATCACACAAACTTATACACACACAATCACACACTAAAAGGTACATATATAACCCTAGAGATAATAATAACAACGAGGACTTTGTGTAGTACCTAATCTTTAGAAGCTCTAAGCACTTTACAACATCTATAATGATATGACTTCAGAAAAACAAAATCAAAAACACGAAATTGGAAAACATAAAACCTGCTGAGAACATTTAAGGTACAAAAGATAATGTGTCATCCAACAACATACTACTGCACTTTCTGGCATATGCCTCAGTATATCAGAAGCACATGCTAAGCTCAATCTGAATCTCTAGTAAGTAACAGGACTGAAATAATTCCATACATCTAAACACTGTATCTTAATATGCTCATTGCATATAACAGGTGACCAAACAACAGCGACTAATATTCTGGACGCAATAAAGGCCACTTTTATTACGCACCTTAAATTTCTGTTAATACTTGAAACTTAGAGGAATTATGCATCTTGCATGATCTCATGACTCATAGAGACACATGTATGTTTTCATTTTAAATAACCTTGCCTTTGCCCCCGAGGGTCACAGGAAAGGCATGGGGTGTATGGATATGAAAAACTAATCTTTCCATTATTGCTGTCAAAGAATGAAAGTAATCTTTAAAAGGGCAGGACCATACAGAAACCTTAACCAATGTTGATGCTGTCAAAGAATGCAAAAAATGAATGTAATCTTTGAAAGGGTAGGACCATATAGAAACCTTAACCAATGTTGATGCTGTCAAAGAATGAAAGTAATCTTTGAAAGGGTAGGACCATACAGAAACATTAACCAATGTTGATGCTGTCAAAGAATGAAAGTAATCTTTGAAAGGGTAGGACCTTACAGAAACCTTAACCAGTGTTATGCTGTCAAAGAATGAAAGCAATCTTTGAAAGGGTAGGACCTTACAGAAACCTTAACCAGTGCTGATGCTGTCAAAAAATGAAAGTAATCTTTGAAAGGGTAGGACCATACAGAAACCTTAACCAATGCAGATGCTGCTGCCTCTTGGGATATGTGACCACTGTATCTCACCTACATTAACTCTTATGTCTTGTCTATGCAAAAGAAAATAAAATAAAAACCATACCAAAAATAGGACCTAATATGATTAACTTCACTCAATTTATTTTAAGCTAGACATCTGACTATGAACTTTATATAATGTATGTACATGTATTCACTCTGAAGTAGAGTCCATCTGTAAACTTCACACACCAGATCTATATCACAAATTGTGATGGCCAATCTGGGTCTATATAGTATGTCACTAGCTCAAACCATATAGATCATGATCGGCTGAAGTATTTTGCAATGGTTGATAATGGTCTATGTTGTATCCAACTGGACTTAAGCTGTATATATGGTATCTGACTGCTGGAATCAAACATTTTTTTTCAGGACAGAATTTGTTTAATTATCTAGGCTAAATACTGTAGACTAAATCATGAATGATCTAGTACTGTTGACTGTGTCATGGACTATCTAGTACTGTTGAAATGTATCGTAGACAATCTAGTACTGTTGAGATGTATCATAGACCATCTAGTACCGCTGACTGTATCATGAACTATCTAGTACCGTTGACAGTATCATGGACTATATCTCTTATTGCTGACAGAATCATGTGACTATCAAATGCTGTTGACTATCAGAAATTATTTAGTACTGTTGACTGTATCATGGACTATCAAATTCTGTTGCCTTAACTTGGACTTTCATGTACTGTTGATTATTTAAATGAATTCTGTGCATGTATTCAATCAAGGATAAAGATTTACCCATATCCCATTAACAGCTACTAAGGTACAATATAGTTACTGTGAAGAGGCTGATAATTTAAAGCCATTGTAATAAACTGCTTAACATCATCGATGGCTGAAAGCTGAACGACATGTACATCATTGTGCATTTTTAACCAGCCATAAAAAAAAATCAGGAAAACCCCCATTAGCACAAACCCCCTGTATCAAAGTTTCTTCATGTTAACACACAGTATTTTAACTGTCCAGTTTCATCAGCATATGCACACATGTTGTCAGGAATATATACATTTCCTTAAAACTTATTATTGTACAACAGGTGTCTATCTTAAACTATGATGAATTTATTAACAGTGTATATCAGCTGCAGGGCTAACATGTGCAATGATCATTACAGTAAATGGCAAAGTCATCTATTATTAAAATAAATGCCATTTTACTTGTTCACTATCAATTTGCTTTATTTATATTGCAGACATTCAGGGTCATTGAAAACTGGTAAGATAATGCCAAATAATGCTTTATTCAATTCAGATCATATGCCAAAATGCCTGTCTCATTTCAATTGCAGCTAACACAGCCAATAATAGAACAGACTGATTCCTGGATCTATTTTAAAAAAAGACTGATTCCTAGATCTATATCAAAACAGACTGATTAATGGATCTATACATAAACAGACTGATTCCTATATCTATACCTCAACAGACTGATTCCTGGATCTATATCAAAGCAGACTGATTAAAGGCTCTATATAAAAACAGACTGATTCCCGGATCTACCGGTATATAAAAAAGAGACTGATTCTTTTCTTGGATCTGCATCTATTATAGCCTGTTTTTTTAAAAAAAACAAATTCAAAGTATTGGTATACAGTGGCACTAGGCATGAATTGAATTATAATATGTATCAATTACCCTTAAGTTCCTCTATAAAGTCTTGAAAGAACAATTCAACAATCCAAAAATCATAAAAATACAATAATGCCATCATGAATCACCTCTGATCCCTTGATTGCTTATAACACCTCATAAAACATCACAGCAGAATGGTTCCCACTGATTAATTTAATATTGGAAGATTATACATTAGTACACTGATTAGTTGCGCAAAAAATTTTTTTTTTTCAAAAGCAACAGATTGTAACTATAAAATGGTACATGCAGTGACCTATTGGCTCTGCCCAGTTGATATTGATTTTACATAGGGACCGATAAGGGGTATGTGCAGTGACCTATTGGCTCTGCCCAGTTGATATTGATTTTACATAGGGGCCGATAAGGGGTATGTGCAGTGACCAGTTGGCTCTGCCCAGTTGATATTGATTTTACATAGGGGCCGATAAGGGGTATGTGCAGTGACCAGTTGGCTCTGCATAGTTTATACTGATTTTGCAAAGAGGTAAATATTGCATTCAACTAAAAAGGTTGTCAAGTTTACTTGAACCTTAATTACCTCTTCACAAACTGCAATTCCAAACCCCAAGAAGCTAATTGGCTTCATGGTATGTCTTGACTTGATGTAATCCTTATAAATAAATATTCATATGGGGCCGCTATGTAGCATACTCAAATCAAGTCATGATGTCTGCTAAACAGTTGCGCTTCCAATTTTTTCCCCGAATAATCTGAATATTCCCTTGTTCTTATGTGCTATTAAAACTTTTTAAGAGGTTTATTGTCACATCTGTCATGACATGTCTCTTGTTGGCAGCTGTTTTTTTAAAGAGGTTTATTGCCACATCTGTCTGTCATGACATGTCGCTTGTTGGCAGCCGTTTTTTTATTTACAAAAAAGCAACAGCTTATGGACTCGTGATACTAATTCAGTTACCGCTGTAAACCTATGCAAAGAACATGATATTCAAAATTCAATAACTTTAAATTTCTGAGTGCTCATGATGAAATCTATATTAATCAGTATGGATGAAACCTAGATGTCAGCTTCTGGGTAGAAGAAAGGATAAGAGCCATGGCATTTTCTCGATCTACATGTATTTGAAACATGTGCTTTCAATTCTGCAACGAGTCGGGGGCTGATATCAGTAATGATTGTTCCAAACTCCAAGACTGTTAAAGGCCTGAGATTCCATCAAGAAAACAATGTCTCTGTTTTGTTAAGTTACGTCAAGGATAAGCTCTCAAAAGATTCTTTTTCCTACAAAATAACTTTCATTATCAACCAATCCTGACCATCCAAACCCATATATACTCTATTTTATGTTCACCCATTTCCAGGCTGTTTCCAACCACTCCAGTGGTCTAGTGGTTAGAGCATCTGCTGCAGAAGCGGGAGGTCGTTGGTTCGATCCCTGGCCGAGTCATACCAAAGACTTATAAAAATGGTACTAACAGCTACCTCACTTGGTGCTCAGCATTAAGAGGTTAGTGTTAGGACTGGTCAGCCTGGTGTCAGGATAATGTGACTGGGTGGGACATCATGCTACATGTCTGCAGCATGATGCCCCAGTGCTAGGCATCACTATAAACTACCTCACTGCACACATCGTAGCAATATGACTGAAAATTTTTTAAACCACATTAAAAATCCTAATCAAACAAACAAACAAACCAGGCAGGTTCTTATCTGAAGTACTCTGGTAAAGTTAGTCCTGTCCCTGACCAATTCCAATGAACCTAATATAAACCTGGATCCGTATAAGAAACAGAAAAGCCAGTATCTGTATATTAAGGCTCAATTCCATAAGACTTAGGTAAAATCATAATTTGGCAGGTCTGTGCTTGGTAAAAAAAAAAGTATGCCATCACCAAATCATGAGTAAATGTGACTGATGTTTAACATTTGATTACAAATGAACAGGGGCCCCGAGTGGCCGAGTGGTCTAAAGCGCTGTCCGTTACGGACCACTGCCATCTCACCTCTGTCTGCATGGGTTCGAGTCTAAGATTCGTCTAATGTAGTTAAGTGAGAAAGCTTGCCAGTAGCTTCTCGTGGGTCGGTGGTTCTTTCCGGGTTTTTCCGGTTTCTTCCTCCACCACTAATACTGGCCGCCATGTATAGCCTATATATTGTGCTGAAAAATGGCGTTAAACCATAAAAAAACAAAACAAAAACAAATGAACAGGTTGTAATTTCGACAGGTCAAATTGAAATTCCACACATCAAAATCAGAGAACCCTGAGCTCAGTTGGTAGTGTGTTGAACTCATAATACAAGGGTTGCATGTTTGATAACTGTCCAAATAAGCTTTGTTGTGATGATGGAATAATTACTAAGCTCTGATTTCCTCAGCTTAATATAGCCAACAGCACAGTGCCTCAATGACCACATTAGGTCATTAGGTCAAGGTCATTAGGTCACATTAGGTCAAGAGTCTGATAATGATGATGCTGTGTGTTCATTACCATAAAGAAAAGAATATAGCCAACAATGTATTAAAAACACTGCTAAAGCAAACAAAATTAGCACACACATGAGTGCACATACAAATATACACACACATATATGTAATATACTTACTAATCATCCACTGAATGATACGAGTTGCCTTTTATAGTCAAAAATATTCCAACCAAAAGCAGACAATTTGTAGTAAAATGGAGAGCTTTGCAATACAGCTCCTATGAAAATTACATCTAGCAAGGGCAGATATCATCCATGTATGCACAGCTCAGAGCTGTATATACTACATGAGGAAGACAACAACCTTATACCTCCAACTGGCAGATGTTGAACCATGTGACCTTGTACTTCCTCAATTTAGCAACAAGTTTCAGATGGAGAATATTATGATCAGCTTAACAAATTACTGAAGGATGGAATTTACTTCATGAACTGGGTTTAATGTAGGGAGGAGAAAATATTGAAGAGCTTGATGCCTATCTCTTTAATGAGTGGTGAAAACAAATAGCAGTAACTTTTCAGCAGGTGGAAGTGGTTCAGTTTCTCCCATGTGTTTAAACAAATTTCAAAATAACATTAATAAAGAGAACACACAGAAGAGGCTTAAAAATCATCATCAGAACTCTGAATATTGCATGTATTTAGTTTTTGTACTGACTGCTCAGGTAGCATACATTGTTCTTATAGTGTCTGCCCCAATGTGGGAGATTATGGGTTCGAATACAGGCCGTCTCATGCCAAAGTCTTGTACAAATGGTTCAAATAGATGCCTCGCTTGGCACTCGGCATTCAGAGTTAGTGTTAGGACTGGTCGGTCTGGTATCACGATAATGTGACGTGATGTAACATCATGCTACATGACTTCAGGAAATGATTGCTAAAGAATTTAAAAAGAAACTATATGCTGACGAACCGCTCCGGTGGCCTAGTGGTTAGAGCGTCCGCCCCGGAAGCGGGAGGTCGGGTTAGTGTTAGGACTGGTCGGCCTGGTGTCAGGATAATGTGACTGGGTGAGACATCATGCTACATGTCTGGGGCATGATGTCTCAGTGCTAGACATCACTATAAACTGCCTCTCTGCAGACATCGTAGCGATATGACTGAAAAATTGTTAAAGCTACGTTAAAAATTCTAATCAAACAAACAAACAAACAAATATGCTGACGAATTTCTTTGAGAATCCTGTTGAGTGCAATTTGAAAAGTTGGACAGCAGACAGTAAAGTAGGCATGGGACAAATTCTTGCAAAATTAAAAACTTGGATTAAGACAAAGCATTGTTTTAAGGTAAACATTCCATCTTTTAAAAAATCTAAAAGTGATTCGAAAAGACAAATATTAAATAGAATTTTCTGGGTTCAATAAGGTCAAGGAGTGTGTCATCATGTTGACATTTAGAAATTATATTTTCATATGCAACATGAGTAGAAATATGGGATATTTTTATACAATTTTTGAATATCACTTGCCTTAATTAACTATAGGATATTTTTGTACAATTTTTAAATATCACTTGCCTTAATTAACTATGGGATATTTTTGTACAATTTTTGAATAATACTTGCCTTAATTAAAGGACAATCATTCTTTCTTGATACAAATTGGATTTTTGACCCAAAACAACACATGATCCAATGTTTACAGAAATGACATAGGATTGCGCAGAATTACAGGACGTATAAAATGGCCTATATATATACACACATACATATATATTGTGTGTGAGACCTAATGAACAAATAAATTGGTCCCAAAATGACATTATGTAATTTCCAATAGATGAAAAAATAATTATAATACAAACTAATTTTATAAAATGTGTAAGAAAGGCAATTGTTTTATTTGTACTCCTCAATTTCCCCTACCAATCCACCTAATATATGTATATAATGTAACAATGAGAAGGCACTGTTCATTATTTTACATTACATTCCGACCCAACCCTTATCTAAACCTATATGTGTTCATTATTTTACATTACATTCCGACCCATCCCTTATCTAAACCTATTACATATACATGTATAAAAAAAATGAAAATGCTTTTTTACTTTGCATGTAGCCCTGACCTGAATCTAAGACATTCGGAATGCCTTCTATTTGATAACTGTTAGTTACAGTCTAATTGATAATGTCTTGGTGATTAATTACCCAAAGGTCAAACAATATACCAGACATGATCTGGGAAATTAACATGAACTTCAAAATTGAAGCAGAAAAAAAACCAGTCTAAATTGTAATTCAAAATGAAAAAAATAACTACTTGGTTATTTCAAAGTACTGCCAATGATAGGCAGTGTACTGCCCAGGGGTGCAAGACTGAGAGTCAGAAATCTCACTGGTGGCAAAACTTTGGGTCAGGTTGATTATTTAAAAAAAATTGGGATCAAACTGGGTGTCAAATTAAAACTTCAGAGGTTTATGAAGCGCAAATGAGGCTAAAAAATATCTGACAATTTTTATATTTTTCATTAAGCCTCTTTTATAGACTTTTTTTCTAATTCTGACAAGAATTTTTGATAGAATATGATTAGAAGTTAAACTGAATGGTAACCTTAACAACCAATCGATATTTACCCTATGAGAACCTCTATATTTCCATCTCAAATTCTATATTCATTTTAGGCAAGCAATATGTTTATTGTCTATAGCAAATAAATATTTTAAAACTGTTCAACTTCCGAGAAATTCTATGTGAAGAAAAATTTTAAGACAGGATGATGTAACTGATACATTATTGAACATGGACCTCACATCTGACAAAACAACAGTAATTCAGACTATTGAACATGGACCTTACATCTTACAAAACAATAGTAATTCAGAGTATTGAACATGGACCTCACATCTGACAAAACAATAGTAATTCAGAGTATTGAACATGGACCTCGCATCTTACAAAGCAACAGTAATTCAGAGTAATGAACATGGACCTCACATCTTACAAAACAATAGTAATTCAGAGTATTGAACATGGACCTCACATCTGACAAAACAATAGCAATTCAGAGTATTGAATATGGACCTCACATCTGACAAAACAATAGTAATTCAGAGTATTGAACATGGACCTCGCATTAACAAAACAATAGTAATTCAGAGTATTGAACATGGACCTCACATCTTACAAAACAATAGTAATTCAGAGTATTGAACATGGACCTCACATCTTACAAAACAATAGTAGTTCAGAGTATTGAACATGGACCTCACATCTTACAAAACCATAGTAATTCAGAGTATTGAACATGGAACTCACATCTTACAAAACAATAGTAGTTCAGAGTACTGAACATGGACCTCACATCTGATAAAACAATAGTAATTCAGAGTATTGAACATGGACCTCACATCTTACAAAACAATAGTAGTTCAGAGTACTGAACATGGACCTCACATCTGACAAAACAATAGTAATTCAGAGTATTGAACGTGGACCTCACATCTGATAAAACTATAGTAATTCAGAAAGCTAGTAATGGTCATAGCCTGGATGAAATTGAAGACAATTATGTTGTTGTTATATGGTTTAACGCTATTTTTCAGCACAATATAGGCTATACATGGCGGCCAGTATAAATTGTGCACGAAGAACCTGGAAAAACACCAGAAAGAACCACTGATCCATGAGAAGCTACTGGTAAGCTTTCCTACATACTCATATTGGCCGAGCCTGAGACTTGGACCCACACAGACAGAGGTGAGATGACAGTGATCCGTATTAGTGAATGCTTTAGACCACTCGGCCACTTGGGGCCCCAAGACAATTATGAAAGTCTGCTTTACACTCTGCATTCTTAATGTTCAAGCAACATAATGGTATCTGGGATACCTCCTTGTGTTGATGCACAAGTGAACTCAGTAAATGAAATACTCATTGATTTATGTGGACAGTCTAATGTTCTCTATATAGACCAGTATCATTCATTCCTTGATGAAAACACAGGAAATCAAGTCAATCTAAAACTGTAAGGACTTAATTCACTGGAGCAAAATAAGAACTTTTATTACATGGAAATACAAATTTCTATACCCCTATTTTCAGGAAAACATCCGCTAATTGTCATTTTTGTGGTTAATCAGGTCATGTAACAGACACTTGCATAAGGATGATTTAGAAACAATCATATTGGACGGTATTGGTCCACAAATTCTAAAAATTGCTGCACCAGTAATAACAAAGTCATTACTGCTAAAGCTTAATTTTCCAGAAAAATTAAATGTGTTTACACCTATCTTTAACAGCAGAGCAAAGGAGGATACTGAGAACTACAAACCAATCTCCACTCTATCTACATTATTAAAACCACCTGAAAAGGAAGTAGCTATGCAGGTCTATGATTTTAAAAAAACTTACACTCTATTTCATAATGCACAATCAGAATTTAGAAAGTACCACTCATGCCAAACAGAACTTACCAAATTAACAGATTTTTGGCTAAAAGAAATGGATAATCGTTGTATGACTGGGGTTGTTTGATCTCATTGAACATGAAACGCTGCTACAAAACTTGAACTGTTACAGATTTGACAATCCTTCTAAAAACTGGTTTAGACCATCCTAAAACCAAAGGTCTCAACAAGTACGCATTGGCACAATTAACTTTCAAACTTGCACTATTCATTCAGAGGTCCCACATGACCTGTTTCCTCTTTCTTGTCTATGTACAGATCTACCATTAAATAATGAATCAATAAATACAGATTTGTTTGCCGATGATGCAACCTTGTATATATCTAGTTCTGATACTGAAGTTATCCAAACAAGATGAGAATTGACCTTATTAAGAGTTCAAAATTGGACCCCACAAAATATGATAGTAATTAATGAAGGTCAAATAAAATGATTTTAGGGACATCACAAAAGCCTTACAAGTTAGGGAACCCAGAACTATGTCTTACAATAAAAAAAAAATCATCAGATAGAAAATGTTAAACTTGAAATGCTGGTAGGTGTGTCTGCAGATAATAATTTACAATGGGATGACCATATTGACAAGTTTTCTAAAACACTGTCATCCAATATCACTATCCTCAGTAGAATAAAGAAACATTTACCTATAGAAACAATCTACAAATTATTCATCATCCAACAATGGATTACTGTTCAACTGAATAGGGAAAGTGCCAAATCTGAGCTTGACAGGCTTCTTAAACTTCAGAAAGGGGCAGCAATCATTATTTTATGATGCAGCTACCAATCATCTATCAAAAGCACTGTTTACAAAACTCAAATGGTTCACAATATATGACAGGATATAGTTTCACAAGGCAGTTTTTATATATAAATGTCAACATGGAACTGCACCAGAGTTTCTTCAGGATTGATTCAGGCCTTTTTCAACATAGTACTAGTAAAGATCAATATTACATATAAACCTTCAAGCACCAAAGCCAAGAATATATCAATTAAAAAAAGCCTTCCAATACTATTGTACAGTTGTGTACTTTTGTACAATCTGCTTCCACAATATTTAACATCTGCTAAAAATATTACAGTATTTAAAAAGAGAAAGCATGCATATATATGTATTTCAAATAATGTATTTAAATACTGAACACAACAAATGAACAGTAATTACTGTTATCTTTCATATAATGCACATTAAAATGAACAGTAATTACTGTTATCTTTCACATAATGCACATTAAAATGAACAGTAATTACTGTTATCTTTCATATAATGCACATTAAAATGAACAGTAATTACTGTTATCTTTCATATAATGCACATTAAAATGAACAGAAATTACTGTTATCTTTCATGTAATGCACATTAAAATGGACAGTAATTACTGTTATCTTTCATATAATGCACATTAAAATGAACAGAAATTACTGTTATCTTTCATGTAATGCACATTAAAAGGAACAGGAATAACTGTTATCTTTCATATAATGCACATTATTGTACTCTTCTTTAAAGGACCTCTAGAGAGAAAAGACCATAACTAAATAAATCACCCTTTGTAAATAATTATTATAATACATCACCCTTTGTAAATAATTATTATTATTTTTAATATTATTATTATTATTAATGATATAAATGACAAAACCATTAACCCATGTGTAAAAGATATATATTGTATAAAAGCCAAGAGAATATATGCCATGAAGGGTGTGCTTTTTACCAGTACCTTCCACAGCGCCGACTACGACACTGACCACTTGATGGTGTGCTGCAAAATGAAGCTTCAGCCAAAGAAGATACACTACTCTAGGCAAGAGGATAAACTATGCATTGACATAAGCAAGACGTCATATCCAGACAAGGCTGAGGAATTCACTTATGCCCTCTCCAAGATGTTCGATTCAGAACATCCCAATAGGAGTACCATAAAGAGATGGAATCACATCAGAAAGACTGTATAAAGCACAGCCATACAGATCTTTGATAACAAGAAGTTAAAGAATGACTGGTTTGCAGTAAACTCCGCCACACTCATGCCAGTCATAGAAGAGCATTGCAGTGCTCACCTGGAATACAAACGATCAACCTGCCAGAGGACTCAACCAGAAGCAAAGAACAGAGGTTAGCATGGCAGTGCACCAATAAATACTGACTTCAGCTATGACAGAGCATCCAGTCAACAGCAGATATCAGAAACATCAAAGGCATGTACGATGGCATAAAGAAAGCAATGGGTTCCATGAAGAAAGTAACAGCACCACTCAAGTCTGCCATAGGTGATACCATCCACGAAAAGGACAAGCAGATGGAGTGTTGGATGGAGTACTACTTTGAAATGTACCTTGTGATTTCATAACTAGTTCACTGTTTTAGTTTTCCATGCTCATAAATTAAAAAACTTCTAAAGCACTATTCCAGTTTTACAGACTTGTTTACCATCACAGATGTCTCATCAATTGTTGCCCAAAGCCCAATCTGTAATTTTAGCTACCTGTTCATGGTTTGCCATACCGACACTGACAGCTGGTCTAACATCAACAAATCTAAAGCAACTCACAAAGTATACATGTAACTATTTCTAGCAGCACTTGATTCTCCAATGTTAGCTAAAATCTACTTTTCTGTCACCCCTAGAGTTTGCATAAACCGGCTTTGTAAGATCATAAACCTTTATGCATATCTTCAGCTATATTAGTATAAGTGATCATACATGCCATGACTATTTTATATGTCAACAGTATATCACAATATCAAACTCAAAGGATTCACATGTAATGGCATTGCTTATAATCATATAAACGTTTAAATTGAGTGCAAAATAGCATTCCCAAGCATCTCAGTGATAAAGGTGAAGAACCTAATAAATGAATGGAACTATTGCATGCAGAATCTTTGCAGAAAAAGGCCATTAAAACTGATACATTGAGCTTACGGCATGTATTTATGTGAAATATTTCAATAATATTATGGTTAAAGGATAGAACAGCTCTGGGTTCTCAGTACACACAGACTTGCACAAAAACATCTGCATATTACTGCATGGCCAAGATTTCTTTCCCAGATTTCTGACAATATGATAGAACTCTAAAATTCATCTAAGAATTTCATCATCATCAAATATGCATTACAAAATTTAAATTTAATTATATTAAAAACTGATTCTCAAACTCTCCTTTTAATTTTGTAATATCAGGACTTTGTTGCATTACACCAAATGAATCTTACTGTCATACAGAAATGATGCTTGAATTATGGACTTATAAAATAACCAGAAAAATATGAAATATAATCATTGTGGTCAAATCTTGCCATGGGCTTGTCCAAGTTTGATTTGGATACATGCTTCTTATTGGAGTTAGTCAGGGAACCAGTCAGATGGTCAGGGAACCAGTCAGTTGGTCAGGGAACCAGTCAGTTGGTCAAGGAACCAGTCAAACATAAAAGGAAGTATCTCAGACTCATGTTTTCATGCAAAATGCCTGCACTGTCAAGCTACTGTGTACAGTTTCTCCTTGGCACGTTGTCATAAAAACGAAGTCATGTAGAAGCCAAACGGGACAATCAGCCTTTAAGAATGTTCAAAAGAAATATTACGATTAATTAGAAAAAACAGGGAGGTCAACAATTACAGTTAATACACACCATGTCAAGACTTCAGTATGTCTTGTTATAAGAGAAAAGAATATCACTGTCAAATAAATTTAAAAATGATCAGGAAAGACATTGTGGAGTTCCAGTGGAATACCTGCCAATCATAACAAAACCTTCTCAGTAAGGCAGTAGATTTCTTCTGCAAGTTCGACCAGTTTCTGTACACTGTAACAAAATATCATCTATTGCCAGTACTGCCAAGCTAAAAGACACGTACTTAGAAGTCCAAATGTATGATTCAACAGACTCATTGTGTTCAACTAAAAGTTTGCTAAGTTAATTTGAACCTGAATTACTTCCAGAAGAGTTTTAAAAAAAACTGCAGTTCCAAACCCTACTGAGCTTAATTGCTTCTTGCTAGATTTTGACATAATCCATAAAAAGGTAAATTTCACTTAGGCCATCATCTTCCATGCTATGTAATATACGCAAATCAACATATGATGTCCACTAAAGATAATTGTTGCATTTCCTGTCTTTTTCTCCATGAATCTGAAAATTCCCTTTTATTCTTCTGTATTGACTGTTTAAGTTTTAAAGAAGTTTATTGTATCTTTCTTCCTGAACTATTGCTTGCTGGATGCCAAGTTTTCAAACACAGGAATAAATAATATCTTGATGACGTAAATGTTTTGCATCACAAAATATGTGCAGTTTAAAGCACCTGCACTACTCCTGTAAAGTTAGTCACTGAATGTAATATGAAAACTGGATCCAAATCAAACATGGGTAAGCCAGTATAATGTGGCCTCCAAATCAAAGACATCACATTCACTTTCATAACAATTTCGTTTACAGTATCTGGACAAATGTTGTTTAAGATAAATGGTTTGAAATTAATCAAAATACCGCTCCCTTTGATATAATGCCGTAGATAGGGTCCATTACTGCTGACCATACAGCTCCCATTGATATAATGCAGTAGATAGGGTCCATTACTGCTGACCATAGTATGTATGCAGCTGTGTTACAGTAAGAAAAACATTATACACTTTATCCTAAAATATCTCCAACCAATTAAAACTTATGGTTGATAGGTTTCAATGATCAATCATCAATCCTTAAATTTTAACAGATTCCAAACACTTCTTCATACCGCCAATTGCTGAAAACACATGACATTCAAGGTAGGTGTGACGTATATAAAATATGGTTTCCTTCAAACAGTATAATCATGTAACTAAAACATCTTAGTGATGCAATAAATTGTGCTTTGAGAAAGTCTCTCTCAAAAGATAACAAATCAGAAAATAAACCTATCAAAGTTAATATTCCTGAACATGCAATGCATGTACAAAAAAAGTGCAAAACTTCCATCATCAATGCACATGCAAACTTGATGTTCATGACTGAACTTGGAAATAACCCTGTCACAGAATGGCAACCTAATGTGGAATTCTAACCGACATAAATGGGTGAAACATGGATTATGAAATGACTGACAAATCCACACCATTCAGATGATCTATCTATGCATTCTCTCTCAAGTCACCATGGGATTTGGATTTCAAGATAAATCTGTCTAGAAATAAATGTGAATTTACATATAGTCAAACCTGGAGAATAAGTTTTCAACACTAACAAAAATGCACCAAAATAAATCATTGGGATGTAGGTTTTTTCCTCCAAATATGAAAACTTTGGGGGGAGGTTGGGGTGTCTCATAAGCATCAAATACTTTCTCCAAATACTTTCTTTGCGAAAACTTAAACTTTAATTCTTACTACTAACATATTCCCTGACTGATTTTTCCCGATTATCCTAAAATCCCCTTTGTGTTTTGCTTATTTTACAGAGCTTTAAATTGTCAAGAATTTTGGGTGACAACATCAGTGAGTAAAAACTTTCCATGTTTATAATTTTGAGGAATAAATATATGCTAAATGATAGTAACTAATCTTTTTGTATATAAATGTTGTATAAATGTATATAAATGTATATTTTGTATATAAATGTTGTATAAATGTATATAAATGTATATTTTGTATATAAATGTTGTATAAATGTATATAAATGTATATTTTGTATATAAATGTTGTATAAATGTATATAAATGTATATTTTGTATATAAATGTTGTATAAATGTATATAAATGTATATTTTGTATATAAATGTTGTATCTACTAACTGAAATTAAAAAAAAATGTTTAGAAGAGAGATATCTGGGAACAGATGTGCTGTTTGTAACTTTTCAGGCCAACTATATTCAGTTATCTCCCCTGCATTAAACTACAACTGACTTGCAAACATGAAATCCATGCAGTGACTGCTACATTAAAAGAATTTTAGTGGAATATCCTTGGCTTTTTAAATTCGTCATTACCATGCTCCAAAAGCAAGACCAAGCACTTACTTATTTCCAAATTTTGCAAACCTATCTTTTTCTCACAGATATTGCTTCTTTCCTATATGTAGATAACTTTCTTCAATGTTGGTCTTGATTTAAGTAATGTAAAGCTAGCCAAGTTAAATTAGAGAATAGAAATCTAAGAACTAAAGCAGTGTTTGTAAAACATGCATGCTTCAACAAGAGGACATTTTTATATGCGCTTGGTGTAATTTTAAATTTTGATTACAAGGCTGAAAATCACTATAATTATTAATATCAACCTGTCAAATTTAAACTGCTCTTTTCGAGTAAAACTATTGATGGGCAAATATATGAACACACAATACTTTTCAGCTGCTGGTGATGCAGCAACAAAAAGTAATTCCTTGGAAATTAAAGCATACACAAATTTTTTACTTGAGATTTATGGGCTCTAAAGTGTTTCCCCTACCTACCCACTTGCCCTTCTTTTTATCAAACATTGTTGACAGACATTGTCTTAGTTTTTCTTTAATCTATTTTTATTTTATGACTCTGATTTTATATACTTTGTGTATTTTGTATCTTAAGCTTATACTAATATTCTGTAGGTATTAATTCATTCCAATTAGAAGTAGGGCATACATTTAGAAATAAAATGTGCATGCATACTTTCTTAACTGGAACAATTTTCAAGTCTGAACTAAAAAGATATTAACTTACTCCTGGATTTCTCTTATTAGTGTAAATACATGGTTTATCCATTAGTATGAAATACAAGAGGGTCTGTCAGTCAGTTTTCATGCCTCCCTCACATGCTGCAGCTACAAGGCAGGCTTAGAATTTTAACGCGTTGTCACCTAAATTTGGTGCTGAGCAGCTGTGTTTAGAGGCTTTTACTCTAAGCAATGTTCTACCAAGAAGTGGGAACCCACGCGATCTGCGATGTTCACGCTCTTCTGATCTATTTCTCCCAGAATCCTTGGGCAACGTACCGTAACTGCCATTTTTTTGGTTAACTTCTGTATTGCGTTTCATTGGTGGTGGCGTCTGAAATTACATGAGAATCTGAGCAATTATGACTGTCACAGCAATATTACAAAGTCACTATGAAATAGAATGAGAATCTGAGCAATTATGACTCATGGCAATATTACAAAGTCACTATGAAATAGAATGAGAATCTGAATTATGATTCACTGCAATTTCACCAAATAAACTATGTGTTAAACAATGAATACTCTTATTCATCTGTTACCAAAGTTCATGCTTATTATGGTTTTAACAAACAATGTCCATTTGATTAAAACAATAGGACCAATGATCTCCCTGCTTAACACATTAACCCCTGGAGGTTTTTGTTCTTTTTGCATGAAATTTGAGTAGGAAACACATTTGGGGGCTATTTTCTGAATACATCTTAATACATAAACTTCTAAGCGATTTTTCATAAGCCAAATGCCTAGTTGTGTTAGAAACAATGTTTCCTATTGGTTATTTTGCTAGTGTATGAGCAAAAGGGGAAAAGTTAGAGTTCTTTTTTTTTTTTGGTTGCTTAACAAGACCCATCATTTTTGTATTGAGACCATTCTATTCTGAATGCTGCTTAACAAGACCCATCATTTTTGTATTGAGACCATTTTATTCTGAATGCTGCTTAACAAGACCCATCATTTTTGTATTGAGACCATTCTATTCTGAATGCTGCTTAACAAGACCCATCATTTTTGTATTGAGACCATTCTATTCTGAATGCCCACCTTATCCTACTTTTTGTATAGGTTCACCTGTGTGCAGTTCAGACTGGTCTATCTGAGATCTTAGGCCAAATAGTCTCAAATCATAACACAAATATCAGATTCCAACCACAGGCAAATTTTGGGTGAAAAAAAACCAGGTCCAAAACATTAGGTTTTTCCTCTGTATTTTGTAGTGCAAATAAAATATCCAGATTATTTGGCATCATTGTAGAGCTAAATCTATCTGCCTTTCTATAATACCACCCACTTAAGTGTATCATACATGACCTTGATGTATCTGAGCATGGAAGTAGGCTACTACCTCCTGCCCCATAAACACAGCACCAGAGATTAATGTGTTAACGACAGCAGCAACCTTTAGTGCAATAAAACATATAGGTCCAGACCAATCAGGTGACACAGATTTCATCTAGTTAACAGTTTATCTGAATGATCAAAGTTTAGTCAAAAAGTAGAACTGTTATCAGAGGTATCTTAATGAAATGGGTCTGATTATCATATATTTTACTGTAAATGTACTGTAATCAAGTAAATATTAATATTGTGTACCCATTTGACATGTTTATGAGCAAAACAGTAAAAACAATATTAATATTATTAAAATATGTAATTAAATACTTCATAACTATAAAGATATCTATTCAGACTAGAACCGATGGAATGATAACATAGTTAACATGAATCATTCACTTTGTCAAAAATCTTTGAACATGGCCGACATCAACTGCATTCACACCTGTGCCAATAAGAAACACACAATTAAATCACCACTGATAATCTGATCAGCAGTTATTTACATAAGATTTGTGCTACAGAATGCATCTGATTGGACTATAAAGACTACAGAATGCATTTGATTGGACAATATGGACTAAAGAATGCCTTTGACTGAACCATAAAGACTACAGAATGCATTTGATTGGACTATACAGACTACAGAATGCATTTGATTGGACCATATGCACTAAAGAATGCCTTTGACTGAACCATAAAGACTACAGAATGCATTTCATTGGACAATATGTACTGCAGAATGCATTTGATTGGATCATAGTAAAATACTTAATCCTGTTTGATTTGCTTGTTATGTCTGTATGTCAAATTTAGTCATAACGCCATTAACTCAGTAGCAATCAGATGACAGAATAAACTTTCTGTGCATCTTACTCAGCCCTCCTTCACCTCTGAATTACTCCATTCTTTACTTTGAAAAGATAGCTTACTTACTTATATCATTGCAATTATAAATGGACGAGATTGTATTTAAGTTTCTTGTGTGTTGTTTCTGGTATTATTACTATTATATGCTGGCATTCTGGTTGTCTTATTAGTTTCATTTACAGATCCATGTATATAAGCACAAATAATGAGGCTGTGGAGTCGACTGTAGATGATAGGAGCAAATATTCTGGATAATCGACATTTTACCAAATAAATATATGGATATCTATATGCACATTCAGGCTGTAATTTTAACGTTAGGGTGATATAGGGGATAAGATATTAGAAATGCAATGTCCCCTCAGCAATGAAGTTGATTGGAGATATTGCTTTCTGTCTATTCATTTTTATTTGTTCATTTCTTTGTTCATTCATCAGAGTCTTAACTTCTTAGAACATATTTCACCAACACTTATAAAAGCTGGTATATGGACACAACTTGGAAAGCTCTGGTTGCCCAACTTAAAAAATAAGTAGACAGCGGATGTCAGGCTAAGGGATTTGGTGATCCCTGCATCCCCTATTTCATTGCTGAGGGGACAAAAATAAGTAGACAGCGGATGTCAGGCTAAGGGATTTGGTGATCCCTGCATCCCCTATTTCATTGCTGAGGGGACAAAAATAAGTAGACAGCGGATGTCAGGCTAAGGGATTTGGTGATCCCTGCATCCCCTATTTCATTGCTGAGGGGACAAAAATAAGTAGACAGCGGATGTCAGGCTAAGGGATTTGGTGATCCCTGCATCCCCTATTTCATTGCTGAGGGGACAAAAATAAGTAGACAGCGGATGTCAGGCTAAGGGATTTGGTGATCCCTGCATCCCCTATTTCATTGCTGAGGGGACAAAAATAAGTAGACAGCGGATGTCAGGCTAAGGGATTTGGTGATCCCTGCATCCCCTATTTCATTGCTGAGGGGACAAAAATAAGTAAACTGACCCATATTATTAACACAATGTATGATTATCAGTCTGCTCTCCTGACTTTAAACTCAATTTTTAGATTTCTAGACAATTATTCAACACCAGATTATATGTCCAGCATTAATACAAAGTGTTGCACATCATACAAAGATCTCTTCTTAGGAAAGACCAAGTTTGCACTATAACTGCAGTTCGCTCTTTAATAACAATTTTTTTTTTACCCCATTCCCATTTTCATGCATAAAATGATTCTTCATATCTTCTCTCACACTAACAACATACAAAGAATGCTAATGAAAAAAAAGTATAATGAAATGCTAATTTCCTTCATCTGAAAAACCATACTTCGTATATACATGCAGCTAATTATTAATGTGTTCACTAAGAAATGTATCCCCTACCTTATGGTTGGCCTTGGAGACATTCTCTGCACTACTGGATCTCACCAAACCAACTGCTGTCTTCTGAGGGGTGCTAGTGGCTATTGCAGAGGGAAGTGTGGAACCCTGGACAGGGTTCACTCGAGGTTCTAGGAATGAGCCCACTACAAAGGTAAACAAATACCTTTATGAGAAAATCTTTATCATGCCAAGTTGCATGCATTATTAAGGTCAATTAATTTAATTTTAATGATACAGTAGTATTAATAATAATATTAGGGCATCAAAAAATATTTGTAATTATTATTCATGCAACATATCTGCATTTCAAGATTTTCTATTTTAATAAGATTAAGTTAAACCTTTCCATAAGTAATATTTAGACATCAATTATTGTCCCTAAATTCCTGGAAATTTTATATTAATAACAACTTTGTGATTCACAATATGTGATTTTAACTGAATAGAAATTAATATCTTTTATAAACACAGTCCATGTAGGTTTCCATCATGGAAAAAAATGACATTTAATCCAAAATATAAATTATCTTTTTTATTAATATAAAAAATATGAATTTCACATTTCGGTAAGATCAAAATAACTTAACTAAGAAAATTGCAAGTGGTGAAGTTGGTGGTGGCAGAAAAGGGTAGAGGTGAGAACAGGGTCTACCAAGTATTCATTTATATTAGTAGATACCAATTGGCTAAACCCAACTAAATCTGACTCCTCAGTAATATCCCCATCCATAATGTATCCAAGAAATTCAGTGTCAATGAAAAGATCATTCTCCAGCAGATGAAGGAGTTACTGCCATGTGGGAAGCTAACTCATCTGACCAGTGAGAGAGCCTGTTATGTATTCAATAAAACCCATAAACGATTTTGATATTTAAGTGTTAACATATTATTCAATTTTTCTACTAATAATAGTTTTTCTTGCTATCAAACCATTTGTATTATCATCCTTTTTATTACTAGTACAGATGAAGTTCTTGAAAGCCAGGCGTTCCTGAGAATGCCCAATTACCTGGCGTGCTTGTGGCACTTGGTGAGAGATTGAGCTGCTTGTCTGATCGTCCATCATCCTGCTGTAAACAAATAATTTATATCAAATTATGGCATACAATTATGTGTGATGTAGGCGAAACATTAGTTAAAAAATTACGAGGTCAAAGGTTTGACTCCCAGTGTCCACTTGCACAAGGTTTAGTGGTAAACCAAGTATAATGTTATGTATATTTAATTTAATTGTGTGTTTGTTAGTTTCAATTTTTTAAAATTTCATTAGAGGTTATTGTAATGTAAAATTGTATGCTGGACTTGACCTTGTCCAAAATCGAGTTCAATTCAGCCCAGCAGCTCTAAGCTGTGTCTAGCTTCATGTGCCTCACGTTGTTTTTACCTGTTTAGACAATTTTTAAAGTATCACATGTATTCACTCTTGGCTTAATGTCTCTTCTTATATCCAATAAAATTCCATGTTTATCAATTATTCCAAATTTGTCCTACACAGCGATGCACTTATTTTTCTATTTGTCAAAGTCTTTCCCAACTTATTTATAAACCATTTACAAAATTAAGATAAATGATGCAATCTGCTTAATCTGTAAGAACTCTATATTCATTGCTATCAGCATCCTCTTCTTCTGATGATTCAGTTCAGAAACTTCTATGTCCGAATCTAAATCTCACAAAATATCCAATTGTCGAACATATCTTTCCTCCGCTTGCTCAATATTTTTAGATCAAACCTGACAAACTCATCATTTTTGCTCTCATCCTTGTCATCAAGTCTTATGTCCGCCATCATTTGTGATTTTCATGAACATAACATGTGTAGTGAAACGGCCCTCCATTAGTAACCCTTGGTTTCTAAACAATTCAAATTTGGATAAAGGAAAGTAAAATCATTTCTGAAAAAAACTCATTTGCAAACAATCAGAGATGTTGTACACATTCAAAACAAATAAAGACGGGATTGGTCATTAAATGCAGTCAGCAAACTTCGACTGGCGGAATTTGATTTTGATTGCAGAAATCAGATCACACATACAGATGAAAAATTGGGGCAACAAAAGTTAACATCTAGCACTTTAAGTTGTATTTTTATGTTGTGACCAGTTTGGGCTGAATTTTTTTTTCTTCAAATTATTGAATTCAAGTGATTATTTTCCTTAGAAATACAAAAGTTATCTGACAAAATTTGTGGATAGAGACATTCATTTTTTTTGGAATTTATACTGAATTTAAACTTGGAATAATATTTTTCTGATTCAACATGAAACTAATGACACATCCACACTTTGCAGGCCATAAGAGATACATGACTGCCTTCAATATTGGATCTCTTTGGGGCTTGAACTGAGTTTTATTCAAGACTTTTTATTACAAGGACCTTTTTTTCTCAATTTTCATTTTGTATTCTAGGGAAATAAATTATTATAAAGCTTGTTGTCTTCACTCTTTTCTGTTACTTATTTTAAGAGCATAGACTCATAACAATAGTCAATGGTTTACTCCAACTGCTGGTGTACTCAATCTTAAATGATCAGCTGTGCCTATCAAGGTATTACATATAACCCATTTTGAATCTTTCAAAGTGCTGCATATAACCTGTTTGAGATTCTTATATCTTATAGGTAGAAATTTCTTTCCTAGCCAAAGATCATGGATCAATTTAGTTGCACAACAAACCTTTCCAAGTTTCTACTTATAACACATTTTGAGCCTTTCAAGGTGTTAGACGTAACCTGTTTCACCTTGTTAACTCATTTTATCCTGTTTATGAATTTCAACTGCAGTGCCTGATTCCTGGGAAGCAATTCTAAATACATTGTGGTAAAACAGCATCATACATCTGAAGAAACTTTGATGACCTTCACTATTTTTACTAAAAATATTGTAACATTGTTATTTCTCTTTTAAAGGATATAAAAGTATGCATCTCTTTAAAGGTAATAATATTTGTAACACAGTGATATGTTTTGTTATCAATTATCTATGTAAATGTTCAAAAATGTATTTCGAAATATGACTTCAAAGAAAAAAAAACAAATTAAAAAACTTACTATGATGTGAATCTTTTGTTCATGAAGATGAATGAAATGCTCCTAACAGAATGTGAATAAAATAAAAAGATAATTCTATTTCAAGTATTTTGGTCCAAATTTTAAGTTTCTAGCACCTGTTAGTTCAAAGTTGTAATAACTGTGGTGGGACTGGATGGGACATCATGCTACATGTATGCGGAATGATGTCGCAGTCCTAGACACCAACATAAACTGTCACACTGCAGACAACATAGTGATATGACTGAAAAATTGTTAAAACTACATGAAAATTCCATATCACGCACACACACTCACACAACCAAGGTGTTGTTGTTGTTGTTTAGGGTTTAACACCATTTTTCAGCACATGATAGGCTATACATGGAGGGCAGTATTAATGGTGGAGGAAAAAACCCGGAAAGAATCACTGACCCATGAGAAGCTACTGGCAAGCTTTCTCACATATCCACATTGGCCAAATCTGAGACTCGAACCCACACAGACAGAGTTGAGATGGCAGTGATCCGTAACGGAGAGTGCTTTGGATCACTCAGCCACTCAGGGCCCCTACAACAAAGGTGAAAAATCATCCTAGACCATTCCTCTAGAAAGCCTTCAAAGTCAGCTTCATTCTCCGAATCACTGTCAAAAAGTACATGAAGGCAATCATCATCTCTTTGATCAACTTGATTAAATTCTAACCAATTATTTAAGTCAATATTATCATCATAATCATATACCCTTGCTGTCAACATCGATGTTTATATCTGAGTTTTCGTCAATTATTTTATCAATCAATTTTCAAGCCAACAAATTTATTTTCCAGAAACGTTTTTGGGGGGGAAATTTCACTGGGCATGCATGCTTTTTTTTTTTTTTTATGGTTTAATGTCATTTTTCAGCACAATATTGGCTATACATGGCGGCCAGTATTAATAGTGGAGGAAGAACCCGGAAAAACCCCGGAAAGAACCACCAACCCACGAGAAGCTACTGGCAAGCTTTCTCACATAACTACATTAGCCGAAATTTAGACTCAAACCCACGCAGACAGAGGTGAGATGGCAGTGATCCGTAATGGAAAGCGCTTTAGACCACTCGGCCACTCAGGGCCCCGCATGCATGCTTTAACCATTTCCTGTGTTTGTGAAGTACACATATATTTATAACGTATAACACGTGTTTCTAGAGACACTACTCACATATGTACATAGTAGAGTACGACCCTAATCGTATTCAAGATAAAATGGGATATGATCACAGGTGTATCCAGGATAGAATGACCATATTGCGACCATAGTCGTGGTCAGGATAAAATGGGTTAAAGGAAGAAGTTTCTTTGGGAGCCAAAGGTCATGAATCAATTTAGCTCTATATTAAACCTTGGCATATGCAACAAGCTGAAACCATGTTTTAAAATGTGCCCTCCAGCAGATGAAGGATTTACTGCCATGTGGGAAACTAACTCGGCTGACCAGTGAGAGAGCCTGTTATGTATTAAATATGGCAACTTTAACAATGTCCTCATATCTTAACTCAACAGAGAAACTGAGAGACACTGAAGCGCAATGTGTCATTGTCCACTAAGGTGATAATGATCAATCCCAATTATCTTCCTGATCCGATCAGTTTCTTTGTGCTGCATCCAAACTTAAAGTGTAGTGGCTGATACTCTTTCAGCTGCATCCAAGCTTAAAGTGTAGTGGCTGATACTCTTTCAGCTGCATCCAAGCTTAAAGTGTAGTGGCTGATACTCTTTCAGCTAGCTACACTTGCCAAGGATGGATGTGTAACAAAGAGTTCTGATGACCTTTGGCTAGAAGATGAGATAGAGTAGATATGACCAAGATGAACAAAACAAAATTTATTATTCCTAACATATATACTTGCTTAGAAGTCCAGTCCAACTGCAACACAGACCCTGATCTGCCATCATATAATGTACCAGCAGGTCAGTGTCTAGGTTATTTGCTCTACAGATTACTCCTAACAAACTGCATACACAAATCTGCCAGTGCTTTATGTGACAGCCGATTTGGGCTGGTGCAGTTGGTAGTTGGGTTCAACTTATAAGCTTGTATACCCTAAATTGTGAAATTAAGCCAGCCTCAAAAATGAGTATACCTAAAAATTAAGCTATCTAATTTCAACAGCAATACTCCCCCAATAACTCACACCTGAATGACTGACTCATGAACCCACTGACAATGCAGAATAAGGCATAGATCCTATTAAACATGAAAATAAAAATAAAAATTGGCCCCTATTTATTGAATGTGAAGAAAGTTGCGATCAAAAATTGATAAATAAAATCTTGATCAAGCATTTGTTTTTGATGATTGAAAACAGTGGTTAGTAGATGGAAATTCAAAACTACATCAAAAAAATTCTTACATTTTAATATGTCATATATTCTGATAGATTTTCTTTTGAAACAACATTCTCAGTACATTGCACACAAGATTGTTTGATGAAATTATGAATGTCATTAACGCCTACCGATGCAAACACGACCATAAATACATACCAATTAAATGTTTTTTATCATAAATACATACCAATTAAATATGTTTTGTTGAGTGACATTCCTGTTCTAGTTCTATCATTTAATTTAGTTTCAGTGTAATCATCATGAAGGCAATCTGCCCTCTTGTATGCATACATGAATTGTAGTAATCTACCCTCATAGCTACATCCTGAATATTCTTGTGAGGACCAAATTAAAGGCTGACCTAGCCTTGATCCGCAAGTTTAAGAAGTATTTGTTGCATTCTTACCCCCCAATTAAAAGTTTTTAATTAATAAATGTGATCAAATTTAGCAAAATCAACTAAATGAAATAAATACCTGCTGAACAAAACCTTTTTTTCACCAATATGGTTCATTATGGGGAAGTAAGTTACATAGTTTGTAATGAACCTTAAAATCCTAAATTGGCATACCGAGATTTTGAGAAGACTCATTATTACTTGCAATAAAATCACTGCACCAGTATGTTAAGAAATAGAATAAATATTTTTTTTAAAAACTAGATTCAACACTGAAGATTTATTCTTTCTGGGGGTTTTCTCGGGTTCTTCCTCCACCATTAATACTAGCCTATCGTCTACTGAAAAATGGCATTAAACCCTACAACAATAACAACAACAACAAAGACAGTTTCATAATACACAATGTATCTGTGTACACTTCATGGTTGTTGAAATTTCCTGATCATTCTGAGGCTTAGTATCTTGAAAATGAACATAACTTCTACAAAAGCCTACAACTTTATTATAAAAGGCTCTTTATCTAAAACAAGTATTCAGGTATTAAAGAGCACTATTATCCGACTATCCCCAGGTGGATCTCGACGCCCAGTAAAACTTTTAGGTCCCGTTGGAAACCCCTCTGTAACTAAGACCCTCGCTTATAGAGCAGTCATTCTTTTTGGACCAAGCTGTGCAAAAGTTGTTAATGGAGAGGTGTACTCTAGAAAGCAGGCCATTTTAAACTACCTAATATGTTTATTGCATATTTGTACAGGGTTAATGCATAGTGATAAAAAATTGCTGTCTTTCTAGGTGTAATGTATTCAAAATAAGACATCAGAATTTAATGCTCCAATGAAAAGTATGGACTTAAGTTTTTTTTCATTTTGTTATCAATAATTTTAGATATGTAGATTCTCATTGTCTGCAGACAATATTACTTAAAATACACCAAACTCAAGATTTCATCATTTAGCATTAAGAAGCCAGCCTGGTATCAGGATAATGTGACTGGGTGGGACATGATGCTACATGTCTCGAGCATGATGCCCCAGTGCTAGACATCACAATAAACTGCCTCACTGCAGAGATCATAGTCATGAGGCTCAAAAATTGTTAAAGCTACATTAAAAATCCAAATCAGACACACTCATACAAATGTGTGTTATTAATATAACTTTGCTATGTAAAGAATAAATACTTATAGAATATACTAACCAGGATAGTAATGCTTAAATTGGTCAGAGCCGACATTTTGCTAAACCAGTGTACAAAACAGATGAATTTCCTTACTCAGTTTCCTTATTAAATTTATGAAAACATTTATGGTAATAAGAATGTTATATTTCCCAATAATTAAGACATCAATACCTGTGTATTGTTGTCCCGGCCAGCACTGTCCGTCACTGATGGAGTTGTGGAA
Source organism: Unio pictorum (assembly GCA_030141615.1). Taxonomy (NCBI): domain Eukaryota; kingdom Metazoa; phylum Mollusca; class Bivalvia; order Unionida; family Unionidae; genus Unio; species Unio pictorum. The sequence continues at coordinate 3,861,240 of JARLTB010000158.1, read as the reverse complement.
CTTGTGGAGCTTGAATCATCCTCAAAGCTAAACAGTTCCTCTAAAACTATTGTCAGGTATAGAAAACAAATTAAGAAATTAGTGTATGTTCTATTCTGAACAAACGCATGGTTGAATTATGAAGAAATAGTTGAATGTAGATTTATGCCAAGTTTAATACTGGTGTTCACAAATGCTGACCAATCCTCAGCCCTTCCCCTCCACTGTTGCTAGTCAATGACTAAATGTGAACAGGAAACACTAATGTATCTAAGACCATGCATTGTAATGTATCAGTAAACAGTAAGGCCATGTAATGTCTCAGTGAATATTAAGGCCATGCATTGTAATATATCAGTGAACAGTAAGGCCATGTAATGTATCAGTGAATATTAAGGCCATGCATTGTAATGTATCAGTGAACAGTAAGGCCATGTAATGTCTCAGTGAATATTAAGGCCATGCATTGTAATGCATCAGTGAATATTAAGGCCATGCATTGTAATATATCAGTGAACAGTAAGGCCATGTAATGTATCAGTGAATATTAAGGCCATGCATTGTAATATATGATTGAATATTAAGGCCATGCATTGTAATATATCAGTGAACAGTAAGGCCATGTAATGTCTCAGTGAATATTAAGGTCGTGCATTGTAATATATGATTGAATATTAAGGCCATGTAATGTATCAGTGAATATTAAGGAGATGCATTGTAATATATGATTGAATATTAAGGCCATGCATTGTAATATATGATTGAATATTAAGACCATGTAATGTATCAGAGAATATTAAGGCCATGCATTGTAATGTATCAGTGAACAGTAAGGCCATGTAATGTATCAGTGAATATTAAGGTCATGCATTGTAATATATGATTGAATATTAAGGCCATGTAATGTATCAGTGAATATTAAGGCCATGCATTGTAATATATGATTGAATATTAAGGCCATGTAATGTATCAGTGAATATTAAGGCCATGCATTGTAATATATGATTGAATATTAAGACCATGTAATGTATCAGTGAATATTAAGGCCATGCATTATAATATATGATTGAATATTAAGACCATGAAATGTATCAGTGAATATTAAGGCCATGCATTGTAATATATGATTGAATATTAAGGCCATGTAATGCATCAGTGAATATTAAGGCCATGCATTGTAATATATGATTGAATATTAAGACCATGTAATGTATCAGTGAATATTAAGGCCATGCATTGTAATATATGATTGAATATTAAGGCCATGCATTGTAATGTATCAGTGAACAGTAAGGCCATGTAATGTATCAGTGAATATTAAGGTCATGCATTGTAATATATGATTGAATATTAAGGCCATGTAATGTATCAGTGAATATTAAGGCCATGCATTGTAACGTATCAGTGAACAATAAGGCCATGTAATGTATCAGTGAATATTATGGCCATGCATTGTAATATATGATTGAATATTAAGGCCATGTAATGTATCAGTGAATATTAAGGAGATGCATTGTAATGTATCAGTGAACAATAAAGTTAAGTAATATATGATTGAATATTAAGGCCATGCATTGTAATATATCAGTGAACAGTAAGGCCATGTAATGTCTCAGTGAATATTAATATTAAGGTCATGCATTGTAATGCATCAGTGAATATTAAGGCCATGCATTGTAATATATCAGTGAACAGTAAGGCCACGCATTGTAATGTATCAGTGAACAGTAAGGCCATGTAATGTCTCAGTGAATATTAAGGTCATGCATTGTAATTCATCAGTGAATATTATGGCCATGCATTGTAATATATCAGTGAACAGTAAGGCCATGTAATGTATCAGTGAATATTAAGGCCATGCATTGTAATATATGATTGAATATTAAGGCCATGCATTGTAATATATCAGTGAACAGTAAGGCCATGTAATGTCTCAGTGAATATTAAGGTCATGCATTGTAATATATGATTGAATATTAAGGCCATGTAATGTATCAGTGAATATTAAGGCCATGCATTGTAATATATGATTGAATATTAAGGCCATGCATTGTAATATATGATTGAATATTAAGACCATGAAATGTATCAGTGAATATTAAGGCCATGCATTGTAATATATGATTGAATATTAAGGCCATATAATGCATCAGTGAATATTAAGGCCATGCATTGTAATATATGATTGAATATTAAGACCATGTAATGTATCAGTGAATATTAAGGCCATGCATTGTAATATATGATTGAATATTAAGGCCATGCATTGTAATGTATCAGTGAACAGTAAGGCCATGTAATGTATCAGTGAATATTAAGGTCATGCATTGTAATATATGATTGAATATTAAGGCCATGTAATGTATCAGTGAATATTAAGGCCATGCATTGTAATGTATCAGTGAACAATAAGGCCATGTAATGTATCAGTGAATATTAAGGCCATGCATTGTAATATATGATTGAATATTAAGGCCATGTAATGTATCGGTGAATATTAAGGAGATGCATTGTAATGTATCAGTGAACAATAAAGTTAAGTAATATATGATTGAATATTAAGGCCATGCATTGTAATATATCAGTGAACAGTAAGGCCATGTAATGTCTCATTGAATATTAATATTAAGGTCATGCATTGTAATGCATCAGTGAATATTAAGGCCATGCATTGTAATGTATCAGAGAATATTAAGGCCATGCATTGTAATGTATCAGTGAACAGTAAGGCCATGTAATGTCTCAGTGAATATTAAGGTCATGCATTGTAATATATGATTGAATATTAAGGCCATGTAATGTATCAGTGAATATTAAGGAGATGCATTATAATGTATCAGTGAACAATAAAGTTAAGTAATATATGATTGCATATTAAGGCCATGCATTGTAATATATCAGTGAACAGTAAGGCCATGTAATGTCTCAGTGAATATTAATATTAAGGCCATGCATTGTAATGCATCAGTGAATATTAAGGCCATGCATTGTAATGTATCAGTGAATATTAAGGCCATGCATTGTAATGTATCAGTGAACAGTAAGGCCATGTAATGTCTCAGTGAATATTAAGGTCATGCATTGTAATATATGATTGAATATTAAGGCCATGTAATGTATCAGTGAATATTAAGGAGATGCATTGTAATGTATCAGTGAACAATAAAGTTAAGTAATATATGATTGAATATTAAGGCCATGCATTGTAATATATCAGTGAACAGTAAGGCTATGTAATGTCTCAGTGAATATTAAGGTCGTGCATTGTAATATATGATTGAATATTAAGGCCATGTAATGTATCAGTGAATAATAAGGCCATGCATTGTAATATATCAGTGAACAGTAAGGCCATGTAATGTATCAGTGAATATTAAGGCCATGCATTGTAATGTATCAGTGAATATTAAGGCCATGCATTGTAATATATCAGTGAACAGTAAGGCCATGTAATGTCTCAGTGAATATTAAGGTCGTGCATTGTAATATATGATTGAATATTAAGGCCATGTAATGTATCAGTGAATATTAAGGTCGTGCATTGTAATATATGATTGAATATTAAGGCCATGTAATGTCTCAGTGAATATTAAGGTCGTGCATTGTAATATATGATTGAATATTAGGGCCATGTAATGTATCAGTGAATATGCATATACACATAGACTTTCAAAGGGAAAATAGCACAACTTGTCAAAAAACTGCTTTTTGTTTGCATACAAATATAATCAAAAAGCAAAATATCAATATGAACTAAGGATTCAATTGAAGAATTGCCTGTGAATAATACATGACAAAACAAACTTGAAGAGCAATTGAAAGCTGACAGTTGACGAGATACTTTTTCTTACATTAGACAGCAAATAAATGTACAAGTAAGATTTACAAAAACTCAGTATCTTCAAGAAAATGTGTAACATTGTAAATTCTACGGTACCTTTTCTACCCTGAGCTTGTAGCACCATTTCTTCTATTTTTTTATACCGCTTCAGAAGCCTTTTGAGTTCTTCTATTCTTTTGTCCTGCAAAGGGTAAGAATCTCACTATATTAAGAAAACAGACTGCCAATTGCAATGAATTTTTTTTATCTTCCAAGCTATTTTTTAAAATTGAGGAAATCTAAATTAAACTGTTCTTATGTACAGAATAAAGGATTGTATATCCTCTAGTACAAACTGGATCTGACAGCAAACAAAATAGACCCTGATCTGCCGGTGCATTATGGAATATCACATCAGAGTAAATAGGTTGAATCCGACTTGTATGCTTATACAGCACATGCAACAATGACCATTGGGAACCCATGTCTAAAGATATATATTACCCAATATGGCTTCTCCACTTTTCTTTGGGTTCTGGTGAGCTTGGGTAGATTAGATATGAGGTACATGATATTTGTGCATACTTATGAGCTCCACCTATATCTATGACTGGCGGATTTGACATGGATGCATTGGCTCAACATTGTACATAGACTGTCCCTACTGAGTGGTTTTCTTTCAAGCAAATAAGGTGAGGGCAGTAATCCCTTCAGCACACTGCAATTGCATTGTAAGCGGGCACAATCATGGCCACATCCAGTGGTAATATTGGAAAAAGAGCTAGCATTAATGTTGGGATAGTGAGTCAAATTTGATGTAGGCCTAAATGTTTAATCTCTGAGCTAACATCAAAGTTATTATGCCATGTGAAGTGTATCTAAAGATAACAGTGCAATTTTTAAATAGGTTGCAGGAGAAATGGAAGAAGTGTTCTCCATTGTATTATTATTGTTTTTGTTGTTAATATTATTATTATTACAAATATTATTTATATGTTAATTGTAAGCATTGATATGATCCCCTGTGCATTGTCTCAAGCCACAACAATATTAATAACACAACCTTGTCAGTATTGTTTTAATTAGCCAACTCAAATTTAAAAGTACTAGACTGTATCAGCTGACATTACAATGTAACAGCTGTAAAACTTGGTTGCTTTAAACACATTAACACCTGGAGGTTTTTGCTGTTTTCGCATGAAATGTGAGTAGGAAACACATTTTGGGGACTATTTCTGAATACATCCTATTACATCGGCTTCCAAGCAATATTTCATTAGACCAGTGTCTAGCCGTGTTAAAAAAAAGTGTTTTCCATTGGTTAGTTTGCTGGTGCATGCACAGAAGATGAAAGTTGGATTTTTAAAAAAATGTTTTTTGCTTAACGTATGGAGAAGACTCTTTGTTCAAAATGTCCACCTTATCCTACTTTTTGCACAGGTTCACCTGTCTGTGTGTGCTTCAGACCGGTCTGCCATAGATCTGGGCGAGTCAATAATTTACCTTTTCTGAATTTGACAACATCAATGCATCCACTGCTTTCTTCAGCCGTTCCACTTCATGCTCTGGAGATAAAGAAAAAAACAGGATCACGAGATAAGATAGTGAATGAGGCATATTTACCACCTGTAAAATATCCACAATATCCGACCCATCAAAATAATTTTTGTCATAAATATCTCTGCAACCCTAAATTTGGATCTTTTGACCTCAGGATCACTCAGGCTCTACCAATGATACCTGCTGAATTTGTATCCAAAACAAAATAATAATCAAAGGAAGCAGATAGGAGATTGTTTCAATTTTTTTAAATTAGGCAAATGATGTCTGCATAATAGCTAGATAGACTGGAGACTGGCTCTCTTCAAGGACCAACCATTTAATTTGGTTTGGGTAAGTGGGTCTGTATTACATGCACAGAAATATATAATTCATAATGTTTTACAAATACACCAGAAGAAAATATGTCTGTTTGCTGTTCTTCCATATCAAATAAAGGAAAAGCTTTCAAATTTAAAGATATAAAGGAAAAGCTTTCAAATTTTAAGATATAAAGGAAAAGCTTTCAAATTTTAAGATATAAAGGAAAAGCTTTCAAATTTTAAGATACATTTTCTATTTTCCTAGTGAAGACAATTATCATGAATCCCTGCTTTACTTGACTTCATTCCAGGGTGGCTTCATTCCAGGGTGGTACATATGATCCAGGTCAGCTCATATTTGATGTACACAAGTGTTGTAATGAGCCATCTGCAATGCTATCTGGATAAATTTGCTAACACTCCCACCCCGAACAAAAGAACATTGTTTAGGGCAAGTGATAGGAAACAACAACAAAATTCAAAGGTATTAATATGTAGTTATTTCACTGTGACTCATACATACACACACTTGAGGTTACAAAGTGGTTCTAGTGGAACAGAAAAGTGTTTTTAAAAAACAATCCAACTCTGCATGTATTTTTATTACATGTACTTTCTCTTTAAAATGAATAGATAACCTGTGAAATATAACCACATGCATATCTCCTATAATACAATATTAATATTTCTCGCTTTCTCTTAGACTAGTAAACATAGCACAATTGCATACTTTTAACACAATACACCCAAAATGCATGATGCAGCGTAGAATAAGGATATATATATATATATTAAAATCATGTCTAGCCTGTATTAAAATGCGAAACCCGATTCCCACACATGGATATGACTTCTCATACAATGCTGTGCACAGATTTTAAATTAACAGTTTGAATTTGACAGGAGCAGTTGTTGTCCAATAAATCTGGATCCATTAGAGACCTACTATTGAAATTTTTTTTTACACTACCGACTACACAAGCTGTAAAAACAATTGTTTCTATACATCATTTGTCCAATATGAAATGTCTTTATACAAGGATTCTATCAAAGTTGATCAAATTCTGTAAGGCAATTTTGGTGAAGTGGTGTGAAGTTTTTCTATTTGTATTCCAAAACCAAACCCTTTATGCCAGGATATTCCGTCAAATTTGTCCATAACCAAACCCTTTTTGCCAGGATATTTGTTGGCAAATTTGTCCAAAACCAAACCCTTTATGCCAGAATATTTGTTGGCAAATTTGTCCAAAACCAAACCCTTTATGACAGGATATTTCCTTTCAAATTTGTCCAAAACCAAACCCTTTATGACAGGATATTTCCTGTCAAATTTGTTCAAATTCTGCTGAACAGTTTTGTTGTTGTTTTTGTTGTCATAGGTTTAACATCACTTTTCAGCACAAAATAGGCTATACATGTCAGTAAGTATGAATGGTTGAGATATGAATGGTTGAGGAAGAACATGGGGAAAACACTGGAAATAACCACAGACTTAAGAGAAGCTACTGGCAAGCTTTATCATGTACCCACATTGGTTGAGCCAGAGACTCGAACTTAAGCAGACAGAGGTGAGAAAGTAGTGATCAATAACAATGAGCAATTTAGGTCGCACAGCCACTCAGGACCCTGCTTACCAGTTTTGACAAGATGTGATGTTGAAAGGCTTGTCTATTGTAAGCTGATTTTAACCATGGCTACAATTAAATGCAGATCAGCCTAATTTTGTATACAACTAAAAGAACCTTCAAGTCAGTAATATGCATGCCAGCCCTTTACAAAGATATAAACATACTTATTGCACATACAATTGGCCAAAATGCACATGTGAGCATAGAAAGCGTAATATATGTAGCATATGCCAAAAGTTCAAGAAACTGAACAATGTACATTTAATTTTGCTTCTACCTTGGTTCTAATACAAATATATATATATATATATATATATATATATATATATATATATATATATATATATATATATATATATATATATATACAAATATATTTATATATATATATATATATATATATATATATAGAGAGAGAGAGAGAGAGAGAGAGAGAGAGAGAGAGAGAGAGAGAGAAAAACTCACTTTAATAAGTCAACGTATTTAACTTTGACTCGTTAAGCGTAAAGTTCATGCATTTGGCTTTGAGCTCAATCGGAGTGCTCTAAATTTGTAATGTGGAACTTTGAGCTCAATCGGAGTGCTCTAAATTTGTAATGTGGAACTTTGAGCTCAATCGGAGTGCTCTAAATTTGTAATGTGGAACTTTGAGCTCAATCGGAGTGCTCTAAATTTGTAATGTGGAACTTTGAGCTCAATCGGAGTGCTCTAAATTTGTAATGTGGAACTAATTTGTCCTATTTCTGATCCAAACTGTTTTGATGTTTAAACAGAGATCTTTTTAAGAATTTTTTGGCCATACAGGTTACAGCAGCTTTACACAAATCTGATTTATGCACTTTCATTTCAATGTCATTTACAATGAAGAAATAACATTCAATTTATGTCATTATGCTTATTTATATACCATCAGTCATGTGCCAGGAATTGTGTACAGATCACATCCATACTATATGTACATGTATTAATTTGTTTGAAAATTATCCATTAATAATCTTTACTTGAAAACTTCAGATATAATTTGCTTAAGAATTTCCTTAATTTACAAGTATCCCATGAGATGAGAAAAGTACTTTCAATTTACACATAACCTCAGGAATGCAACTATGGTTTAAATTATGCAACATGCCACACGTGATATAGATAAAGCATTCGGCTTAACATCTGGCATCATTTTCTTTAAAGTATGTACATAAATATATATTTAAAATATCATGAAATCTCAGGCAAGTTTCAAAAACTGAAGAACCCATCTGTCTTCTTGGAAATGTGTCATATAGAACTGCTGTAAATAGAAAATAAGGAAAGTACATTCAAATCCATGATGGATTCTTGTACTACTCTCACACAGCAGTCTTCTATTTTAGAATTTTCTCAAATGCATCTAATGTGTGGAATTAAAGATACAATAATAGAAATATCAAACATAGTATTTGACTACTTTTTTTTCAATACAAAAAAATGATTAATCCACATGCACAAGAGCTGAAGATTTAATTAAGTGAAAATAAAGCATAATAACTGGGTACGTAAGCAGAGCAACGAAAGATTCTGTAAAATATGATCTCTTTAAGTTGATAATTTTTTAAAGAAGTCATTGTTTAATTGATATTCCATTTTTAGTAATAAGAGTTTTTTGATCATAGATTCGCATACTTTTCATAAACTTGGAAGTCATCTATGTCACGATGCTTTCTGTGAAATTTGATCCAACTTCATGTAGTACCTATTCACAAGTTGTTTACGGTAATGGTTTTTATATGTTTTGTAACAACAGCTATATGCTGGATTGGATTGGCATCATATTTAAATTTTATATTTAAATTTTAAAGACCCTTAATTGTATATACTGTACAATGCTACTACTACTAATGGCTGAATACCCTTCAGGCCAAGAGTTTGGTCAAATTTTTTTTAGTGATTTTTATAAACATTTTAAAGTTTATCTTTCATAATCAGATTCATTAAATAAATGTCAAAGGCCGAGATGCCTGAATTCTCCCTGTAAAATCATATATGAATTGATCAAACATTCTTTGAAAGATTTGAACTGCAACTGTGAATGAATGACAGATGACATAATGGATGCATAAAGTAAGCTCACATGGCCTTACTATAAATCTATTAATGGAACAGATGCCATACCACAGCGCCGACAAAGAATTAAATGCAATACTTAACCAAGGTATGCTGGATGGATGGATGGATGGATGGATGGATGTAGCTAGTAATGATAGAAATGGTCAAGAGCAACGGTACATACATATACTCCCAACACTGTTCTAGTCAAAGCTAATGCTTAAAAAAAGATTTCACACAAAATTTCTAACAGAAACCATAATTCACCTGGATCTAAATAGGTAATATTTCAAAATAATGACATTACTTAGAATCCTGAGATTTCTTTAAAAAAATAACTGCTCAGATTTATGAACAAGGTTGCATATTATTTTTACAAAAAAAATACCTTTTTTCCCCATGCATTCAGAATGATAGAATAAAGAAGCCTGTTCATTTTCCATCTTTGTCCTGCTTTTTTAATTATTTGAATCATCTTGAGTCAGGTGCAAGAAAAATTCAGGTGGCTTTGAGAGGTATGTAAAGAAGTTACTGTATGTACTCACACAAGTCCAACTGTAATCTGTACAGATCTAGATTTTGCTGTTGCATATTGTGCTGACAGATCTGGGTCTGTGCTGTTCTTTGAATGTAGTCAGACTCAGAAGAACAAACATTATGCAATTGTACAGGCTGGTCGGTCAGGATCTTTGTTCTTTACAGTTTTGAATCGACTGTTAAGCTTGTTAGGACGGTACTCTTATCACTGCACATTTATAGTGGTGACTACATGAGCCAAAAGATGAACTGTACAAACTTCAAAATTTCTGATTTTATCAGCAAACCTGCTTCCCTTCAGGTTTTTAAAACAGCATCTCATGGGGAACTTTTGCGTAATGATGTAGTTAATAATCATGGAATCTACTACTAAATACAAAAAAAATTAGGAAAGGTTGCCAATTCAAAGATATGTAACTTGGCCTATGTTCAAAGTCTCCAGTCCTAAGCAATATGTGAGAGATAAAATTACGTTCAGTGCTTAAAAACATTTCAAACTGCATTTCATCTTGTTCAAGAAAAGAAAATATTCTGCATAAAAGTCTCTGCCTATGATATCGTATAATATGAAGACATCACAGTTTTCAAAGACAGCCTATTTAGAAAATGTGAGACAAAGGAGACCACCTTATATGGTTAACGGACAGACACATATCAATTAAAATGGGCGATTGCAAAAACTGCATGAAAAACTACATCTCCTTGCAGAACCTGTCATAAATATCTCCTTTTTGTAAAGAACATTCATAGCTAGAAATATGTTCATGAAATATGGATGCCACAGAAAAGTATCTCAAATGATCTAATCACAAAACATAATCAAACTGTAATGTCATAGAAACAGCTTGAACATATTTAATTGTCAAAATCATTAACAAGGATAATTCATCATAAAGTAAATATTTTAAAGCTAACAGGATCCTATGTACAATGTATCTTCAACCTGTGAAATTCATCATCAAATGTTCCTCAGGCCCAAAATTATATCCCAAGGCCCGACTCCTAGCTGGTAATGCCAGTAGTTGTTGTTGTTGTTGTAGGGTTTAACATCATTTTTCAGCACAAGACAGGCAATACATGGCGGCCAGTATGAATGATGGAGGAAGAACTCAGAAAACTACCCGGACTCAAGATAAGATACTGGCAAGCTTTATTACGTACCCACATTGGCAAGATTTATTACGTACCAACACTGGCAAGCTTTATTACGTACCCACACTGGCAAGCTTTATTACGTACCCAAACTGGCTGAGCCTGAGACTAGAACTCACACAGATAGAGGTGACAAAGCTTTGATTAGTAACAATGAGCACTTTAGACCGCATGGCCAATCAGGGCCCAAGGAATGCCAGTATATATATATTGTTACGGCTATTGGATTTAAATTATTTATTTTGTCAAATCCAAATTTGTCATTTAGGGTTTAATATTCATTAATTGGGAAATTATTCTGGAAAGTTCAAGCCGACCTAGACTCTAGCTGTAAACACAGGTTGACCTTGGCTTGTTGACCTCATTTCTGACCCTTGCTTAGAGAGTGTAAACAAGCCTTGGAAATGATTGTCTAGATCCAAAAATATCTTTTTATTTTTAGTAATTAGTGGCTGTTTTTCTGGATCATTTTATTATTACGTGACATGGTGAAGGTAGCTTCTTCCTTTGACTTTCCAGAAAATCACTTGATCCCTTGTTTACATTAGAAAACAGGTATTTAAATCATTGTACTGGGAGAGAGATTCAGTAGAATCTGGGCTTTTAAAGTTAATAGTTGTGTTTTTATGTTTGAGTGTTAATTTTAATTACCTTGTTCTGGACATCGTGTCATTTCCTCGTAGCAAGAGGAATTATTTGGAAAAGAACACGTGTTCATAATTTCATTTGGATGATTATAAAACAAGAACTACATCACGTGTTATTGTCAGCCATTTTGGATTACATCGTCAAGATTCGAACTTGGAATTATTAGAACATTTATTTATCAGGACTCTTGCAATTCCATTAGTGGATTATTTTTGTGAATTCTATATTGGATCAATGTTGGATTTGATTCTCTAAAACCGTAAGTTTATTTACTTTATGAAAATAATTGTACTTAATAAATTCATTGTTCAAGTTATACAAGCTTGTTAGTTTTGACTCTTTCTGTGTTGCTGCTTATTCGAGCCTAAGCACGTAACAATATATATATATATATATATATATATTTATATATATATATATATATATATATATATATATATATATATATATATATATATATATATATATATATATATATATATATATATATATGTCAGTGTGTATGTGAACAGTCTCAATTAAAATTATGCTTACAACAGCAGGACATGACTGAATGAAAATACCTGGATACCATATATATTATAAAACAGTTCATTCTATGCTAACCATTTTGTAAAAGACAGTCCTGTTTACTAAGTACCGAGTATCTTCTTAAAAGCAAAACATAATATTTTTAACAGCTACTGTCAATCAAAAGTCAAAGAAAATGAAATGTCAACTTTTCCCAAACTGGTATTTGTTCCTGTGTACTAGGTGCCACCAAAGTAATTTCAGATCTTTTCAAAAACAACATTTTCTCCAGACATTCCTCTATTGATTTTGTCACACCAAGTTTTTGCTGCACACATAAAAATCTATTAATGGAACACGAATGACCACCTAGTGTTATCTGGATGGTTGCAAATTAATACTATATTTTACCATATACACAGAAGCTGCAAATACATGTACAATTAAACTGTGATGTACTAGATCCATGGAAGCTGAGACTAGAACTACATGTTGATGTACGACCAGTTTTGAACAGTAATGAATTATTAAAATAATCAAGTAAGTAACCAATTATTAAATATAAAACTGTACTTGTAATCAATTCCTGTAACAGAACAGTAATAAGTAATCAGTAATTTTAATTAATTAGAAATGTTGGAAAAGTAATACAAAGTTTTAATTACATAAACTTTAAAATTACAATTACTATCTGTCATAGTTATAATTAGCGGCTTACAACCTAACAGCATCATAATTACAGAGATTGTTAAAAAGTTTACAAAACAAGAATTGTTTTTTTAAAAAAAATTAACTGAAATTAGTTCCACAATACTGTATTCAACATGTTACACTGAACAATAAGAGGTCATTGTTCTATGCAAAATGTCAATTAACCAATGAAACTGAGAGTTGTGGCAGACCAAAAAGAAAAAATGTAATTGTACTCTAAGAACCTGCATCCAAAAGTTAACTTTAATTGGTTATTTCAATGTGACAGAATAATTGTAATCAACTACTACAATTTTTTCAAGTAATTGTAATTATAATTCATACAAACAGCAGTAATCTATACAACGTACATAGAAGTTGAGATTACTATTACAAATAGATGTACCACATACATCACTCCCTCAATATCTTGCACTGAATGGAATCCAGAAACAAACCACACTATAAGCAAGAGAGTGAGCTACCAAGAGACCTATAGAAAAACCTAATGAATGGATGCAAATTGACGGAGGGGGCAAAGTATAGCTGGTGGAGTTAGGTGGTATGGCAAGTTACACTGTTTGATACTTATTTTATAATCCTGTTGAAATTAACAGTTAACAAATATATTTATAATGGTGTAGTTTTTTTTTCTTCATAAATTACCTTTAATTTCAGGATAAAGCATACTTAAAAAATCGTTAAAAACATTATTCCACATGGTTCACATCCGATTAGCATGTGTATGGCTAAACATATTGTGTATTATGCCATTGCTTTGTGTTGAATTGGACACTTTCTAGATGTATTGTCTGTTAAAAATTAACAAAGATTTCTATCTTCAAAAAAAAGACACTCCAATCGATATTTACATTAAAAACTGGTGTTTGTGGTCTGTAGGACGGTCAGTCGATCGATAGATAGAAGTACAATGTACAGCAGAATGGGAATTTTTTTTGCAAAGTTTAATCATTATCATACATGCATTTAATCATAGATGTTAAAAATGTTAAAATTAAAATAAAAACGTTAAAAAAACACATTTTTTCTCAATAAATAAAAAATTTAAAATTTTTAGGCAACACAAAAATCAATATTTTACTTATTTACATGCTACATACCAGTTTTAAAGTTTATGTAAAGTATCGAAGGCTGGCATCATAGATTGATTATTGATCGATATTTGTTATCTAGAGTATGACAGAGGACCGCCTCTATGGAGAAAAAAAATGGAAGTACCAAATATAAAAAATGCAACAACAAAAAAAAACGTTAAAAAAACGCGTTTTTCAAAACAAAATAAAAAATAAAAAATACGTTTTTATCATCTATGCATTTAATGTATCTAAAAATTATTTTTTTAAAAAGTCAATATTGTGAACACAATAATATATGCATTTGTAATACACTTGATAAATATATCACTTCACAGTTCACTGCCTGATTTGCTGAGTGTATCTATCCCAACAAAGAATTTCGTCTTATTCCATGCTGATGCTGGAATCTACAAAGCCATCCATTGCTGAGCCTTTTATCTATACTTTTTGCTATCTTCTCTCCTTGGGCCTTGAGATCCAAATATATGAACATGTTCACATTGCTGTGTGAATCAAGTGTACAAAACATCATCTAACTCCATACTGTTTGCAGTTAATGCCCATATTTGATGCAACCCATCATCATAATCAACATCATACAAATACAGTAAAACCTGTCTTGAGAGACCACTGCTATGAGAGACCACCTGTCTTGAGAAACCAGGTTCTCCATGTACAGATTTATTGATTATATAGTATTATGACCTTTTATGAGAGACCACCTTTTATGAGAGACCATTATGTTTTGGCAGATGGGGTGGTCTTTCAAGACAGGTTCCAATGTAATCCTGAAATTTCTGCTCATCCTTCCAACCTCATCTGTCTCACTTCACCATTATGCACCCTATGATATATAGCTTTCCATTTGTCATGTTTGCCTTTTGCTTGATTGTTTCAATCTCTTTGATCATATGCACAAATCATTAGGATAAATTACTAATTAGTATATACACTTGAATTATGCTCAATTACAAATTATTTGAAACCCTGGTCAAGTGGTAAAAAAAACAACATTGATTTTGATACACAATAGTGATCAGAGGAACTTATGCAGATAGGATTTGCATGCCTTTTAACTATTTTATGTATCTCCTTTATTTGATCTCATACAAAAGACACATATAATGTGATAAAACTACACAGGTCTCTTTGAATCAATTTTTACAAAGCAACAAACCCTTCCCCAAAACACAACTGGCACTTAATCTGATTCTCATAGAAGTGCGTGCAGGTATGGAGGACTGATGGCTGATTGACTCTAACAGAACAGAACATGCCATGATTATACTGTTTAAATTAAAACAGAATTAAAAGATTAAAACAGGACTTTCACCTGACAACACATAATTAATTGGTGTTTATTTCTTTCAATGTTGCCAACTGTTAGCATTTACCAGAATTTTGCATTGATCCCTATTTTGCCATTATTATTTACAGAATACTGAAAATTTCAAAATGTGATTTTTTTTTATCAAACCTTCATGATGTTGATTCTCATTTTTTGGGGCACTAACTGCCATTTTCGACAATAAAACAAGCAATATTTCAAGGTTTTATAGACCTATTCTGATTTTTAAAAAATCTAATTCAACACACAGGGCCAACTTTTATTTAATGTCTTTGAGAAAAAACAAGATTTATGCCAGACACTGCCTTATAAGCAGGTTTGCAAGTTATCGGGGTACAAGTTGAGCAGGAGAGCCATGCACATGGAAGCTGCAACTAGAATTACACAGGGATGTACCACATTCAGGGAAGCCATGACTTGAATTACAATAGTGGTGTTCCACATACATGGCAAATGACAGTAGAAATGACACAGGGATGTACCACATACATGGAAACAGAGACTAGAATTAGAAAGTTGTACCACATAAATAAAAGCTGATACTAGATTTACACAGATATCCACCAGATACATGAAAACTGAGAGTATAATTACATATAGATGTACTACATACATGGAAGCTGTGACGAGAACTACACAGGGATGTACGACATACACGGAACTACACAGGGATGTACCATCTAAATAGAAGCTGTGACGAGAACTACACAGGGACGTACCATATACAGTACACGAACGTGGAGACTAGAATTACACATGGTACCATCTAAATAGAAGCGGAGACTAGAATTACACAGGGGTGTACCTCATACATGTACATGGGAAATGAGACCAGAATTACACAGGGATGTACCAAATACAATGAAACTGAGACTTGAATTATACAGGGATGTACCACATACATAGAAGCTGATACAAGCATTACACAGGCCTGTACCACATATATAGATGCAGCGAATAGAAATATACAGGGATGTACCATATATAATGAAGCTGAGACTAGAAATACACAGGGAAGTACCACATAAATAGATGCTGAACGCAGAATTACACAGGAATGTAATACAGAAGCTGAGACTAGAATTATACAGGGATGTACCAAATATGTGTATAATGAAAATGAAACTAAAATTACAAAGGGATATACCACATACATGGATGATGAGACTAGCTATTTTGTCATGACACTCCTGGAGTTGTCAGGCACTAGACATTTTACTCCACAGTAAGCCCTCCCTGGTTTTAATGTGCTTCATTACAATGCCAATTCCAATATAACACAGTACAGTTATGTAACTCGTGACCATAATTAAACCACTGTATCTGAATTGGTCAATGAAAGGTATTATAATATGGTTTGCAAGAAACTGCAACATGAAGCTCAGAGTCATGTCATATACCTTGGGTTTTTTCTTTTACAGAAATCTCTATATTGATATGACCATTCATCTGGTAATAGTAGTGACAAGATTTTCAAAATGACTGCAATGATGGTCATACTAGAAGACCAGAGGATACTGTTTCCCAATTAGTACCAACCAGACCATTCAATGAATGACTGTGTAAAGTTTGATCCCTTTAGTCAAGAAACAATTTATATGAATATTTAATTTGCACTTTGTTTTTTTAATTCATCATATGCTATCCATTATGTAAAATTGTTCAAAAACAAGTTATTTTTCTACCTGACCAGAATCATTGATTTTCTTTTATAAACAACATGTTTATCTCAATCTGAGTTCAGAACATTGGAAATTCCACACGAAATTCTGGATCTACCTGATGTAGTCCACATTCTATATTATAATTGTAGTAACATATCTTCTATGATATCCTAGAAATAAAACTTTGGCCCTCAACTGGGTTATTTTTTTTGGTTCTTGTTTCTTTATATATATAAATATATATATATATATATATATATATATATACTGGAAAAAGTATTCATTCCTATGTTAACTTCTGAGCAGAAATTATTGATATGTACAGTATTTTGATTTGGAATTATTCAAATTATTCTGCTCTTGATATACAATGTGCTCAAAAATATTCTTGGAAAGAAAAATCAACTGGGAATTAAAGTAAATTAAAAAATTTGGAAACCTTAGATTATATTACTGTGATTCAACAAAAGACTGTTGGCACATCAATAAAATTCAGAACTTTTGGGAAATGTGCTAGTAATTCTAGGATTATTTGGGATTTAATTTACTATACAATAAGTTCTCTTTTTATATTTTCACATTGGTATTCAGTGGGAAATAAATCGTTTGTTGAATTTTACAATGTTTGTTGCTTCTCACTCTGTTTTAATTTTTTTTTTTTTTTTTTTATGGTTTAACGCCATTTTTCAGCACAATATAGGCTATACATGGCGGCCAGTATTAATGGTGGAGGAAGAAACCGGACAAAGCCCGAAAAGAACCACCGACCCACGAGAAGCTACTGGCAAGCTTTCTCACATACCTAACTACATTTGCCGAATCTTAGACTCGAACACACGCAGACAGAGGTGAGATGGCAGTGGTCCGTAATGGACTTTTTAATTTTTAATTTAAGACAACAGTCATAATACAGTAGATAAACATGTGCTAATGGATTGACAGAAGGAAGTCGAACACTGGCCAGAGGATAGGTGTCAGGTCATCACATGTACTCTTCTGGTTTTTGACTAATAGCAAGCAATCACAAGCTCATTTGGAAATAAATAGCTGATAACTGCTTTTCTGACTAAAATCACACCTAAATGTAATGGAAATAGAAAATTCAATAAAAGATAATATGAATCACATAAATTTGAAATAAAACCAAAAGGACGCAAGAAAGCCAGAACTAAAATGCATATTGAGATGGGGGAAAAAAGATAACTGTAGTATACATTTCCAGTGCACCTACTGTGTGTATACTGTAGAGTGTATGAACATATAGACAATAAACGAAAGTATGCATGAAATGATCTGATGCTCATAGAAGCCAAAATCAAATCTGTTGGAATCTGTGAGTAGTCAATTTAAGCCATTCTTTTGTTCTTTATCGTTGCTGAGTATTTAAATCATATTGGGTACATTTAAGAAAACTAAAACATACCAAATTACGGTAACCAAAATGTTTTTTATATGTTCAGGTTAACATGTTCACAAGACAAGTGCAGTACATTATCTTTATCATGCCTTTTAACTTTCATGCAAATATAATAAATTATCAATGAACTCGTCTCAGACACTGTCATGATACTGGCTTTAAAATGATTCAGTAAAGTACTAAAATTGTATTTTGGGAACAAATTTGGAATGTCTCTTTTTTTGCAGATATACTGTAATTAGTGACTGAACATGCCGACAGAATATAAAAAGATTAACACAAAATTGGCATGGCTGCATTTTCCAACATGCATAGACCACTTTGATGGATTAGTTAGAGCGGCCAATGTGGATGTGGGAGGTCATGGGTTCCAACTCATACCAAAGACATAAAAAATAGCACTAACTGCCTCGCTAGGTGTTCAGCATTGAGAGGTTTGTGTTAGGACTGGTCAGCCTGTGTCATGATAATATGCATGGGTGGGACATTATGTTACATGTCTGTGGCATTATGCCCGTGTGCTAGACATCACTATAAAGTGCCTTACTGCAAATATTGTAGCGATACCACTGAAACTGTTTGCAATCCAAGTTAAAAATTCAAAATACACATAAGCACAGACACCAACCTGCATAAGTTACGAGTCATAGCCACAATGCTAATTCATGGGAGTGGATGTCATCAACAATTTCTTTATTCATTCACAAAAACAAGCGCTTGCTGAGTGAAAATCAACAATGTCTATATGACCATTTGTTCTGGGGGAACAACCATAACAACCCTGATGAATAATGTTGGATGTCCAATCATCAGAAAAATTTTCAAAAGTCCCAAGTCTTTTAGTGAAAACTTCATGATAATATGTCTATCTGTTCATAGTAAGTAATGATAAAATTTTAAAGATAGCCACTGTGGTGGACACATTTTATATCTGAGTGACATCACCTGCATTTGAGATCAACTGGACAAGTTTCACTGAGCTTCCTTAAAATAACTTTTTATGTAGTTGCAGCAATAAAAAAAACCTGCAAACAGACACTAGATGGATGAAACACTGCTAAAACAGTCAGAAAACTATAAGTACTATATCCATTTTTGTCTATTCCATATAAGCACCCTCCACTGCAGCACATCTTTGGGATTTTGTTAGTAAATATCTTCAACTTAACTACTGGGTCCACTTCAGCAAATAAAGCCAAACCAACTAAACATGACCATCACTGTATAAACCTTCTTGTGGCGTGACAATCCGAGAAAATAAAAAGTTAGTCATATATACTAATGATCAAGCATTCATTAATATAATATTTGCAATAAAAAAATTGTCTAGGAACATCTTGTGTTTTTTTAATTTATTTTTAATGTTTCCACTGCATCAGAACTCAACATGAAATCAGTGATAGACCTATTCAGACATGCATTCTTTTTTGTCGTTAACCACCAGTATCAGACATGAAGTTTTGAAATTTGATAATTTCATTCAAAATATTTATAAATTTCAATTTGCATGAAAAATATATAAAATAACTCAAACCAATTAAAAATGATGATTATTTTCTGATAAACTGATCACTGATTCTAAATGTAAACAGATTCTCATCATAAATAATGACTGAGTTACATTATCTTGGTTTTAAAAATGCACTGTTTAACACAAGTGATTACTGAATACAAATGATAAGATCTGACTGTAATCCAAAAGATCTGTATCACAGAAAACGACCGCTGTTTTCAGACTATCTACTACCATTATCTCAAAGAGAATCTAGACTAAAGCAAATTATTCAATTAAAATATTTTGGAGTGTATCTAAGACTAAAAATATGTGATTCAGCAAGAAGAACAGGTGGGTGAAAACTCACATAAAACTAGACTAACATTTTAAACATCTAGGGCTAATGTAAAAATACTGTAAATCCATTAATGTAATATTATTTGCATTTAGAATTTTTTTAAAATATTTTACAGATTTTCAACATATAATATTGTGTACATTTACAGCAAGACAAACAATAAGTATATTCATAATTATTTTAATAACATGGTTCATACCATTTTATGAAAATATTGTGTCTGGACTTTGTAAGGACTTATAAGGAAAAATATCTTGAATGTAAGGACCAAACATCATCACAACTCGATTGACCCCATACCTCCATACTGAAAGAGCTCACAGATTCTTCTGAGGTGTGTAAAATGGTATACTGACTTCGATTTCTAGTTTCAAGTTTTTCATTTATTGTTTGATAAACAAACAAAAAAACTAAATAACTGTCATGATAAAGCTGAGATTAGCAATGAAAACAATTAGAAAAATAAAAAGTATGGACTTTTTAAAGAATTTTCCTTTTTAAAGTAAGCACTTTTTCCAGCCTTGCTAAGGTTAAAAAAGACTGTAAGCATATTTCCAATTTGTAAGGACCGGTGTGAACCATAAAAGCATATGGTTGCAGGATTCGCAAAATTAAGGGAGAAAATCATGCTGAAAACTTGAAAACTCCTGAACGCTCATAATCAAGCTTATACTTGTAAACCTCATCATAATTTCTTTGTTAAATCCTTCAGCACTTACAAAGTTTTCCCTTTTCTTCTCATAGGTTTGGGGGTGGTTCCATTATTTTTTTTCTATATATTGTGAAATGTCAGCGAGTGTTCTATAACAAATAGTAAGTTTCTTCATTAAATCTGTGAAATATCTGTTCATTAGTATTTTGGGATTTACAGTACATTTATGTTGACAATATCCAAACTTACCAAGAGGTAGACTCCAGAAGAGAGCTAATGATTACAAACATAAAACATACTTTAGTTCTTGGATCATCTACCACAGAAGACCAAGGTGAACCGATCACACAACAAAACTAAAACACAAAATGATGAAAATTACTTGAGACCTCTGAAATATGAAATTTATGAAATGGCGAAAATAAAATCAGGAACAGTCAATTTCATTACAACAGCAATCTTAATAATGAACATTATCCAATGAAAAATTATCATGAACAAACATACACAATTATATATTTGACCTGTACAATAGAACATTCAAGTTCTAATGCAGCAATTTCATTAAAAGATTTTGCAAATTACCTACATAAACTGACAATTACAACATCAGTGATCCAAGGGATAAAGTGCATGGACCAGATGTTAACCCTAATTTACAAAATGTTATTTGGGTTTTATATCTACTTAAATGTGACTCGCTAATGCAGTTGAGTGACATGGTGCATTGTTATTTTTTACTTTAGTAAAGCAAACTTTAGTCTTTGTTAATTAAAGCATCAGAGTACATTGAAAATTACTGCCGTAACAAGAGCATCATCTCTTAATGTGTTAGTGGATGTATTTTGATGACATCACCAAATATTAATATTCTTTGTTTATTTAATCAGTTGTGCATTTGACATTGCACTTAATTACAAATTTAGCCATTCCTTGACAATTTGTAATAAATTTACAAAATTCTTGTTAACACATTAACCCTAGGCGCTGCATTTACAGGGCAGGAGGTAGTAGCATACCTCCATGCTCTGTAGCGTCAAGGTCATGTATGATGCACTAAAGTGCGTGGTATTATAGAAAGGTAGACATATGCGAAAACAACAAAAACCTAAAGGGTTAATGTGTTAAGACCATTCTTCCTTTTAACTACTCAGTGCTAAAACCATCTCTGATATTCCTCGGAAACATATTTTTTTAAAAGTTCCTTGTATTATGCTACAAATACATGTTAATGTATGGTGTTGTGTCATTATATGACATATAATATTTATGACATGGCATTATGATACTAATAAATTTGATTTTTATGTAGTATGGTATAATTTCATGTGACATAATATTTATGACATGGCATTATGATACTAATAAATGTAACAGTTAAAAGTTATCAAGTATGGTATAATATCATTGTGTAACATAAATATTTAATGACCTGGCATTATGAAACTAATAAATTTGATTTTTATGTAGTATGGTATAATTTCATGTGACATACAATATTTACGACATGACATTATGATGCTGATAAATGCTAATATTGCACCTTAAAGAAATTTTCACTAGACTTGGAAAATCAGGCAGGCAAATTCAGAGATTGAAACAATATAAGCCATCCTTATGTTTTTGTATTAGTCTATTAAAAGATCTCTCATTCTGAATGAAGATTTGTATCCATGTTCAATGAAAGCAAGTGGTTGCCTTACACTGGCAAAATAAAAGGACTATTATATTAAAAGCAAGTGGTTGCCTTACATGAACAAAATATACAAGGACTGTTCTACTGAATGCAAGTGGTTGCCTTACATTGGCAAAATACAAGGACTATTGTATTGAAGCAAGTGACAAGGCAAAATACAAGGATTATTCCCCTGAAAGCAAGCGATAACCTTTGATAGTGATGGGGGCCAACTGTTTCTCCACAAAGAGCCAGAGCAAGAAGTCAGCCAATTGAGAGATGGAGGCATTAAAAACAGGATGCTGATATTGGCCAGGCACCAGTCCTTGAAAACACCACTATCTCATCATATGCCTTCACAGTGGAAGACCTTATTGCCCTCAAGATTATCTCCACAATTGCAGGTTTAAATTTTTTGTCTCACAAGGCTGTCTGGAAAGGAGCCAAGTGTTCAGACAAAGATGGTCCAGGCTGTATTGGAACACCTGCAAAATCTTTGATGCTTGAGGAGATTAAAGTTGGCCAGGATCTTCCTTTGCAGATCTATCGTTAGACAGAGTAGATCTGTGACCCAGGACTTGTCCCATCTGGCAGGGGCTATCAGAACCATTGTGCAATTCTGACCCCATAATTTCTGATTATTTTCAGTATAAGGACTGTGGAAGGGTAGAAAAAGGCCCAAAACCCCTCCCAACTGATTGACAATGCAACCACAGCCCAAACTTCTGGGTCCTGAATGGGGGAGACGAAGATGGATAACTTCTGATTCCACCTCATCGTAAACAGTTTGATCATCGGACATCCACAAATTGTGCACATTCAAGACCGACTGACTGAAAGACCATTCCCTGTGAAGGACTTGACCTCTCCTGGATAGAGTCTCAGTCATGACAATGAGTCTACCGGAGTGTCTGGAGATTGTCACAACAATGTAGGAACTGCCAAATTAGAACACACAGGTCTGGTGATTTTGTGCACCACTTCTTCGGAGATAAGACACCATAACCAAGTTGTCAGACGTAATGAGAACCATTTTCCCCCAAGAATCTATCTTCCTAGAAGTGAAAGGCTTTAATGACAGCCATCCTTTCAAGAATGTTGATGTGCAGAGGACGTTCCCCTGGTTATCATGTGCCGTTGACGGTAGTGAAGTCTGGCAACAGGTGGGCACCCCAACTGTACGCACTGGTGTCAGTGCATACTGTGATTCCTCTTGGGGCTTCACCAGCAGGATTCCTATGGTCAGCCAAACTGGGTTGCCTCACTGACAAAGAAATGATCAAATTTCATGTGTGATCATGACTGCATGATTGAAGGGTCTTGAAAATGGCCCCCATTCTGTCTGTGCGAGCAATGTCACATTAAGGAGTGCAAGAAATGAAGGCAGTGTGAAATCAGGTCTGCCGACACTACCCTGCTGGTGTTGGCTGGACATCTGGTGATATTGGGATGGCCTGTAATGGTATGGTAGTATTAATAGTTGGATCTCTGGCATGAATCTCATGCACCCCGACTTTCTGGCCTGAAGGGAATGCTCAAACATGTGGGGGTTGCCTAAAATTGGGGGGGGGGGAATCCCCATGAGTCCGTATCGCCAACAAAGAATCCTAGTTTGACTTATCTGATTTATTTTTGTCTTTCCTTCCCTTCAAAGCTGAATTAACTATTGTTCTGAATGTGCATTTCATGCATTTAGTAAACATTTCTCCTGAATGACACAAGAAGAAAAGCAAACTAAGTTAGCAACTTGGTATATGACTAACAAACTAATAGCATAGAGTAGCAAATCAGAATGTGACCAACTAGATAAAATGGTAGCCTCTGACCACATATTACAGATGATGCATATCACAGTGAATACTTCGTATAAACAAGAGAGTCATGTTAGACTTCCATGTTCTGGCGGCTGAGAGATTTGACTGAATGGTTACACTAATTAAGAGGCGTGTTTCCCACACAAAATTTCCTAGGTTTTAATATCGCTTCATTGAAAAATTTTATCAGTCTAAGCTTTAATGCAAGAGAAAACAGTAGGCTCCGAAGAATTTGCAAGAAATTCCCTCATAAAAACTGTTATCAAAGGAAATCAACAAACTGATCTGGATGGATGTTGGAAGCAAAGGGAGAAAATAGCTCCTGAGATGTGTAATCTTGAGACATGTAATCTTGAGATGTGTAATCTTGAGACATATAATTTTGATATGTGTAATCCTGAGATGTGTAATCTTGAGACGTGTAATCCTGAGACGTGTAATCTTGAGACGTGTAATCCTGAGACATATAATTTTGTGACAATCCTGCAACATATAAATTCTGTGAGGTATTCTGAGAGTATCCTTAGACATATTGTTGAAAGCAGCATCCTGATATTCAGGGTTCATAGGAAGTAGAGCGAACCGAAGAACCAGGTTATGCAATTATATAAGACATTGAATTCAGTTGTCACTCAATTATATGATGAACTAAATCTTACAGTAAACAGATCAGCTACTGTATTTAAATAAATTTGTGCTTTCCTTTGTAATTTGAGGAAGTTTTGTTTTCTAAAAGCTGAGATATTCCTGATGTAATGACTTCTCATAGTTGTTTTATGTAATTGATCAAATTGTTTGTTTACCAGTATGGGGGCTCGTGATTGTTTATTCTATATATCTGCTCAGATCTCTATTTCATCTATAAGTTTCACCACTTATATTTACTCCAACCGGCAATAACATCGAGGGCAGTCAACCTCTAGATAATGAAAACCAAATTAAGCGGGACACACAATCAGTACAACCCACGTCACCGACAATAGCCTTAAATGACATTCTGTTGAAACAACAAACAAAAAAAAATAAAAACAAAAATTTAAGCAGAAACCAGACATGTGTTTGAAATAACTATTTTATTTATTATTATTTTTTATTTTTATGGTTTAACGCCATTTTTCAGCACAATATAGGCTATACATGGTAGCCAGTATTAATGGTGGAGGAAGAACCCAGGAAACCCCCGACCCACGAGAAGCTACTGGCAAGCTTTCTCACATAACTACATTTGCCGAATCTTAGACTCGAACACACGCAGACAGAGGTGAGATGGCAGTGGTCCGTAACGCTTTAGACCACTCGGGGCCCTGAAATAACTAAGTCACTAAAACATTGTCATAACTTATAGAGGGGTGATGTATCAAAAACCTATGGCCCTTTTATGAACTTATAGACAATGCTTAGTTAATAATTTAAACCACAATTTTAACACAGGAAAAAAAACAAGCATAATATCAAACAGCAGGATGAGGAAGCAAACAAAGTCAAAGACATGAGAACTCATAATGACGTTGTATAAGGTCAATGATAGCATAGTTGGTAAGGGATCTTAAAAGATGAAGTCCTGAAAAGTGACAAATTCACTTCAAATTGACAAAAATTATAAAATCATACATACAACCTTAAGTTAATCAATAAATCTGCAAATAAAATCCAAAATGAATGTTAGATGGGCCTATAGGAACACAAAAATGGCTTGATTTTTAGAGGATGAACATTACCATGTGTGCTCTGTACAGCAGTGAATTAAAAATTAATGACACCTTGCGGTACCATGGGGAGGTAATGAGCAACAGTTACTACCTTTGTTTATTTGAAATTGGATACGACAATTTTGTTGTTTTAATAGGGGTAGATTTGCAAGACAGCAGGTTAATATCACCTAATGTAATATAATTGGAGAATGTAATTAATGGAGAAAGTGTCTCGCAAACTGAATCCAGAGGCCAATGTACTAGTCCTCATGAACCCTCATGGTCATTTAAGACCTCTGGTTTAAACTATGTGAATAAAACTAACAAAATTATCAACTTCATAAACTGTATTGTTTGGAAATAATTTGACAAAGTTTGACTGTATAAGCCACATTTCAAACGTTTATTATTGAGTTTGGACATGTGACTTCATACCCATTATAGGCTTCATATAGGTATGGTTCTTATAAAACTTTCATTTTAGTATATTATTTGTAAGATGGAAGAGTTGGAGATATCAAATGAAAACTTGAGTATACACTTTATAAAAAAAGGTCATATTAATCTGAACCAGTTTGTAGCCCTAACCGTTTGTGACAAAATAGGAAAAAATGTGTCACATCAGACATGAGAACAGATTCCAAAGAAGATAAAAGTTGTAAAAGGTCCATAAAGTAAAGTCAACTGGTGCAATGTGTAGCAATTTGTGCACAATGATATGGCCACAACATAAACAGTAAAAATGTTATTTAATAACAAAAAAAAAATAATTTTAACTCCATGCTTTCTGTAGAAATGTTTCTGAAATATTATGTTTAAAGTAGTTTTTTCCAAGAAAAAAATAATATCAACAATAAAAATTATTATCACATTATTTGAGATTCTATATGCTTACTACATAAAATAATTAGAAATTACTGAAGTCTAATTATGCTTTTCAGCTGTTGAGAAGCCAACTAATGATTTTATATAGCCATACTGAGATATCATGGTATAGATTTACTTCTGTGACACACTGATTTACCTCACTTGACAGAAATGATAACAACAGATGCAATATATCCTGTTGTGTGAATATGAAGTTAACGTTATGAAAGATGTTAAAGTAATGAAAATTTTGATTTTAATAAGGATATGCAAGGCTATTATACGATTACACTGTATTTTATGCATATATACAACTGCATATTATTATACTGATGTAAAATCATTTAAACCCGGCAAGGTCTATCTCCAAATTGGGTAGATATGATGACAATTATAACGATTATAAAACCAGGTACAGATGGAGCTGTATGCAGTTTAACATACTACTTGGTAGAATGGGGGAAAGGGAACTTTATGTGTGTATGAAAAAGTAATTGTAAACAAAAAATAAGTCAATATATATATGTATTATTGAAAACATTTAATTATGTTATCAACTGGTACATATTTGTTCTAGAATGATTGCAATTTTGGGACAGATTTTGCACCTAAACTCTCTCAATCAACTTTTCTCAAATTTACAGTTAACTTTTGTTCCCATGATTAATTTTAAAAGTATATCCTAAGTGGACTATCAAGCATGGCACCCTTCATGCATTAAGATATATAAACCAGGCTAACACCTCTGAATGATGTCTATGATATGCTCTTTGGAAACATGAAGTGAACAGGGGCAGCTCCTTCACAGAGACTTAATATAATTTCTTACATTAATTAGCAAGTCCAATTTCTTTACAAACTTCTTCCCTGGGAACTTGAAAAGGAGTATTTCCTGACCTTTTATATATGTTATCTATTTCACTCAAAGGCAATTAACTTTACATTAGTGTCAGTTAATTAACTACAGAATTAAACCCTTAGGTAATGACGAGTTCATGGGTTGTGGCATTTACCATTCATTTCTGATGACACCACAGTCCCGTTCCTTGCTAGTCGTTGTCGGAGATCAGCATTGTCAGCATCCTTCAATGCAAGTTTTGCCTCGAGGTCGGTGATATGTCTCTAAAATCATAAAAGTTATTCAATATAATATAAAAATATGTGTAGAAACTAGGATTATTAAAAGCACTTAATCTGTAAGAATGGTCAATGAGAACAGTGTACAGGAGTCAGTTGTAACAGTCGCTTACCATTCATGCACAAAAACAACTATGATAAGAACGTTTTTTCTAAAAAGAATCTGAAGTTAATGTGATTTAATTGGTTCATACATTTCTTTTCTTGCCTCCAAAATTTTGGTTTCTAAATGTAAAAATTATTTTTTGTGAAAGTCATATTCAACTGAGTAAGCTTAAGATATAATACACATGTATATGTAATAACGAAATCCACACATACTGTTATAATATCACTCTACTTGAGATATAATACACATGTATATGTAATAATGAAATCCACACATACTGTTATAATATCACACTACTTGAGATATAGTACACAGGTATATGTAATAACAAAATCCACACATACTGTTATAATATCACACTACTTGAGATATAATACACATGTATATGTAATAACAAAATCCACACATACTGTTATAATATCACTCTTCCTGAGATATAATACACATGTATATGTAATAACAAAATCCACACATACTGTTTTAATATCACTCTTCCTGAGATATAATACACATGTATATGTAATAACAAAATCCACACATACTCTATTATAATATCACACTACTTGAGATATAATACACATGTATATGTAATAACAAAATCCACACATACTCTGTTATAATATCACACTACTTGAGATATAATACACATGTATATGTAATAACGAAATCCACACATACTGTTATAATATCACTCTACTTGAGATATAATACACATGTATATGTAATAATGAAATCCACACACTGTTATAATATCGTTCTACTTGAGATATAATACACATGTATATGTAATAATGAAATCCACACATACTGTTATAATATCACTCTACTTGAGATATAATACACATTTATATGTAATAATGAAATCCACACATACTCTATTATAATATCACTCTACTTGAGATATAATACACATGTATATGTAATAACAAAATCCACACATACTCTGTTATAATATCACTCTTCCTTAGATATAATACACATGTATATGTAATAACAAAATCCACACATACTCTTATAATATCACACTACTTGAGATATAATACACATGTATATGTAATAATGAAATCCACACATAGTTATAATATCACTCTTCCTGAGATATAATACACATGTATATGTAATAACGAAATCCACACATACTCTGTTATAATATCACACTACTTGAGATATAATACACATGTATATGTAATAATGAAATCCACACATACTCTGTTATAATATCACTCTACTTGAGATATAATACACATTTATATGTAATAATGAAATCCACACATACTCTATTATAATATCACTCTACTTGAGATATAATACACATGTATATGTTACCCAAATCCACACATACTCTATTATAATATCACACTACTTGAGATATAATACACATGTATATGTAATAACAAAATCCACACATAGTTATAATATCACTCTTCCTGAGATATAATACACATGTATATGTAATAACAAAATCCACACATACTGTTATAATATCACACTACTTGAGATATAATACACATGTATATGTAATAACAAAATCCACACATACTCTGTTATAATATCACACTACTTGAAATATAATACACATGTATATGTAATAATGAAATCCACACATACTGTTATAATATCACTCTTCCTGAGATATAATACACATGTATATGTAATAACGAAATCCACACATACTGTTATAATATCACACTACTTGAGATATACTACACAGGTATATGTAATAACGAAATCCACACATACTGTTATAATATCACACTACTTGAGATATAATACACATGTATATGTAATAACAAAATCCACACATAAAGCTCTGTTCAGTTGCAGGTGATGCCAATTTATATATGTTAACATTTTGGTTGTATTTCCAGTATGCAGATTACAAAGATCGACTTAGCATCTATTTATATACCATTCTCATCCTTGATAGCAGAAAACTTTCAAATGGACTACCTGTTTGGTTTTCAGTGATTTTAATTCAATCTTGAAGGCAATTTGAGGTTGCTCCATTTATCAGATGCTGGAAACATCTTGGCCACCACACCCTTTTTGTTTGCACTGCATGAATGCTTCAAACACATCTATTAACAATTTAATGTCTTGCTTTTAAACTTGGAAGACATTATGTTGGTATCTTCAAGAAATCTCTTTTAGAACAAGTCAAGGTTTGAGAGTAGGGATTAATACCAACAAAATTTATCATGATGTACTTCCTGTAGATGCAAAACAACCATCACAGTCACAGAAACTTGTGTTTGTGGGTAAAAAAGGAAAACAACTGAAAGCACCAACTCCCTTTTATCAACAGTAACAAATTTACACAAGGTGACAGAGGGGCCCCGAGTGGTCTAAAGCGCTCTCCGTTACGGATCACTGTCATCTCACCTGCCTGCGTGTGTTTGAGTCTCGGATTCAGTCAATGTGAGTATGTGAGAAAGCTTACCAGCAGCTTCTCGTGGGTCAGTGGTTCTTTCCAGGGTTATCCCGGGTTCTTCCTCCACCAATAATACTGGCTGCCATGTATAGCCTATCTTGTGTTGAAAAATGGCGCTAAACCCTAATACAACAACACAAGGTGACAGACTCGTGAGGTTTGAAATTCACCTCCAAACCAATTCTGTGAAAATATTTTTTATCTTGCCAGTATGTTCAGTCACTGAGTGCCCTACAGATCATTTCATAACCAACTTCGATTAAAGTATCCTACAGACCATTTCATAACCAATTTGATTGAAGTACCCTACAGATCATTTCATAACCAATTTGGATTAAAGGACCCTACAGATCATTTCATAACCAATTTGG
Source organism: Unio pictorum (assembly GCA_030141615.1). NCBI lineage: Eukaryota > Metazoa > Mollusca > Bivalvia > Unionida > Unionidae > Unio > Unio pictorum. The sequence goes on along the minus strand of JARLTB010000158.1, from coordinate 3,830,209 downwards.
ATTAAAGGACCCTACAGATCATTTCATAACTAATTTGGATTAAAGGACCCTACAGATCATTTCATAACCAATTGGGATTGAAGTACCTTACAGATTATTTCATAACCAATTTGGATTGAAGTACCTTACAGATTATTTCATAACCAATTTTGACTGAAATACTTCACAGATCATTTCATAACCAATTTTTATTGAAATACTTCACAGATCATTTCATAACCAATTTTGTTCAAAGTTTCTCCATTGCTTTGAATTTTCTTTGATTAATAGAGTTTGAATGCCAATAATTCTGTAAAATAAAGTGATTAGTATACATTATGTTCTGATTGGTGGTTATTGTTTTATCTTGCACAAAGTGTTGCGCATAAATCTGACCCAAGTACACATGATGTGAAGCAACAGAGAAACTTCACGGCAAAAGCGACTTTAGGTTATGATAACATTACTTCATTATATATGGAGAACACACTCGGAATGTCTCCTATATGCTAAACAATCTGACAGGATACAATTAATAGCATAAGATTTTCTTTTTCTTTCTTATTGATAGAAAGGAGTGACTGTGACAGCTGTCTCAGATGAATTATCAATTAAAAAAATGTAAAAAGCCAATGAATAAGAATTATTTATAAAACTCAAAGAACAAAGTGTTTAGGATACATAAAGCACTACTGATTTTTTTCCCTCTTGTATCGATGTGTATGATATGGCAAATGTATCAATACTTTAATATATTGATGAATTGCTTCAGCCTAAATATTATCAAGTTTTCAGACTTTGCAAATTCTGTGATAAAAAGAAAGGTGACTAACTGGTCAAATCACACTTGAGATATGTTTGTTCTATCTGTACGACTAAATGTTTTGTCAGCAAGTTGATTCTTGGTCACACTAAAAAAAATAACTGAAATGCTTAGCTTATGATTTTGTTCATTTTATTTTGCTGTTCAAGCGAGACACTAGTAGTCATGATTTATTCAAATTTCACACATGATCATGATTGTCCAGGAAAACGTAATCAACATAATGAATAAAGAAAACAATGAATTCCAAAAAATTTGGCTTCTACATTGTACATGTATATTTTTAGATTACATGTAATACAAAGCCTAATTACATAAAACACAATTATGTTTTTGCCAAATGACTAAATGCATAACAACATTTCCATAAAATACCACATGAAAGGCCTACATTTTTCATTTTAAGCACCTTACCTTGGAAAGTCATAAAGTCTGACGTTGGTCCATTTTCTGAGTAACTATGATCAAAAATTAGAAATGCTAAACTATGCCTTCAGCAAACATGAACTACACATCAAAAACTGCTGCAAAATAAGACTTACTGTGGTCTAGACAATAAACAGCCCTCCAACAGGTAGCTCATGTAAATGTTGTATATTACATTTATCTCTGAATATTTTGCAGTTTTTTGTTGCTTTTCTTGCCAAATGTGCCAAGAAAACTCTTCGTGCCAAAAACTTCTTTCTCTTTACTAAATATACCAAAAGAATGGCAAATCTTGCTGTATATAGTACAGGAACGTTCAACATTTGCAGATATTCATCAAGTTTCCCAAGATGCAAGAACAACCATGATTTTTTTTGAGAAGATTCTTTTCCAAAACTCTGCAATACGGGTTTTCAAACAAAATGGGGAAATCAGTAATAAAAATCCCTGATCACATATCTTGAATACATTATTATTTTTGCTAGTTATGCTTCATCTGATTGGTTTGCAATATTAAGAAATTGTTGAGAATATATTTATTAAGCCAATTGTAAAATGCAATTTTGAAGCAAATATAAAATTGTTAAAACCCTGTAAAGTTCACAATAACAAAAATATTCAATATAAACTTTTAATCTTTGCTGCAGTGAAATGTAAGCACCTATCAGTGTTCATTACTGATTCTTAAAGCTTGTCATATAAATATGTGTAAGATTATGAAACATAACAGTGATCAGTTTGATCAGCACCCATATTATTTATGACCAACTAGACATCATAACAAGTCTTGGAATGAAAACCTCTTGCCGATATGATGATTGATTCATGATCAATTAGACATCATAACAAGTCTTGGAATGAAAACCTTTTGCTTATATGACAATTGATTCATGACCAATTGGACATCATAACAAGTCATGGAATGAAAACCTCTTGCCGATATGACGGTTTATGACCAACTAGACATCATAACAAGTCATGGAATGAAAACCTCTTGCCGATATGACAATTGATTCATGACCAACTAGACATCATAACAAGTCATGGAATGAAAACCTCTTGCTGATATGACAATTGATTTATGACCAACTAGACATCATAACAAGTCTTGGAATGAAAACCTATTGCTAATATGATGATTAATGACCAACTAGACATCATAACAAGTCTTGGAATGAAAACCTCTTGCTTATATGACGATTAATGACCAACTAGACATCATAACAAGTCTTGGAATGAAAACCTCTTGCTGATATGACAATTGATTCATGACCAATTAGACATCATAACAAGTCATGGAATGAAAACCTCTTGCCGATATGACAATTTATGACCAACTAGACATCATAACAAGTCTTGGAATGGAAACCTCTTGCCGATATGACAATTGATTCATGACCAATTAGACATAACAAGTCTTGGAATGAAAACTTCGTGCTGATATGACAATTGATTCATGACCAATTAGACATCATAACAAGTCTTGTAATGAAAACCTCTTGCTGATATGACAATTGATTCATGACCAATTAGACATCATAACAAGTCATGGAATGAAAACCTCTTGCCGATATGACAACTGATTTATGACCAACTAGACATCATAACAAGTCATGGAATGAAAACCTTTAGCTGATATGACAATTGATTTATGACCAACTAGACATCATAACAAGTCATGGAATGAAAACCTCTTGCTGACATGACAATTGATTCATGACCAATTAGACATTATAACAAGTCATGGAATGAAAACCTCTTGCCGATATGACAATTGATTTATGACCAACTAGACATCATAACAAGTCATGGAATGAAAACCTTTTGCTGATATGACAATTGATTTATGACCAACTAGACATCATAACAAGTCATGGAATGAAAACCTCTTGCCGATATGACAATTGATTCATGACCAATTAGACATCATAACAAGTCATGGAATGAAAACCTCTTGCCGATATGACAATTGATTTATGACCAACTAGACATCATAACAAGTCTTGGAATGAAAACCTCTTGCTAATATGACGATTAATGACCAACTAGACATCATAACAAGTCTTGGAATGAAAACCTCTTGCTGATATGACGATTAATGACCAACTAGACATCATAACAAGTCTTGGAATGAAAACCTCTTGCTTATATGACAATTGATTCATTACCAATTAGACATCATAACAAGTCTTGGAATGAAAACCTCTTGCCGATATGACAATTGATTCATGACCAATTAGACATCATAAAAAGTCTTGTAATGAAAACCTCTTGCTGATATGACAATTGATTCATGACCAATTAGACATCATAACAAGTCATGGAATGAAAACCTCTTGCCGATATGACAATTGATTTATGACCAGCTAGACATCATAACAAGTCTTGGAATGAAAACCTATTGCTAATATGATGATTAATGACCAACTAGACATCATAACAAGTCTTGGAATGAAAACCTCTTGCTGATATGACGATTAATGACCAACTAGACATCATAACAAGTCTTGGAATGAAAACCTCTTGCTGATATGACAATTGATTCATGACCAATTAGACATCATAACAAGTCTTGGAATGAAAACCTCTTGCCGATATGACAATTGATTCATGACCAATTAGACATCATAACAAGTCTTGGAATGAAAACCTATTGCTGATATGACGATTAATGACCAACTAGACATCATAACAAGTCTTGGAATGAAAACCTATTACTGATATGACATTCAGGAGAAAGAGGTAACAGGATTTTCAAAGTGGCTACTGTGGCAGGCATACTGAATGACCGAATGGCCCATCATGACCAAGTAGACATCATAATAAGTCTTCTGTTGAAAACCCCAAGGCAATATTACTTTCATTTAAGAGGAATAGTCAAAACATGGTTTTCAAGCTGGCCACTTTGGTGTCCATATTATACATAAGATTGACACTATTTTCATTGAGGACCAACTATTATAAAATATTTTTTACTAAAAGTCTCATGTTGATATGGCTGACCAATCGGGAATAGCAGTAACTACATTTTCAAGACAGAAGATGTGTAGTTACCAGGGTAGAATGGACATTTAGTAACAACCATGCATCTTGAAAAGTCTTAGGCAAAAATCCATGACCATCCATTCTAAAGAAGTTGCTACAAATATGTCTCCAAGAAGGCTGATATGGTGTCCATATTACACATCAGATCAACACCAATTTTATTTCGGACCAAGAAGACACCAAAAAATTTTCAAGATGGTCTCTGTGGCAGCCATGCTGAATACACAAATTTCATTGTAAACTAACTAAACATCAGTAGTAGTAGCAATTTTAAATTTTTCCAAGATAGCTGCTATTGTTGCCATAATAAACATCAGATCAACACCATTTTTTATCTAGGACCAACTAGACACCATAATAAGTCTTTCAGAGAAAACCCTTGTTGATGACCATTCCCTCTGGAGGAGTAGCAATTTTCAAGATGGCCACTGCAAACTGGCATATTGAAAATTAGATTCACACCATTTTCATTAAAAACCATCCAAGCATCTTATGAAATCGTTTTGTAAAAGACCATACATTCTATAACAAACATTTAAAGAAAGCCACTGTGGCAGCCATATTGGTTGTGTAAGCAGCACCATTTTCCTTTAGGAACAACTAGATCATGGGATGAATATACATGTAAGTTTCATGGCAATCTTCCAAGTAGGATGGTTGTTGTTGTAGGGTTTAACGCCATTTTTCAGCACACAATAGACTATACATGGCGGCCAGTATTAATGGTGGAAGAAAAACCTGGGAAAGCCCCCGAAAGGAACCACAACCCACGAGAAACTACGGCAAGCTTTCTCACATAACCACATTGACTGAATCTGAGACTCAAACCCATGCAGACAGAGATGAGATGGCAGTGATCCATAACGTAGAGTGCTTTAGACCACTCGGCCACTCGAGGCTCCCCAAGTAGGATGGAGGATTACCAATAACAAACAAACAGATGAACAGTCAAGAAACTCATCTGATCAATGACCTGTCGAGCTAAAAAATAATTATTTTTATACTATGCTATAGAATTTCACTGAACAATAGTATTTTATTACACTCTACTCTTTTCAAAATTATTAACTGATGACAAGAAAACTTACTATACCCTCATTTCCAGGTCCCAAAGTAAGTCTAATGGAGGATGAAAATACAAGTGAGTTGATTGCTGGTATCCATCAGCAGTCCCAGACTTTACACATTATGCTCCAAAGATATCATGACACACATCAACACATAAGGGACTGATCTAATATCTGTAAGTACTGACCCCAAGGCAATCACTGGATTATTGGGTTTTTCACAACTCTATGGTATACAATTACATGCCTCTATTGTCTTGTGTTTTGTGGCTACAGGGGTGTTCAAACAACTGGGAAAATATCCTAACCAAATAAACTCAGTCAACAACATCTGTACTGAATTTTCCAACAAATGAATTGTGTAAATTATACCTAAACACCATTTAATAAAATTGCATTTTATTGATAAAAAGAAGAAAAAAACAATCGGAAAACCTGACCTAGGTCATATTAAGTTTTACTTTGGTGTTTATTTCACAGATTAATGGATAAAAAAAAAATCAAGAACAAGCTGATATATCTAAGGACTGGTATGACTGATGTCCAGTTGGTCATAGTAAATGCCAGGCAAATGCTTTGATTTACTGGACATGTCCGACATATACAGGGGGTTTAGGATCCATGATACATACACAGTTATTTATATACAGTCACACATCACAGCCAAGTGATCATCTGATTTTGTTTAAAAATAAATTCACTTATAAATAATGAGGTTTCTGTCAAAGAGCCAATAACAATACCTGGACTGTGTACGCACCTATTGTGTTCTAACCACTTGCATTATAAAGTGTTACGTGCTTAGGCTCGAATAAGCAGCAACACAGAAAGAGTGAAAACTAACAAGCTTGTAAAACTTAAACAATGATTTTATTAAGTACAATTATTTTCATAAAATAAATAAACTTACGGTTTTAGAGAATCAAATCCAACAAATATAGAATTCACAAAATAATCCACTAATGGAATTGCAAGTCCTGATAAATAAATGTTCTAATAGTTCCAGGTTCGAATCTTGACGATGTAATAATCCAAAATGGCTGACAATGTCACGTGATGCAGTTCTTGTTTTTAATCATCCAAATGAATATCATAAACATATGTCCTTTTTCCAGATAATTCTTCTTTTCCAACGAATTTACACAAGTCCAGAACAAGATAATTATAACTCAAATATGAATACACAACTAATAACTTTAAGCCCAGAGATTCTACTGTATTCCTATCCAAAACAGCAGTCTATATAACTGTTTTTTTTTTAGTAAACAAGTGATCACATGATTTTCTAGAAACCGATAGAAATTCATGGAAGGTCACAGAAAGAGACTACCTTTACTAAAAATAACATACTCTAGATTTTTCCTACCCCTAAGAACTAAAAATAAAAATGTTGTCCTTGAAATTAACCAATGAAATTGAAGACCTGTTGACAATGTTCAAAGCAAGGTCAGGAACTAGACCACTGTAAGCCAAGGTCAAAACTTGTTTACAGTCAAGTCCAAGTCAAATGAATTTTCTAGAAAAATTTCCCATTTAATGAATAATAAATCCTAAATGACAATTTTGGATTTAATAATTAAAAATAAATAAAATTAAATCCAATAGCCGTAACACCTTCCCCCATAAAATAAAAAGAAAGGTTTATATGATAAAACTTTCTTTTTATCACAAACCAATTTACATCTGAGGTTATAAATTACACAATATAATTTATTATACACGGGAAAGAGTGTCTACAATTACATTATCAAGAAATAGCCTCAACCTTTTAACTTGTCCATGTCCCACTAAATGTCCTAAGAAAGACACAATAGCACAGCAGAACTCACTTTTATACAAATTAACTGTCAAACATACATTAGTGAGTCTGTTAAAGAATTATCAAATTGTTGCTAGATGTTCTTTCCAGGTGTCGTTGTAAATGATGACGTCACAAATCTCTAGACCAGAGATAAACATTTTTATGAGACGTTGAAATGGACTTTCTTTATATTGATAGAGTCCTTTTGGAGTCGCAATGTTGAGTTTTCCTTTGCTCTTTCCGTAGTGGAATCTGCCAAAATCCTTTCAGAAGGTCAGAATTTGGTGACGTAATTGGCATTCCCAATTTTATCAATAGAATAGTCAATTCTTGTTAATGGGAATGAATCTGTTTTTCTCACTCTGTTCACCTTCCTATAATCAGTGCACATACGGAGAGTTTTATCTGGTTTAGGAACAAGTATGCATAGTGAACTCCAATCACTTTTACTGGGCTTGATAAAATCATTCTAGAGCAAATATTGAATTTCCTTTTTTCAAATATTCCTGTTTGAGTGGACTCATCCTGCATGGAATTCTCAATCTCAACGTCATGAAAATTTTGTTTGTCCTGGCAAGAATATCTGGACATAAGTGCTCATATAATAATAACTTTCAGTTCATTTCTTCCTTGCACTTGCAACTGTGAAAGTTTCTGGTCTAGATTTTTTTTTTATAATTTCTGAATTCCAACAATTCATAGCTCCAATATCAGTTGAATCCTGATGATATTCCTTCGCTAAGAGGGACTGGTACAACTAAACTAATTACATATTTAACATGGCTATCTCTTTCAATATACTGGTACTCCTATAATTAATTTAGATCCCAGGAGCACTAATACTATAACTTAATTCATTTTCTTCCTAACTTTGTAAGGGCCGTAATATCTAATTTGAAGAAAAGTAAGAAGAATGAACAAGAGTAACACAACTCCATTATCATACTCAAAAGTTCTCTCCCTTTCAGTTCTTTCAAACCTTAGCTTCATTTTTAACTTTAATTGATTACTTGACTTGGTCTTAGATAAGGAATCCACACAATCTACCATAATTCCACTGAATGTTTCATCAAACGTAGGAATAGGTTGCAGATGAGCCTTACATATCTTCTGATTGGGTTTTCCTACCATTTGACAAGCATGACAAGATCTACAATATTTGACATCACTTTTGATTTCTGGCCAATAGAAGTGAGTCAAGATCTTGTGATACATTTTATTAATCCCTAAATGACCAGCCAAAGGAGTTTCATGGGCCAGATTAAGTATTTCCTGTCTGTAAGGTTTTGGAACTACTATATGATAGTTCACTGACCATTTATCACCAGCAGGTACCTCGGGAGGTCTCCATTTTCTCATAAGAATTCCATTTTTAATGAAATAACAGACAGGAACTTCAATAACTTCAGTCTCATTTATGACCCTTTGAAACAAACAGGAGATCTCAGGATCTTTTTCCTGTTCAACGACAAGTGACTGTCGTTTATCACCCTGATTAAGAGAATGAGTTATTAAAAGAGGATCACTATGATCAATACCTTCTGATTGATCTAAACCAAGAGTAAAAGTGATCTCATCAAAAACCTGACCTATACAAGTGCCAGTTGAAGGAATGCTGCCTTCTGTAACATCACTCTCAAAATCATCACCCTGATTAGAATAAAGAGAATGAGTTGTCAAAAGAGGATCACTATGATCAATACTTTCTGATTGATCTAAACCAAGAGTAAAGGTGACCTCATCAAAAACCTGACCTATACAAGCGTCAGTTGAAGGAATACTGGCTTTTTCAACATAAGCCTGACCCATGCAGGAGTCAGATAAGGGAATGCTGCCCTCAATAACATAATCCTGACCCATGCATGTGTCAACGAAGGGAATACTGCCCTTTTCAACTTCATTCTCAAGAGCTTTCTTTACCATAGCTCTAGTAACTGTACAAGCTTGAAATATATCAGGGATTTCTTTTTCAATTGGATCAACTTTCTGATCCAAATTAGACTTGTCAGTTACAAGTGGATTAACCACAACCTTGTCTCCAGCTAAGTCGTTGCCTAGCAATAAATCTATTCCCTCAACAGGTAAAACCGAGACTGTTCCGATTGTCACAGGTCCTGACACTAAGTCTGATGACAAATTTACACAATGGAGAGGAACATTAACAAAGCAGCATTCTAACCCCTAAATAAGAACACTTTCATTAGAAGAAGACTTCTCAGATAAAGGCAAAGTACCTGATAATAAAAGACTCTGAGAGGCTCCTGTGTCCCTTAAAATTTTAATAGGGGTGGGATTGGCTGAATCGCCCAAGAGTGATACAGAACCCTTCGATATGAATGGTTCATAATTCTCCATATCAAAATCAGACTGGGATTTATTAGACCCAACAAATGTATTGCTTTCAATACATGACTGTGACCTTGACCTCTTGTAAATAAGAGCATTTGGAACAGGCCTGTCTTGATTATGATGCCTATTTTTCAATTTCTAGCAATCAGAAATAACGTGTCCTTTTTTCTTGCAAAAGTTACACGTCGGAAGAGACAAGGATCTAGAATCAAACTTCTCTGAAGTCTGATCTTTGAAAGTTGTGTTAGTTTGAGTTTTAGAAGGGCTTGAATTAGGCGGAAATTCTTTTCTGCCATTAAATTGTTGAGTAGAAGTCTTGTTAACAAAAGGAACTTTATGTGTCAAAGAATATTCGTCAGCAGCTCGAGCAGCATTTTCCAAGGTTTCAATCTTATGCTCATCGAGATAAGTCCTAACATCACTATGGACACAGTTTTTGAACTCTTCAATTAATATAATTTGCCTGAGATTTTGATAATCTTGTTTGACTTTCTTGGCTAAACACCATCTATCAAACATCTGCTCCTTTTCTCTAGCAAATTCGACATAAGTTTGTCCAGCTTCTTTTCTGGAATTTCTAAATTTTTGCCTATAAGCTTCAGGAACTAACTCAAAACCCCGTAAAATGTATTCTTTAACCACATCATAATCACCACTTTGCTGAACGGACAGTGAACAGTAAATATCACTAGCCCTACCAGTAAGTACACATTGTAATAACATGGTCCAATATTCTCTTGGCCACATTAAATTTTCAGCAACTTTCTCAAAACGAATGAAGTATTTGTCTACTTCTTCTTCTCTGAAAGGAGGCACTAATTTAATATTCCTTGTTATATCAAAATTTTGATTTGAAGTATGATGGAGTTTTTCACTTGCCAGTTCTAATTCTTTCATTTTAATTTCTTTCTCAATTCGCATCTGCTCTTTTTTTAATTCAAATCTTCTTTCTCTCTCCTCTCTCTCTTTTTGTAATTCAATTTGCCTTTCTTTCTCCTTTCTCTCTCTATCAATCCGCATTTGCTCTTTTTGTAATTCAATTTTTTTTTCTTTCTCCTCTTTCTCTCTATCAATCCGCATCTGCTCTTTTTGTAATTCCAGTTTCTTTAACTCTAATTCACTCTCTTTTTGAAATTCCAGCTTCTTCAACTCTAATTCCATCTTGAATTTTAATTCTAATTCCTTCAATTTAATGTCAGAGTCTGGTGTAGACTTACTGACTGGAATCAAAGCACTTTGTTCCAAAAGATCCTGTTCTACCAAATACTGGACCAAAATTTGTTTAATATCTTGTTTCGTTAAAGAAGCCTTCACCTCAGAAAGATCATATTTCCTGGCAAGTTGAATCCACTCGTCTTTTTTGAAAAGATCTAATTGCTCCTGGGTAGGATTAGAAAGAAATATTTCTACCTTAGATGTCATTTTGATACAAGCGTGTTAGTCTCACTAAAGATTTAAATTTTTCAAGAACTAGGGGAAATTCAAATTTATTTCAATCTCAATCTCAATCTCAATCCCGGACGATAGCCCCCAATTTCTATGTTACGTGCTTAGGCTCGAATAAGCAGCAACACAGAAAGAGTGAAAACTAACAAGCTTGTAAAACTTTAACAATGATTTTATTAAGTACAATTATTTTCATAAAATAAATAAACTTACGGTTTTAGAGAATCAAATCCAACAAATATAGAATTCACAAAATAATCCACTAATGGAATTGCAAGTCCTGATAAATAAATGTTCTAATAGTTCCAGGTTTGAATCTTGACGATGTAATAATCCAAAATGGCTGACAATGTCACGTGATGCAGTTCTTGTTTTTAATCATCCAAATGAATATCATAAACATATGTCCTTTTTCCAGATAATTCTTCTTTTCCAACGAATTTACACAAGTCCAGAACAAGATAATTATAACTCAAATATGAATACACAACTAATAACTTTAAGCCCAGAGATTTTACTGTATTCCTATCCAAAACAACAGTCTATATAACTGGTTTTTTTTTAGTAAACAAGTGATCACATGATTTTCTAGAAACTGACAGAAGTTCATGGAAGGTCACAGAAAGAGACTACCTTTACTAAAAAAAACATACTCTAGATTTTTCCTACCCCTAAGAACTAAAAATAAAAATGTTGTCCTTGAAATTAACCAATGAAATTGAAGACCTGTTGACAATGTTCAAAGCAAGGTCAGGAACTAGACCACTGTAAGCCAAGGTCAAAACTTGTTTACAGTCAAGTCCAGGTCAAATGAATTTTCTAGAAAAATTTCCCATTTAATGAATAATAAATCCTAAATGACAATTTTGGATTTAATAATTAAAAATAAATAAAATTAAATCCAATAGCCGTAACACTGGTTAAATACAACTGTATGATGATGATTTTGTGAATCCTGATTAAAGCATCAAATTAATAGGACTTCTTGGAATAAAATTAAGCTTTATGTTGTAAATCTTTATAAATTATGCTTACTTCATTTTATAATCCATATGCTTTTTCAAAACAAAGCAGGCAAAACATTATTCTATCAGACCAGATATTTGTGGGATTACATATTGTTGCTCAGATCTTGACATTCAATTCAGAGAACTGAGGGGTTATTAGGTTCTAAAGAAGATCCCCTGGGAAATTGCCCCACCCCATGCCCCCAACCCAGGATATGTACAGTTTTGGCACCAGGGTCATAACTTGAAAACTGTTAAAATGACTATTCTTTAACCATATAAATGTATTAGTGGGCATGACAAAACATTCAATCAGAAATTGGTACTTTACTGGGGTTAGACATACAACACTAGGGACTTGGTGGCAAACAGATTATGCCTTGAAAACAAGATCCCTATGCTTGATAACGCTGTACTGTGGGTTTAAACTTAATGGACATTAAAAGATGAAAAATGCCCATATGGCAAGCAGACAACATCAGCCCCTGGGACCTCTGTTACACCCAATGGTCTTGAAATATGAAAATATAAGTAAAAAAAAAAACACACACACACACACACACATGTAATCCTTTGTAGACTAGTTTTTATCATGGAAGATCAGGTAGTAGTGCTACCTTAAAATCAGATTAAAGCAATCCACAATGAAATAACCCTAACTTGTGTGTATATAAATGTCTAAGCAAATCTAAGCTCAGATTTTGATTCCCCTGGTCGCATTAGTATGTAGTCTAGTCCATTTCAGTCCTATATCTGTAAAGTTACAAGCATCAGAAAACCCTCCATTGTCCGCAAATTAATTTTCAAGTGAAAATGCTATGATACACTACCTTACTTCAATCAGACATAACTTCGTATGTTAATGGAAATTTTCTGCTGAAATTTACCTGCAGTCTTCATTAACATTGATGTATATCTGTGCAGTTTTTTTAAATCTGGTGAATAAAGGAATAACTAACCAAATTTTCACATGTGCAGATTCTGGATTCCAATTAGACACATGATAAATTTGCTCTAAGTTGGATTGTCTCATATGTGTTTTCCACATGAGCAATTAAGACTTAAATATTCTGTACAAATGTTGGATATCAATCTGGCATGACATCCAGAATAATGTCTAACAGACATTTCACTAAAATAAAAATACATGTATCGAAAACTATCTGTAACTTTCAATAATAGTAAAAATATAAGTAATAATAATAAAGTCCACACTTAAGAGATTTAAGATAAGTAAATAAATATGATTTTAAAGGACAAGATTCTAATGCTTAAGTGTCCCATTTGCAAAGTGTATGTATGTTATCTTAAACAGTGGTATCTAAAAACTTAATTTTTAAACAATTTCAAGAGGCAAATGTACAAGAATCAATTTTATATTAACAATAAAATTAATGAAATTAATGAGGATGTTGAATGTTGAATAAGCAGTGAACCTTAAAGTTGAATGCACTGAGCATTAAGATTTTATCACATTTAGACCAAGGGAATATTTGAAAAGTGTCATTTAGACCTTTATTCTTAATTTCTTCCATGTAAGTGAAGGGCTTAGTGTTCCGATTTATTGAAATTGAACGGATATCTTAAAACGGGTTTGAGACAGAGACAGCTGAACTTCCGATCCGTGTCAAATAGTCATTCTTCAAAGGGAAAGTTATATAACATAGTTCAGAGATTCTGACTGACGAAACAAATAACTGTCTTAGGAAATTTTTTAGAAACCACTGCTTATGATTAGCTGAGTGAAATTAAGGCGTACATCTAGGAAGTAAATTGTGAATTGAAAGTGAAATCCTTGATCAAAATTCTTTAGTTCTAAATTTTCAGAGAGAGAGAGAAGGTTGGCTCAGCATAAGCCTAGAAAAGAATAGTGCTTTCCTAATACATATATAACGAGAAATGGAACAGGTGTCCATCTTATGAGAAAGACAGGATTCTAAGTGCTGGATGTACAATTAAGTTTTAAAGTTAAAAGTCATTAGGAAACAGTTTTCCGAGGGAGAAGTCCGAAGACAGAGTCTGAATAATGAGAAGTGTTGAGTGAAGTCCGAAAAGGGAAAACGGAAGTCTGAAAAAGGAAAGTGACGAGTACAGAGTAAAACTCATTTTGATGATGTAATAAATCCAAATGCAACACTGCTATTACATCCTGTTGATATAATTTGTCAAGTGCCAAATTTTTCCTCTTTGAGATCCATTAATTAATTCTTAGTCTAGGCGACAATTAACTGTTATCTTGTGGAAGAGTTGCACGGAGTAATGTTTTCCTAACTCAGGTCACACTGGTAGTGTATTTATAGTAAAAACGAACTAGTTATATGACAGGCTAGAAAAGGAGAAATTCACACGTAAAGCTGACAAAAGTGATTTGAGACAAATGACAGGGTGTTATTACAACCCCAGGTGGCATTTGTGGCACATTGTTAAGCAGTTTTCCAAATGTCTGTAGGAATAGCATTTATTCCGATTGGTCACATGTGGGATGAGGGGATGGGTCGATCCCTGAACCTGAAAGGAAATATATACTCCGAACCAATGAATTTTAGTCAGTCTGGGAAGGAACTCTGGAAGAGAGGACATTATTATTAATTCTGACCATAGGAGAGACTCCGGACGGTACTTTAAGGAAAGACGTCCATAAAATCATGGTTCCAGGGAAAACTGAATTTAGAACGATTGTAAGACGCCAAAAACACAAGGTATTTAACTCAAATTCACATTTATCATGACTTAAGTTATATGATGTTTCTTCGTTTCAGATGCATGATCTGTCGATATTTTGTAGGAATCGTTCACATTTATCATGATGTAATTTATATGATGTTTCTTCATTACAGATGCATGACGTGTTGATATTTTATATGAATAGTTCGGTTATTACATTGATTTAGTAATGTACTTCTGAATCATGAGTTAGAATTTTCAACTTATATATGTAGGTAGGTTAATGGGTGTTGTAGAAAAACCCGCTGTGTACATTTATGATTGGAAAGTGCTACATTAATTTTGAATTTATCATATTAGTGAATATTGATTGTGGACTATGATATATTGCCACACTTTACGTAATGATTTACGGGAATATATGTGACTTCCCCAAATTCTGATGTTGATAATTAGTGGTATAGCTGTATTGATCTGAAGAGTTGTGTAGTATTTGCTAGCTGTATAAAGGTTATCACTGATAGTAAGATCTGATTGTTCGAACCAGAAAGATGGACGGTCAATCTCAACTCTTAAAGCATAACGAGATACTTAGGGCGTTTTACCCTTTTCTTTTCAAAGGAAAATAGTTTGCTTGGAGAGAGAGAAATAGCGAGGAGATCGAGATCCAAAGAATGAAAAAAAGAATTTAGAAGTCAGAGTTGTGAGAATCCCACGTTCAACCAGAGGGCAAGTTAAAGTCGAGATGCAAGCAGAAGGAACAATCGACGACCAGGTCATGTGAATTTACCAAGCGGTCAAATGTTAATGAACACTCAATTTCATGATAAAATTTGCTATCAGCTATTAACGGCTAAATTTGTCTATTTTATTAGTGTTTGAAATTTAATTAATGTATCTATTATTTTAAACTTCGGTTTTAAAGTGCTTCTGAACTAGGAGTATTCAGAAGGAAAGAAAATTGTAATTTACTGTCTTTTCTTCTCTTGATTTTTTATTAAATTCTTTATTTATCTTTACGGGGGCTCGTGTGTTGTCTTTGTTCAAGATACCGACTCAGATTACCATATCCATTCTATAACCGGGCAAATCACACAGTAGAGGTCATTCCTTAGATAACAAGTATAAGTGGGAGGCGGTTTCTGGTGTTGTTTTTCCAAGTTGCGCAATACCTCTGACCAGTGGCTTGTGCAATATTGTACCAATAACGCTTGATACTGACTACATTGTTACATAATTTAAGTTGAATATTGAAATTACCACTTTTAATTTTATTAAATTTGTTATTTTTCTTGTCTATGGGGGCTTGTAGTGCATTATTTCTTCCCAAAATTCTTGCCCAGTTCTCTGTTTATATACATCATTCACTCACAGTGGGTCAAAATATCAAGGGAGGTCATTCCCTAGATAATGTAGCTAAATCCAGTTAACTACCCCTCTTACTAAGAGGGAGACATTACAGTCAATTTTGTTACATTTAATATTACCATATTATACACTTCTGAAGGTGGTAAATTTAAAAACATTTAACAATATAAGTAATAATACAAATAATAATAAACTCCATCCTAAGAGATTCGAGATAAATAAATAAATATGATATTTTATTTCTAGTATTATACATTTCCATACTTAAATAATGAGTATTTTTACAAAAGAAAGGAAGCAAAACTCAATCATTATTTCGAAAAAGTCTATTTATCGGAATATTTAGCTCTTGTCATCATGTATGTTATAACTGTACCTGTTATTATTACTGTCTTAATTTTGTTGTGAATAATGTAAATAGTATCATTAAGATGATGGTGATGATTATTATTATTATTATTATTATTATTATTATTATTATTATTATTATTATTATTAATAATTATCTGTTGTCAGAAAAAAATTGAATATTCATACATGTACTAAATACAGTGTTTATATATGTTTGCTTTCTTTGAGAGAAACCAATCTCATTCTCTCAGCATTCAATAAAGTTTGCTTTTTTTTTTTTAAATCCAATAATAAAATCATGCATGATAAAATGTGGTTTTCAGCAAACTTAGTTTGGTATCAAGATCTAAACTGGTTATTTCCCTTGTTTACAGTTCTGAAGACTATAGTTTACAAACCTCGAAATATACAGAAAATACAGAAGACAGAACTACCATATGACAGCCGCATTCTAACATTTTCGAAATCAATGTAGCACAATTTAGCTCATAAATTCGGGAAATTTTATTGCAAGTAGAACCAATACATGTGCAGCATCTGATCCTAGAAGCCCGGAAAAAATTTAAAATTATGGAAATATTATGTTCGTGAGTTGAGTCAAGACTCTATTACATTTATTGGTTTACGGGACTAGTTTGGAAGCTGTACAGTAGGGTCTATCTATTGCTGTGCAGCTTTCACTTAAGATTTAATACGTTAAATGAGGTTTTGTAATCTGGCTTCAAGGAATCATCAAGATGATAACTTTGTTGATCATTATTATTTATAGCTACGCCTGCCAAACCGCAGTTCTTGATGCATTATTGTCAATTACCTGCAAAAGATTGACGAAATTTGCAAACTGCATGAAAGCTTGTTAATCTAATTTCCATTTATTCTTCTCACATGTCAAAATAGGCAATTCTTCAGAGGTCTTTGCATTTTTTATTTGAAACAAGGTTGAAGCATTATGTTTCAAAGGTATCGAGTAACTTTTCATTGCTTTATTTTGTTTACAGATAAAGCATGCAATCTTATGACATTTACCCCTTGCAAAATGGGTGGTAGAGCTAAATTTAGGATTTCTTTAAAAGGAAGATCATGAACAACACTTACGACGTATTTCTAAGAATTGTGAAGTGATTTCGAACTTTAAAAAAAATGAAATCATTTTTCCAAACAAGTAGATTTTCTGTTCAGGACAATACAGTGTAGTACATGTAGCAATTTATTTCAGTGGATGGTACCTGAATAATACAAAAAAGCAGGGGAAGATGCAGGATTCTATTCCGAGATGATTTGTTTAGAAGAAGTTGTTAAATGTGACTGCTCAAAGAAAATTATTTTTAGACACAGACCCGTAACTGCAATTTCCATGTGACCAAAAGTGCTGACATTTCAGTACATGTATTACTTTTCCAAAAATCATTGCAATTGCTACACTTAAAATATGAAACAATGAAAACAAAATCATATTAAATTGACTAGTGTGTTTATTTGAAGAAAGAAAAAGCCCAAAGCAATGTTTCCTCCAGGTCTTATGATCAGCCATTGTCTAACTGCTCTAACAATGTTTGTCTTAACAACGTCTGTCTTAACAAATCAATGTCTGTCTTAACAATGTCTGTCTTAACAATGTCTGTCTTACTCAGTGGATCAACAGTATTTATATTCATTAGCATTGGAATCATGCCTTAATTAATATACAGTTTATGTTTAAACTTTTCAAGTTGTTCATAGATGCCATTAGTGTAAGCATGAAGAAAGCAACAGCTGAAATATTATTCATTAAATTATAACTTTAAAAATCTTGAACAGTGCAATAACAATAAAGAAGATAAAAAAAAATTAAAAACTCTTGCACAAGGTATTTGAATAAAATCAGTTTTAGTCTTTCTTCTCTTAAGGTCAGCAGATTTTTAAATCGAACCCTCAAAAGCCAACACAAAGTTTTTGCTGGTTTCTGTTACATAAATATCTAAAACATTACGTATTTTAAAGCTATGTGAGCTCTAGTTATAGTAACAATCAATTCCCAAATTCACAGCACATTAATTATGCTTCAATTTGTATATGATGCTTTCTGCTTTCAATAGAAATAAGGGGTAAGGGGCATACATGGGGATAAATATTAATAATTTACCAGTCTTCCAATGTTTGAATTAAATTTCAACATTTCATTCGCGCAATCAATTTCTCAGGTGATGGGCACCCCAGGTATTCGGCTATGAGACTTTTTGAGCACTTAATAATGTAAATCAAATGGCTAATATTCTATTTTTTTTTCGACTAACAGTGTATGATTTCAACAGATGGGATGGGGATCCTATCAGGGTCTCATCCAAATGAAAATCATTTTATAGGGAACTCACGGTTCTCATGAAAAATTGTCATGGTCTTTTAAACAGCAAAATATTGCAGTTTTGTTGAAACCAGTATTCCAGAATTTTTCATTTAATATTCCAAGGTTTACATCCTAGAATTGTCCATGGTTTTCAAGCCTACCCTGGACAGAGCCTGGAATATTAGTACAAATACTCCATGGTTTTCCATGATAGAATTTTCCATGATTTGTCATGGAATACCATGAAAAATCTACAGCTGGGTTGGCACACTGAATTACCCAAATAAACAATTTGACCATTTCTTATGGATTAATTAGTTTGGAAAGAAAAGTAATTAAGAAAATTAATTAATAAAAGCTAGCAAATAATTAGTGTAAACATAAGTCAAATGAATCATGATCCAGAACTGAAAATTCCAAATCATTTTCAGGTTAGCCGGATATTCAAACATATTAATATCAAATATAAAAAATCAAGATTATCTCATTTTTATAGCACTATTAATGTACTATTATTTTCATATGTCCCTCTAAAATGGTATGTTCCCAAATTTGGTGGGTGGGAACCACTGTTCCCTGCCCTTGGAATCCAATCTGCAACACTATCTAGGATGTTTTACAATATTTCTACATGTAATTTAATTTTACGCTGATAGCAAAATATATCTTACTCAGTACTGTCACGAGACAAGGTCGGTGTAGAATACTGGAGAACTGATTGAAAATTACTAACTTTCAACAGTCACCCACTTGTAACGCTGCATATGTCTCCTGAAATTATCTAACCTGGGACCACAGTGGTATAAAAAAGCTTGCATATTGCCAATTAACTATCAAAAGCTCATACATAATAAGAACAAAAACATCTGCAAAATCCTGCAACTGCTCGTTGTTTAGTACAAATGCAGATACAGATGTTCACAAAACTAATTGGACTCGTTTAATTTTCTTTGGTAATTTAAATTTTGTTTGTAAGCACCTGCAATTTGGCACTTTAATGAGGCTGAAAGTAGAAATTCATTTAATTATTAAGTAAAAGCAGTAAAAACCAGTGTCAAGAAGTACAGTTTACAAAAAAAATGTGAAAAACATTTTATGCAATAAAGTTTATCAACACTATCATATTTAGAAATAAAGTTCAAATAAAACTTTTAAAATCCTTTCAAAGAAATCGCTAGGTAATGTGCAGTTTGGTAAAAATTTGGGTATTTGCCAACCAGACTTTCTTGTAACAAATTCAAATCAAGCTACTCATTTTGGCATGAACCTGCAAGGAAATGGCTAATTTGATATCTTTCTAGTTCCACTCTTTTTCAGACCAGTAATTTGTATACCTACTGCATAAATCAAATGAAACAGAATTCACCTAACTAAATATGATTTATCTTTTCTGTCAGTACATTCAATACCAGTTACAAACACCTGTTATGTACACTTTAACTGTAATTCATAGCTTGAAATGAATTCTGTTGAAGCTTTAAATTCTCTGAAATTCAATCAAATTTTCCCGATAATATTTTTATGTCCAATAAGTAATAATGCAAAGTCTTTTTAACAATTAAGTGAATAAGTTAAAGAAGGTAATGCAGGAAAAATAATAGTACTTTTATTCCTAAAATGCTTGTATTTTTCTGTCATCAAATATTATTTCAAATTTCAATATGTCAGAGCAGTTTAAGATACTCTACTGCCAGAGATAAATTTGTTGAGTTTATTTTTTCTGAACCAGGCAGAAAAATTAGATTTTCACTGAGAATACAGTAAGTGTGCAAGGTAGCTGATGAGAAATACATATTAATTAATTTATAAATATTTAAGAATGTACGAAAAGAAAACTAGTTATTGGTCATAATAATAGTCTTCGTTTTCTATTAGGTCTTCCAAGGTGGAACAGTGCCTCCAACATGTTTGTTAACTATAATGTATTCAGTTTTGATGAAATGATGAGAAAGTATGTATTCTCAATGTTGACAAGAATATCTAATAGTAAGAACTGTATTTTGAAATCTCTTTGGAACTATGACATTCATGTAAATTCTCATATTATTAGTAGATGGAACAGATTATTCTTTAAATGTGTCATTTAATTTTTATTATTAATAATGCATGATGCAGTTAATAGTTGTAGATGTTGCTTTTACTTTTTTTATATTTTTTTTAATAAAACTTTATTTTTTTTTTAATTTAAAGGTATGGACTTTGTAGTCTAAAATAAAGAATTCTTATCTTATCTTATCTTATTAAGATATTTCTCAATGTTGTAGATCTGAGACCCATGACCCAAACATATATAAGCCTTCTCAATGTTGTAGATCAGACCCATGATCCAAACATATATAAACCTTCACAATGTTGAATTTCACACCCATGACCCAAACATACATAAACCTTCTCAATGTTGTAGATCAGACCCATGACCCAAACATATATAAACCTTCTCAATGTTGTAGATCAGACCCATGACCCAAACATATATAAACCTTCTCAATGTTGTAGATCAGACCCATGACCCAAATATATATAAACCTTCACAATGTTGAATTTCACACCCATGACCCAAACATACATAACCCTTCTCAATGTTGTAGATCAGACCCATGACCCAAACATATATAAGCCTTCTCAATGTTGTAGATCAGACCTATGACCCAAACATATATAAACCTTCACAATGTTGTAGATCAGACCCATGACCCAAATATATATAAACCTTCTCAATGTTGAATTTCACACCCATGACCCAAACATACATAAGCCTTCTCAATGTTGTAGATCAGACCCATGACCCAAACATATATAAAACTTCTCAATGTTGTAGATCAGACCCATGACCCAAACATATATAAAACTTCTCAATGTTGTAGATCAGACCCATGACCCAAACATATATAAACCTTCTCAATGTTGTAGTTACATTGCCATGACCCAAACATATATAAACCTTCACAATGTTGTAGATACATTGCCATGACCCAAACATATATAAACCTTCTCAATGTTGTAGATCAGACCCATGACCCAAACATATATAAACCTTCTCAATGTTGTAGATCAGACCCATGACCCAAACATATATAAGCCTTCTCAATGTTGTAGATCAGACCCATGACCCAAACATATATAAACCTTCTCAATGTTGAAGTTCAGACCCATGACCAAAACGTATATAAACCTTCTCAATGTTGAAGTTCAGACCCATGACCAAAACATATATATACCTTCTGAAGTTACATTGCCATGACCCAAACATATATAAACCTTCTCAATGTTGTAGTTCACAGCCATGACCAAAACAATTATGAACCTGCAAAGTAATTTAATTCCAGTTGATAACCTCAGAAGCAGACTCAAGTCAATGTTCCTTCTGCCCATTGTTCACTAAACAATAGATGGAAATGCCATGAGAGAAACACTTCAGACCCTTCTACATCCCCAAAGATTCAGGTGGTCAGCCTTGGGAAGTTGTGCCCTCTCCTAGAGTATATTCTTCTTCCCAGTGTACTAGTAGAAGCATTTCCAGCTCTTTATTAGGCCGTGTAGGCAGTTATTGAACTTAATTTGGAATCAACAAGCACGTTAGGACAAATGTGCTGGACCAATTTCATGACTGTCCTTATTGAAGTTTCAGAGTTCAATATCAAAACTAAAGCTGGCCACCATGACACTGACACTTAATGTCACAATATTCATTATAGGTGACCAAATCCTGAAGATTAAAGTCAAGTTGTCTCACTGGTATAATAGTTTAGATGTAGTAGTGACTCAAGGATCTTTGATCCGATAGGATTTGTTTATATGAGCTATTGATAAAAACCTATACAAGTTATCTAGAACAGGGCTATTGAAGTACTTGTCCAAAAGAAATGTACATTTTGAGCACTTTTCCATATTTAAGAGACCTTATAGGTAGATCAACATACCTGAGAATTTCTAAACCGTTCTTCCAACTCCCGCCTCTCTTTGTCCGATGTGGCCAATTTTAACTTCAAGCTGGATATTTCTGCCATCAGGTCCAGCTTATGAGTTTCTAGCGACGTTCTGGACAACAATTCCTGGAAGAAAAAAGGTTTTTAAAAGTTACTATTTTGTAATTGGACAAATCTGTATATTCTTGAGCCACAATAATTCAAAACCTTGATTATTCAAGTTGTATAAATCAAGACCAGTCAGTTTAAACATTTCTCATGTTTCTTCCTCAAAGAATTCACATAATCAATTTGCAACTGTGTGGACCATTTCTATGCTTGGGATTTTATTTTACACAAATTGGAATTAATCTTTTAACTAATTTATCATATAATGATTCTATAAACATGAAACAAAAACAAAAAAGATGCAAGGAAAAGGAACCATAACAATATGCCCCAGAAATAATGGTCAGTACATGTACATGATGAATACAGTGTATACTCGTTTATAAGTAATGTTGTTCTGATTAATTGAGTTACTCGAGCATCCCTCATTCAATCAGTTTGATTGATTCAATCAAGCAGATTTGATAACTGAATTTCCTTATGGTAATGATAAATGTATGAAATTATAATTACTACAAAATTGGAATTACCCTAAAATATAACAATTGAATAAATATAAAAATGACAGTGTAAATTAACAATGCAAATATTTTGTTTATGTTTTTCATCCATTTTTTAATATAATTTTGCCTTGATATTAGCAACCCTCTTTAAAAATGTCAAGCAAAACCAAAAGTGAACTTTATGACTTCCTGCAAAGATGAAACAATCAAACGTGGAACTAAACTATGTTCCAGAAAAAAGGAGATGATCCAACAAATAAAGACAATCTAAACCTGACAAATGTGATTTGCAAGTTGTTCAAAAAAGAATACACATTTAATGGTTAGTAAAAGACATGTGTACATGATCGCAAACAAAAGCATTTTTGTTTGGATTTTATGGTCTTTTCTCAGCGAGTTTTGCTATTATCATTTATTTTAAAAATTTATTTTTATTTTTATTTTTAAAAATTGATAAATATTGTTTTCTTTTACAGATCTTAATGGTTAAACAAACCATACTTAACACTTTTATAAAAATGTTCTGTAAAACAAAAAGTCAGAATAAGACATAACAAAAAGAGCAAAGGGGAGGTTTTACAAGTTTTATATTAATTTATGGTTTTAGTCTAACAGCTAGTGTTTCTTTCCAAAAGGATTTTCAGCCAAGCAGGCAATCTTATCAATAAAAAATTGATACAGCTCAAACAAGAAAATGTGTGATTCTCCATAAAAATATGAAGTTGTACAGTCTTGCTCTCAATGTTGACTGAAAGAGTAATTTGTACCTGCATGATTACCTTAGACAACATTCAATCTCTCGCCGAGTCATACCAAACACTTATGAAAATATGGTACTATAAGAGCTGTCTCACTCGGTGTTAAGCATTAAGAGGTTAGACTTGATGTCAGGATAATGTGACTGGGTGAGACATTATGTTAAATGTCTATGGCATGATGCCCCATTGCTAGACATCACTATAAACTGCAGACATCATAGTGATGTGACTGAAAAATTGTTAAACCTACCAGGTATGTTAAGACTTAAATTACACATACACAAACACCTTAGTCAACATGTTGAAGATTCTTCAGTTTGAAGCTGAAATATCTAGAATTTCTAGCTGTTCCAAGACTACTGTTAATGTACATAATGACCCTTTAAATAATTAATGCTACTTTCAAATGTAAATAAATTCTTTGAAGTTATAAGCAGCTTTCTTACACAAGTATATACATGCGTACACATACTTCTCATAAATATAGCCCCCCTCTAGGAAGGCCACCCATCTTATGTGGCTACTTGTGGTGGGCCTATAAGAGGGAAACCACTTTATTTCTATAACTGTATAAAATTGCATATATAGGAGTTATTCCAACCGAACATAAATAATAATTTAATAAACTTATATGCATGTGTCAAAGGATTATGAAAAGAGTAGAAAAGATACTTCTACACGTTATGATTTCTGCCATTACGGCTCTGACAGGTTTACTTACAATTATAACTGATATTATGAAGAAAATAACAAATGCATTGCAGTTCAGTAAATATATTTCAAAAATGCTTTCACTGATTCTGTTCTTAAAACACATGTTGGTACATGTAATTACATATTGATATTATAAGCTTTGAAACACAAGTTGGAATGTTTTCATCCTGAAATGATAACAAATGATAACTTGCAGTAAAACTGTTTGGATTTTAAATGCATGCGAATACCAGAGAAAACATGACTAGGTGTTGGTGGGGTGGGGGTAATGAGAGAATTCCATATTATGGCGCTATGTATCATGTCTATAGTGCTATACACCACGAGTGCTGCATGTCTTTTGTGCCTTTGCAATTATTTCAAAGTAAAAAAATATCTGCAAATGTACAGTGGGGCAGAACACTAATTTTGTACCCATGCAGTCCAGGTTCCCCAACTTTGGCATCTGTAAGAAATCAACACTATCTTTGGCCTCATTACTTTGTGCTTTGCATCAGTAATTAACACATTAACCCCTGGAGGTTTTTGCTGTTTTCGCATAAAATGCGAGTAGGAAACACATTTTGGGGACTATTTCTGAATACATCCTAATACATGGACTTTCAAGCAATATTCCATTAGACGAATGGCTAGTCATGCTAAAGAAAATGTTTTTCATTGGTTAGTTCACTGGTGCATGAGCAGAAGGTGAAAAAATACTTTTTTTTTTGCTTAACAAACCCATAATTAGTATGGAGAAGACTCTTTAATCAAAATGTCCATCTTAACCTACTTTTTGCAATGGTTCACCTGTATGTGTGCGCTTCAGACTGGTATACCATAGATCTGAGGCCACCATATGTCTAAAATCTTGACACAAAATCCTATTCCGATCATCGGCGATTTTTGCATGAAAAAAAAAGGGTCCAAAAACTTAGGTTTTTCCCTCTGTATTTTGTAGTGCAACTAGAATGTCCAGATTATTTGGTATCATTGTAGAGCTCAATCTGTCTACCTTTCTATAATACCACCCACTTTAGTGTATCATGCATGACCTTGACGCTACTGACCTTGGAAGTAGGCTACTACCCCATGCCACATAAATTCATCTCTTAGAGTTAATGTGTCAAGGCACTGACTGGACTAATGAACACCATGGTAGAAGTTATATTCCCACCACAAGTTAATTCAACCTGAATCAGCAAGCATGACCTGTCATCCTTGGGCATTATAATCACTTATCTCAGTACTTCTAAACCTTCAAAAACCCAACTAAAATGCTTCAGCACCAAATAACCTTTGATGTGTGAGTGAGCCATTAAATATCAACAACCTCACACACACTCCAACAATTGTAAACAGTGCATTTTACAAGTTTTTAAAACTAACTGTATATACAAACATTATTAATTCATACAGCAATTCTGATCATGTACACAGCATTAACCACTGTTTTACACAACTAAGCCCAAATGACACCCAGATGATACTGCTAAGCATGCCTGGATTCTGGCCTTGCTCCTACTGTCTGACCTTAAGTCACTAAAACCATCATTATCTTTTAAGGTAGACATCTATAGGTTAATTGCACTCCATTCCACACTTGATCCTGGGCCAAGTGCAAATTAACATAGTAAACCCAGAGAGCTAGTAGATATGCATAAAGGTCTCCAATGTTTCTTCTTTTGAAAATTTTATGCAAAGTCAACTCAACCCACATTATGCAACAGCAGATCTTGGACTTTGGCTATTTGCTGTTGATTGAGCATTATACATGAACATGATATTACATGTTTATTATCAGAGAGACTTGTGCTCCATAGATTAACAATTCAGCTTCCCAATGCAATCAATTGTGTCTTGAACTCACCCTGCATCAATTATTATCTAAACAAGTACTGACATGGGTTGCGTTTCCCTTGGACCATGGGTTTAACCTCCACAGTTTAACATGTGTTAGCTTGCTGAACATACAACCAAAAGGCTGTGAGTTTGAATCCTACCAAAGGATCACCCGATTAGACAACGGTGGTGTGTCCTTGGCCAAGCCACTATACTCCAACCGACTAGTCACTAAATAACCCACTTGGTTTTTACTGTGTCAGAAAACACCAAACCAAACCAAGCAACTGTACAACTAAAATGCAAGCTTTACAAAGACCATGACTGAAAACACATTCAATCCTTTTTGGTTTCAGCATGTGTGGTATAATTAAAAAAAAGTAACATTTGCTTAACACTGCTGCCTTTTCAAACAGCCCTTCAATAATAGGATCCCTAATTTTGTACTGAAATACATTTACATGTATAAACACAGATCTACTTTTCTATTGTTCATCAGTTAGTTGATTATTCAAACAAGCATGTGTTGCGAAAAAGAAACTGAGGAAAGCCCCAGAATTCAGAAGAATTTAATTAAATCTCGAGGGGAAACTACATTTGTGTTAGTCAAATGTGTAAAAAAATTAAGTTAAAAAAGTTTTGAAAAATTTATTTTAAAAATTTGACAAACTGCCTAAGCATGAAAGTCTAATCTGGATATTATATACACAAACACACACACACACACACACACACACACACACACACACAAACAACAAATATTAGTCTGTATACTTAAAGTGGCAAACTGTAATCAATTCTTTATCGAAATACAAACATGTCCACCAAATTTCACTTACTGAATAAAAAGCATTTATTTAATCATTTCATCATTAATGTTTCATGAGCGTTGTCAGTCAAAACAATCTAGTGTAGTGAGTGCTACAACCAGTTTACATCTACTTTTTCCTAGTGATGCCACACATTTGATGTGAAAATGCTATCTAGGGTATTTTAGGAAAACAATGAATATAAAAATCCTGCCAAATATTCATTTTGTTTGATTTTGTTTAATTAAAATTGAACCGGTAGTTCCTAAGAGCCACATGCAAGTTTGTTTACAAATTTAGTCCTTTTGCAAACATAGTAAACAAAACTAAGCCATTTATGCATATAAACATTGCTGCCTTAAGTGGCAATGTGGGAATCACTTTAACAGTAATGTCAAAATGCAGCAACATGTATTTCTAGACAGGAATGAACCATCGGAAGCAAGCAAAGTCCAGCAAGACAAAATTCCAATCTGCTAGTTAATAGAGTCTGACTTCATGTATTACTGCAGAAATGGGAAGGATGCGATATTCTGGACATCTCAAAACACCTTATCAACAGCAGTCCTTCTGGACTCCATACAACCACATCCATCAAAATAGTAACAAAACCATCCAACATCTGGGCAGATGCAGAAAGATAACTTTTAATGCAGATGAAAATTCAAGATCTTTGAGGATGTCTCAACAACTGTACCATACTGTTTCTAATGAATGTAACAATGAACACTATATTATATCATCTGCACCAACTTTTCTGAAGATTAACTGCAGCCAAGTCGGCTGCAACAATTTTATACTATTCCAATGTCTAATAAATGTTAAAGAAACTTCATATGTTCTACTTAGTGTGTGTGTGTGTGTGTGTGTGTGTGTGTGTGTGTGTAATGTAAATATTCAAAGAAAACAGGTACTATATTCTTTACTCATATTAGGCCAAAGATTTTTAGTTGGAAGTTGCATATTGCTGAAAGCATCAACTATGCTGCTTTATTTTTTTATGTACATTTAATTTGCATTGTTGGGGGGGAGAGGGGTCATTATATGCTGTGGGTTATGTAAAATTGTATCTTGTAGCTGTCCTTGTCCAAAATCAAGTTCATTGTCTACCTAACCAGAAACAGATTTTTTTTATTATTATTCTGAAGACAATTAATTAGGGTTAGTAGCATATTTCTTTCAAAGTTTTCAAGATTTTTCAAGATTCAAAATCATGTTTTTCATGGTGCATTATTGCATTAATTTTAAAGGATACACAAATGAAACTGTATGTGAACACATGTTAATACTATTGCTCCATACGAAGAACATTTCTTGCAAACTTATTTTTAAAAAAACAAATATTTAATTTTTTTTTTTTTAAAACCATTTAAGTCTAATTGATATGTTTGAAATTAATATTAATATCCAACATATGGGCATTAGAATAATATAGTCACTGAACAAAGTTCATTTTACTGTCTACAATATTTAAAAAGTACTACAGACTGTCATCTAAGTTTAGGGATTTTATCCTTTTCACTTTTCCTCAAATTATTTCAGTACCCTCCTTTCTTTTTCACTCATCCCCATAAACAAAAAAGTAAAGATATTTTTTTTATTATATTATCACTTATTTAAAAACAATGTATGGATGTTGTAAATTATTTCATATTATATATATTAATATTTCTCTCAGATTAGCTATTTTTAGATTTAATGTGTTCATTGCAATCAAACGTTTATTTTCACTCAATCCCAAATTAAGACTATATACAGTTTCTATTTTAAAATTTGAATCTATGTGTATTGCCTGTATTAAGCACCATTACAAACAACTTGGTTTTTTTTTTCTTCAGTTGCATGCAAATCAATATCCTTCTGGCATAATTTACATTTTGCAAAGCTCTCTGTGAAAGATCTCATAATCCAAACTTCATACTTTTCTTCATCTAGCATTTAAACCATTGTTATGTGCAGGCTTTGTCAACTGCAAGTTTAAAATGTTCAACTATGCAGTGAACAGTTGTGGACAAGTTTCCATTCCGGCAATAACTTAGCAAGAGATTTTGTTGGTTTTGCTTTTTCCCTTTAATTTTTATTTAATTCTGCAAAATGAAAACTATTCAATAACTCCTTTTGGTTTCATGAAAATCAAGGCTTTTCAAGGTACCCAGACAAGATTTTGAATTTTCAAGCTGTTTTTAAGGCCTTGAGGGAACAATTCGATTTTCAAGGCTTTTCAATTTTTTTAAGGTCTTTTAAGGACACTAATTAATACATAGTTTGTTTTTTCCTATAAGTGTAGATTTAATACTAAGATTATTATGGTACTATGAGAACATTATGTTTATTGTGTTTTTTAGCAAAATTTTACTAAGAGACCTTGTCTAATTATAGACTGGGTTGCTCTGGAAATGAACTTTTTTGTCCTACATCCTTGTTTTTTTTTAAAAATTTGTTTACTGAAAATAAATGATTCCTGTGATAGCATCTGCACAAAAATAATTTATATTACTATATTCAGATTTTGGTAAAAATAGTATTATTCTCTGGTAATACAGTGCTCTATAATTAACTGGTCCTTATACTATTATAGTGAAGTCAAAAATTAGGAAACCTTAGATTATACTACTATGATTCAACAAAAGACTTTTAGAACATCATTACAATTCAGGCCACTGGTACATCGGTACATTAAAGACTATCTGACACACCAATAGCTAATACAAATTATTTGGAATACCACAAAAGTTTATTCATAATTTTATTAATTAGACCTTGTGTTAGTAATTCAAGGATAATATAGGATTTAATTCTCTACACCATAAGTTTGTGTTAATTTTCACTTTTTAATGAAGAGAAATAAATTATTTGTTGAATTTGCTATTTTCTATTATTCATTTTAAGACCACAGAGTTTACAAACTATCCATACACTAAAAAACCTGCCTAAAAGGTTCTTATTGTGGGGTTTAACGCCATTTTCAGCACATGATAGGCTATACATGGCGGCCAGTATTAATGGTGGAGGTAGAACCCAGAAAAGAACCACCAACCCACGAGATGATACTGGCAAGCTTTCTCACATACCTACATTATCCGAATCTAAGACTCAAAACTCATGCAGAGGTGAGATGGCAATGATCTGTAATGGATAGCACTTTAGACCACTCAGACACTCAAGGCCCCTGCCTAAAAGGTAAACAAATCGATATAAAGACAAACAGGGACAGATCACGATGTCCCGCTGCAAGCAGTATGATCCTAAAAATGGGACCATCTTGAATCTTCTCTTGACTATGTGTCCATGATATTTAAGACAAGAGTGTGACAGTGGGATATGTAGCTGGAATAAAGGCTTCTAAAGAGAGAGAGATAAAGAGAAATTGGTTTGGTGCCTTATGGCAAAGCAACATGTTTATTTAGTGCTGAAGCAACTGGAGTGAAGTGCCTTGAACAGGGATTCACCACAATTAACAATCCATGTATTTTATCCAACTGAAGAATTTAAACGTGTACCCTTTCGGTCACAAGTTTGGCACACCAAACACTGAATCTCTTCATCTCCTTCCTCCATTATTTGTCTCTGGCATTGCAAAATAATGTCAAGGATGTTCTACGTCCTTATGCTGACAGGAGATATTTTTTTTCTGCTTGTATTTATTTTGTATTTTCTTTTCTTATATTCCAGAATGTATGTGAATATTTATAAAGTCTAATCAGCTAAAAATGATGTGAAATCTTTTTAAATATACTGGCATACAGCCGACAGTTTCTTTATTCCTTTTTCTTGTGGGCTCTGTTGATATACTCGGTAGTGTATTTTTACCTAAATTATTTTCTTTAAATCAAGCTTATGAGTGAGGTGCTAAGAGTTTATAATCTGCAAACTGATTTTCTCTTTTTGTGTTTCAGCTCCTACTTATATCATTACACTGTCCACATGCTAATCCTAATCTTGAAATAATCCATGTAAACTTAGGCTAATCCTAATCTTGAAATAATCAATGTAAACTTAGCCAGTCTTTCACATCATTCTCTCTAAATTCTGAAGGTGCAATGCATTATATTCTTTAAACCAACATTTGTTGTACCAGAGCTTTGGGAAACCATTATCACAGTTATACAAATATTGAAAGGCAATTCCAGGAAAAGAAACTTCAGATCCAAGAAACAAGGACTCTTACTACAGTTAGCTGTGTGAACATAAAAACTTTTTTCCATATACATGAAATAGGTATGATTGATGCCTGTAACGACTTTTAAACAACCCCCATTAAAAATGCCTAACATTCACCATTTGCCTTAAGTATGAAAGTATCATCATAACAGACCAATCTCCATAGACCATGTCTATTAACATTTTCAGCAGCTAAACCACGTGATGTGATCCAACAAATTAAGAGGCACAGTATAGTAACCATTAATGCTTTCTTAAAAGTTAAATACAGATGCAAACACAAACCCTGACCAACTGGTGCAACATGCACTGGCAAATCAGAATGTATGATGTTTATTCAACTGGTTATTATTATTTTTTTTAAATCGACCAATTCAGCTCTGCCTACACATTATGCAATGCCAGATCTGGATTTGTATGATTTGATACAGGATGATCCCTATCATACAGAAGCACTGAATGATTAAGCTATCAGTGTGGAGTTTGGGGAGTGTACTTGGTGCACTGCAACTGTACCTGATAAGTTCTGGATTAAAATAAAAATGCATAAGACTTACCGGTAAATGTTAGAATTAACAAACAATTTTTCATCCAGCAGTTTTGTTTTGCTGATGCAACAAAACTGATTGAAGCACAGTCAGTGCATGCTCCCTATGCAGACATGCAATTACAATGTCTGTCCCAAATAATCAAATGTGAAATATTATTACAATGGCATGAAAACTACATTATGAAAATGCATGTCACATATCATTTGTGATTTTTAACCATCACGCTAACATTAAATTTTTATAAAAAAAAATGTCCAAGTCTCAAAAGTACACGTTTAAAAACCTTAAAACATATTGTCTAAGCCTCAAAATCATATTGGAGATCATTAAATATAAATAGAAATAGGCTAAGAAGAAGATTTTAGTTAACAGTGCCAATAATATTTATCCAAAAAGTAATGAAAATGTGTATTACAAAAGTCAACTTAGAGTAATCACCTGAACATACATGTATAATCTTGTCAGCTACATATAAATACATACATTAAATTTCCTTAGTCTACTGACTGATCTTTATCAAAAAAGTCCAGAACATGCATAATGATGCACAACTGGGCCACGGGCCTGATTCAACCTGAGAACATGTTCTGTCCACCCTACATGGAAATTAAAAGAACACAGAAATCTGGTTCGTAAACAGTAATTATTTTAAAGAAATTATGGCCCTTGAGTGGGCTTAGAAAATGCAATCTGACTCTTGACCAAAAAAGGCTGTGCACCCCTTATGTATACAAAACTGAAAAATTGCCTTTATTGGCCAAGAAAATTAAATGGGTCATCTATATATGAGGACAAGCCTATCAATTTTTATTTGTCTGCCTCCTGTTGTTTTTGCGGTGTGCTAACAATGCTTCTCGCATTTTTTATGTTTTATAATTTCATGGTATTTTTTTTGCTTTTGTTTTTTGTAGTCATATCATTATAGATGTTGTAAAGCACTTAGAGCTTCTAAAGATTAGGCACTATATACAAAGTCCTCATCATTACTTATGTTAATATATGTGGAAATTGTTGTAATGGCCTGAAAATCTAATCTGTTATCTGCTTGTGTATTCAGTACACATATTGTACACAAATCTCACTGGTCCATGTTGAACGACTTTTGTGTAATCTAACAAGATTCCTGGGATGATCGTCAGCTAGGCAGATAAAGGGAAGGAAAGAAGGATGGATGGATGACCACAAGAAAATGAAGCTAAATTTAGTGAGATAAAGAAAAAAACAAGACTGAATAGAGACATTCTTCAATGTATTCTGTACTTTGCAAGTTTATAGATCAACAATATTTCCAGTCTTTTATATGATACAAAAATGAAATACTGCTTAGCCTTCACAATGTCCTCAAAGACTTCTGTTGTGAATTCAGCAGGTTTTGGAAGAGTATATTTATAATGTCCAATTCTACAAAGTTTGATCTGTGTAAGTGTAATTATGCTGTTGATCTTTGACCTTGTAGGTTGAAAATAAACATGTTTCTTCTTTACTAAATGCCAGCCACCATCAAAGCTTGAAAACTGTAGATGGTGGAGAACTGAAGTTATTGTGCAGACACCAAGTTGGTTTCAGAATGATGGACAGATGAATGAAGAACATCATAATATGATGGCACTTGGCCTAAAAATAGTCAAATAAACTGCTGACATTCAAGGGCTGTGTTGCAGCTAGGATCCTGTGAGCATGGGACAATGTTCATCAAATCCAAAAGATACAAAAACATCAAAGGCAGAAATAATTATGTAAGAATAGTTTTAAAAAATGCAAATCAGGTACACAGGTGAAGATTTGGCCGATGGGGCCAAAAGTTGTAGGGAAACCAGTTATCCCATGCTCAAGGTACATCACGGTACTGACATATTTGGGGATTCCTAATTATGGGGTCATGCACTTCCTCTGAAATTGAATTTAATGTATACTGACCAGTCTCATCTGGTTCCATCAAAAATCAAGAGATTTGTCGTTTATAATATTACTATCTGCAGATGTAAATACACATCCAATACATGGTGAATCATTCAACAGCTGCTATTACTCCAGATCAGACCACCATCAGTATATAAGTGTATACATGAAACACACCTGGCATCCAGAAAAATTGCTAATGAGTATCTTGCAAACTTTATTCAAATGAAGATCTAAAAAACATTAATCTATCCAATATTACAACTACCTTGCCACCTAGAATACAGTCAAACAGCTAACACTGTAACTTGTACAATTTTGCCAGGTTTGTAAAGAAATAAAGATCTGCATTATAGTTCGATAGAAACTGGAGACATTCCAAGTAGGCAACAATTAAGGTTTCTTCAATCAGGATTAGATTGTCCTGGAAGACATAAAATAATTAGTACAGTTAAAATGAATGTATTTGTTAATCATCAGTTATCCAGGAACTTACCATAACTTTTGAAATTACTGGCATCTGGTCCAAACTTCATCATCAAGTCTAGATACCAACATTCTACTGATCTTTGTTCAATCTAGCCCTCAACATAACCAGAATATTTCATAGCTTAATCCAGCCCTCAACATAACCAAAAATTTTCATAGCTCAATCCAGCCCTCAACATAAACAGGATTTTCATACCTCAATCCAGCCCTCAACATAAAGGGGATTTTTCATAGCTCAATCTAGCCCTCAACATAACAGGATTTTTCATACTTCAATCCAGCCATCAACATAACCAGAATTTTTCATAGCACAATCTAGCCCACAACATAACCAGAATTTTTCATAGGTCAATCCAGCTCTCAACATAAACGAGATGTTTCATTGCTCAATCCAACCCTCAACATAAACAGGAATTTCTATAACTCAATCCAGCCCTCAACATAAACAGGATTTTCATATCCCAATCCAGCACTCGATGTAAACGGGATTTTTCATACCTCAAGATAAGCAGGATATCTGCATATTTTTAACGTGTAAATAATTAAGCACAACATTAATTTAAAGCAATTAGTCAAAGCTGACCATGTATTGCTCCATCTGTAAGCATAGCCCATGACAACCTATAAGTCGATACTTTTTTACCTGAAATTCAGGTCTTTGTCTAATACTCCGAATTGACTTATATATGGACAAAGGAGGGAAAATTTACAAAATTGTTGAATTAGACTTGTACTCCGAATCGACCCTTGAGGCCAAAAAATACGGTACTTGCCCACTATGAGAACATTCACTCAACAAAATTACATTTAATCAAAAGCACCCTAAATTAATCTTAGTCACAAAATCCAATCAAGACCACTGGCATTAGCATACCATTCAGCAAAACTGACAGTGTATATAAGTGCAACTCAGTGTAGGACTTGCTCATCTTAGGTATGATAATGGAATACAAAAACTTTGTTTTGGGTTTAATACCATTTCATTTTTTTAGCATAACATATGCTATACATGTCAGTCAGTATAAGAGTAGAACCCAGAAAACCCCCGGTTGGAACCACCAACCCATTGAAACGGCCCCCGAGTGGGCAAGTGGTGTAAATCGCTCTCCGTTACGGATCACTGTCATCTCACCTCTGTCTGTGTGGGTTCAAGTCTCTGATTCGGCCAAAGTGGGTATGTGAGAAAGCTTGCCAGTAGCTTCTCGTGGGTCAGTGGTTCTCTCCTGTGTTTTCCTGGGTTCTTCATCCACCATTAATACTGGCCGCCATGAATAGCATATATTGTGCTGAAAATGGCGTTAAACCCAACTACAACCAGCTGATATTAGCTGAGCCTGAGATTCAAACCCAGTGAGATGGCAGTGATTGGCAAAGTCAAGTGCTCTAGACCACTCTGTCACCCATCAAATTTTGTTTTCTGATTGCTACATAATTTTTGCTTTATTTTAGTTCTTGGTCAATAATAACCACTTATATTATTATTTCACATCATCAAAGAATCAAATTGTGTTTTAATACAATATTAAGACACAGCCCTTACGGAAACTCCCTCAGTATAATTGTCCCTCGCTTATAATGCCTGACACTTTATGGATCCCATAAGGTACAATATAAAGATGGAACTGTAACTGGTGTTTCACTGATTTGCACACATGCCTTTAAAACAGGTATATGTGTAAGTGCAGTACAACACATAATTTAATAAATATGCATACAATCTAAATCAAAACAGAAGTTCCCTAATGCACTATCTAGTCTTGGTACATTTGTATCAGTAGATTACAAGGAATGACTGTGTAGAGAGGGGAGGATAGAGAGAGGAAGAGATCATCTGGCAGCAACATCTGCTGTACCACAGAACTGATAGCAGAAACATCTCAGAGATCACTGGGAACAAACACAGCTTTGTTCTGTCTAGATCTCAAACAAGACAACTAGAATGTATACACACAAAACAGCTTTCACAACTCTGGTACTTTATTCCACACTCATAGGAAATGAGGGTTATACAATGGATGGGGCAAACCATTCCTATCTATAGTGAAAGCCATACAGGTCATGTAATTGAATTTACTTAAGTAAAATAAAGTTTAATTGGTTTTGCTTTCTTGAGATATGTTAATAATGACCATGGATGCATAAGGGTTTAAATAAAGTAAATAATTTCCATCAATTGCAACCAAATTCTAATAAATGTCACCCATTAATTACTTAAATAAATGGTTCTGAATGCCTACATGACCTGTACTTGACGTTTACTGTACAAGTTTAATTTTTCTCAATGATAAATAAAAGCCTCTGGCAAGAATGGAGACAGACCAATTTATGCAATGGATAACCTAGGAAACCTTGTTGTCTAAATAGCTATGAAAAAAGAGCATAAATTATGACAAGCAATGGTCCGTTTACAACCAACTTATTCCTTAATAATAATTAATGATAATGGCCTGGCTTATAATGAATCCTTTAATAAAATGTCTGTCTTGCCTTTTTTAAGACATGTGACAGAACCAAGCTGATGTTGGCCTCAACAACATAAAAAATTCCAAAACAGTCATACTGAGTTATTCTACTATCTTAAAAATACTGAGTTATTCTACTATCTTAAAAATACTGAGTTATTCTACTATCTTAAAAATACTGAGTTATTCTACTATCTTAAAAATACTGAGTTATTCTACTATCTTAAAAATACTGAGTTATTCTACTATCTTAAAAATACTGAGTTATTCTACTATCTTAAAAATACTGAGTTATTCTACTATCTTAAAAATACTGAGTTATTCTACTATCTTAAAAATACTGAGTTATTCTACTATCTTAAAAATACTGAGTTATTCTACTATCTTAAAAATACTGAGTTATTCTACTATCTTAAAAATATTGAAATGGTCAAATAGGCAGCATTTTGAAAGAGCATTATTTTTAATTAGCAAAAAATTTGGCTATTTATAGTGCCCACAGGCATATTTCACATTTTAAATATAAAATATTACTGGTAAGAAACATCTATTCCATTTTATTTTAGATAGCAATTTACTGGCATATCAAAACTTTACCTTATTATAATGTTCAAACCCTTAATATTGCACTTAATACCCTAGAATTGTATCTGTCTGAAAATGCAATATATGTGCAGTATTACTGCATGTACAGTGTATGCAGTATCAAGGTCTGAAAAAAAGACACCCATTACTGAAATAATCAATGCTACATAACCTGTATGAATTTTACTACAACATCTTCATAAGCCAATCAAGAATCCTCTAATGGCACCAATGATCTACTGGGTGAAAAGAATTTTCAGAAATATAAAATAAGACCATTTCTTCCTTTAAATTCAGAATGTTGAAGCTATTTTTGATTGTTTTCTTCCGCAAAAGCAAGATATGTAAATTAACTGCTGTGGCAGTGACACCTTTTAAATTTACGACAAAGTAGATAGACATCATTAGAAGTCTTTTTGTAATGAACACATTTTAATGACCATCAAATTCAGGCCGAGCATTGACAAGAAGATCTTCACTACAGCTGTCATGGCAACCATACAAGATAAATGACTGGCATCTTCTTCATCTAAGACCAACTATGTATTATAAGAAATCTGTGAAAAACCCATGATGGTATAGCCACCAATTTGGGACTACATAGTAGAGGTAAATATATTTTTTAACATAGCCACCTTGGTGACAATATTGAGGGTTAGTATTTTCATTTTGGAAAAAGTAGACATCATAAGAGCTCCTCTGATGAAAACCCAAGACTAAAATTACTTTCCTTTTAAGAAAAGTAGCCACAATTTTTTTTTTTTTTATAGATGGCATCATACTGGTATCAAATCAGCACCATTTTAATTTAGGATCAAGGAAACATTATAAAATATCAGTGAAAACACCATCATGATACATATGGCCATTCAATCTGGAGAAGTAGTGATATGATTTTCAAGCCGGCCACTGACTGCTTTATTAGGTCCCTGGTCATTTACAACCAAAACATTCATCTTCAGTCTTTTGGTGTACAAAAACCCATGCTAATATAACTTTCTTTTTTGAATGATTTGCAATATGATTTTCAAGATGGCTAATGTGGTCCAGGCATTACTGGACTTCACAATGGTGCATTTATAATATTTTGGACCAACTACACACCATTATAGAGGTCCTGCTTTTAGTAAAAAGCCCATCTTGATCTAACCATCCATGTAGGAGGTATAGTAATGACATTGTTATTGTGGCCATTTTGAATGTCTGATTAGCAATATTTTCATTTATGACCACCTAAATATTGTATGAAGTATTTTAATAAAACCACATGTAGCAATGGTGGTAATATTAGATGTGCAATCTGCATCATCCTCATCTAGGACCAATTAAGCCAATGGATAAATGTGTATGTTAAATTTCATGGACATCCTCCATGTAGTTTAAGGTGTCGAGAAATAAATTTGTGATATCAGATGGACAGACAGTGGACAAAGGACAACAGACCATCCCAAAACATACAAATGAAAAGGTTGCTTCCTTGCTCTGGATAATTCATGATCATTAGTAAATTTGCATATTTTAAGAATTTTAAGCTGAGCATAATTAATATCATTAAGAATTCAAAATTTTCAGAAATATTATCACAATGCCTTCAACAGCCATTAATGTTGATTAAATTACTTGTAATGATTACATGATACAAGGAGACTGGTATAGATGGGTGGTAATTCAAGTCCCTTGTCCCTCTTTTAGTGTTGGCTTCTGCTATCAAATTTTGATCACCAATCTCCTCAAATCATGTCACCCTTAAAAGTTACATGGTTGATATTAGTCGCTGATGAAGGCAGTGTGATATTACTGAAAATTTAAATTCATAAAATCTTTATGCTCTCAATATGGGAAATTACTAATGATCATCCCATAAGCTCTTAAACAGCTCTATTATCTCTTTTCACCAGTGTCTGCTATTGTTGTTGTTGTTGTTGTTATAGGGTTTAATGCCATTTTTTTAGCACCAGATAGGCTGTACATGGTGGCCATTGTAAATGATGTAGGAAGAACCTGGGAAAACCCCGGAAAAACCACCGACCCATGAGAAGCTATCAGCAAGTTTTCTCACATACCCACAATGACCGAGCCCAAAACTCGAACCCATGCAGAGAGAGGTCATATGGCAGTGATCCAAAATGGTGAACAATTTATAGGCCACTTAAAGCCCTCAAGTGTCTGCCTGCTATATGATTATATCATTTAGGATGTGTAAGCATAAACCCATGAAACCAATCACTGCAATCCAAAGTAAAATTTTCTTGCCAATCAAACTTTCTTTTCCAAACATAGTTACTGATCACTCTATAAAAGACTCATGCAAAAATACCTTTTTTTTTACGGTCAGGCATATTTTTTTTTCTTCATGCATATTCATTACTACAAAGAACGGAGATCATAATTCCAGCAGCCACACATGAAAAAGAGTTTAGCAGAATTTGACCTGTGCCTTGTCAGGGTATAAACTAATTCAGATTTCGTTTCCAGCATGCATAAACATTTCAGCTATAGTTATAACATCTACATAAACAGACAGCAATATGATGGTCTTTTGTGTGTTTACTTCAAAGGGTACCATGTCCTATTCAAAGGGTTGTTAAGTCTAAAGAAATAAACCAATGAACAGGTAAATAATGTTTTTTTTACTCACCATTTTTAGCAAGAATCCACAGAATGTATGTTTGCATCATTTTTTGGGTCACATAGCATGCATGTTCAATTATGTTAAGAAAAACACAGAAGTACTAAAAAAAAAATGTTATGCCATAATTTTCTGAGAGCAAGACCAATATATCCCAAAAAGTATTACTGATTAACTGATCTGATTACAGAATGAATGTGATGTCAAATTCAATAAATACATTTAAAACAGGACCCTATTCAAGTTCCTCAAACAGGACCCTATTCAAGTTCCCCAAACAGGACCCTATTCAAGTTCCCCAAACAGGACCCTATTCAAGTTCCCCAAATAGGACCCTATTCAAGTTCCCCAAATAGGACCCTATTCAAGTTCCCCATATAGGACCCTATTCAAGTTCTCCAAACAGCTTCATTCATGAAAGACAATCAATAACCAGGCACGGCCCTAGGGCAAGGCAAATGAAACAACTGCATTGGGACCCATGCTAACTTAGAATTCATTTTTTTTTTTTTTTTTGCTTGGGATCTTGTGCTCATTGCTTGCTACCTTGAGCCCTGCATGCTGCCTTTGGCCCCACACATCCTAGTGCCATGCCTGTAAGTAACAGTTGGAACAAAAAATTCTCTAATTTGGAAGCCGTGTTTAAGGTGAAACATTCTTTTGGGCAAATAAACTTGTCAACCGTTCACAATTATATAAAGATTTAAGAAATAATAGCACAATTTTGGAAAATTTCTGGATTCTTTGCAACATCAAACTTTTCTAAAAGTTAGCATGTAAATCGGCAAATATGTGACTGATACATAAACAGCAGGCAAGAAATCTCTTAATCAGTCTCATCCACATAAAAACTATGAACATTATGGTACCAGGTATCATTAGGGTTAAATCCT
Organism: Unio pictorum; assembly: GCA_030141615.1. Taxonomy (NCBI): domain Eukaryota; kingdom Metazoa; phylum Mollusca; class Bivalvia; order Unionida; family Unionidae; genus Unio; species Unio pictorum. Next base: position 3,789,252 of record JARLTB010000158.1, on the reverse strand, counting down.
AAATGAACACTCTTGGCAGTAAGAACACTTAGAAGGAAATATGATCAAAGAAACAGAAACAAATATTTGGGGAATAAATATGAAGGTGATGAGTAAACATGATCAAAGAAATTCTGGAAATCATGTATAACAGTAAAGTAATAAGCACAAATTTCAAGAGTGAGTAATTTTCTACCCACATGCTGGTCAATGTTTCTAAAAGTGGCATTATTAGGATACGCTAAGGATAAAGTGTCCTGGCAACTTGAACAAAAAATTTACTATGGTCAAAGATTCAAATCTATGGGAAGTGTATGCTTTAAATTCCTACTGGAGAGTGAGTGGGACTGTGTAATTGCATGATCTATATAATATAAATACACATGTACAAACAAGCTCAACCATGCTTAAAGAAATTTATACAGGTACTATTGTCCACAGTAACCTGTATAAATGGAAAGCATGTTAAGATTGTTTCTGTTTGGTTTTAATGGCATCTGTAACACATTACTGGCTACAGCATGCCCAGGAGTTGAATTCACTTCCCAATGACACGATGAGGCAACTGACTTGTGCTGGTATTGGTGAGGTAACTGACTTGCCATCCATGTATTGAGTGCGATGCCCAACCAACTGGGCTATCACAGCTCCCGAGATTTTGTAACACCATCTTAAGTGAGAAAATCAGAAGCATCAACTAATCAAGCCTTACTCCTTTTTTTTAAATAATTAACACAATCAGGGACCAAATCAACAAATCCTTTTTTGTTTTAAAAAAAAGGGTTTATATGTGATACACACATTGCACTCAGAATTTCTTATGCTTAAATACTCACCATTAATTCCTGAATTTTTGTTTCCCACAGAGACAGGTATGTTCCTGTACTAGCAGGCCTTGGTGAATGACCCATACCATTCCTTGGCCCCAAGTTTAAATTATTCTCAGCCATGATGTTAACACACAGAATTGCACAAATTCTTTAGACAGTTGAAATTTCAACACTTAAAAAAACAGTTCCGATCCACACAAAATTAAATAAATTGGCAAAAAAATTTATAACAAGACTTTGTAAATTTAATCCACCATCACCATAATAAATTTAATTGGCAAGTGTTAGGTGGTAATGTCAGCGTTAGATATTGCAATACATCCAATTTGTTTCTAGCTGACTTGCGTGGAATGGTGGAACCATATCACGGTTAAATGTCAATGACAGTCTTTTCCTGGCAACAAGTCAGAGCATTGCTGCCTTATTTTGAAGAAAATTAATTTTATATCTCTGTTCACTGAACTCTGAATTCCACAAACTGATTGAAAATTAGACTTTTATTTTAATTTACAAAACCTAATTACATTTTTACAAATATCATTTCAATGTTAGATTTTATCCAATGTACAATGTAATGTGATTTTTACTTCAATATAACTGCACAATTACACTTCAATTGTACGCTTAAAAATCCATATCATAATCGATGATCCTGTGTACAAATGCTAACTTTCCACCAAAATTGGCTTTTCCAAGTCTAAACTTGGTTTCAAAAGTGTCAAATATCCTTCCCTCTTCCTGAATTAATTCATATTTAGCTGTACAACAATTATACAGTTTATATAACTGAAACAAATGATCTATGATCCATGGAGGAAAAAATTCTGAAGTTATTTAAACTCCAGCAGTGTCAATTACCCTTCCCTCTTCCACTCAAATATATTCCATGTGTGAATTATCCTCCACCTGTGAAATTAAGCACCAATTAATATTCTCCACTCTCAAGCTGTGATTACCTCCTGAAATGTAGCATGAAAATCAATACCTAAACCAAGCAGTGCTAAATGTTTTGAGATTCATCATTATGGGTCTATTTTTCCCCTTCATAATTCACAAAAATGATTGATTAATTAAACGTTAAACAAAAACAAAAAAAATTGCCGATGTTTTTCAATTAATTCCAGTCAATCAATCTCTCCACTCAAGGCCAGTCGATTTCTCAAATTGATGTCATTCTCTCCAAATGAGTGACATTAATATCTTCAATTATTGTACATTTCTCCCACAGAATGCAGTCAATTTCAACACAGAAAATGTCAGTTTCACGTGCATGTCAGCTTCGCTCTACATAAGCTAGATATGCTGATTTCAAGAGGTTCACAGGAATAGACTCAGAGTTAAAATAGTGTATCATGGCCTAACACCAGTGCCTGATGCTGATGGTGAAGTGATGTCTGGTAACACTGATCTGGATCACACAGCTGCTGGTCAAGGCGCTACTACACAATATCAGCCCTCTCTCCTCCATATCAGAATTGGCAGCAGCTATAACAGCCATTCTGAACCTAGCTATCTGCACTGCATTAGAGTAAAATACAAATACTAGATGCTCCTATAGTAAAAGATGGTAATTATTAGATACCTTGTGCTCAAATGGATAATACAGACACCAAGTCACTTTGGTAGAAGGTAGATGCAGCTTATTGATCCATGAGAATCAGTTAGGATGGACAATTTGATAACAGCTTTAAGTGCTTCCATATTTTGGGAAAGCGCACAAAAAATTAATTTTTTTCTTCTTCACTCCAAGCCATCTCTGCTAAATCTATATAAAGTGTGTGTGTGTGTGTGTGTGTGTGTGTGTGTGTGTGTGTGTGTGTGTGTGTGTGTGTGTGTGTGTGTGTGTGTGTGTGTGTGTGTGTGTGTGTGTGTGTGCGAGAGATATGTATTTATACATATAATAAACAACTATAATACATATTGACACACATGGAGAAGAGGAAAACCGCCAATTATTCACAATGGAGGAAAATTCAAAGGAAAATTTAAAAGATAAATATCATTCCAAGTCAATCCCCCACCTTAAGTATTGATGTGTATACTGAAACGACACAATATCAATGCACTGGTGAATAATTTCACCCCAATATTTAAATATAAACAGAAGAATTTCACAAGACAAATCAGTGTTTCATCAAAGAATACTTCCTGCATGCAAAATAGTATAGGCAAAAATCTCAAAAGATCTGATGGGATAATATATTTAATTTTTGTTCATATATACACATTACAACTTCCAGATGGATGTGTTAAATTAATACTCACTCCAGATCATAAAATCTTGTGACATACTTGCAGACAAAAATATCTGTTAATAGCCATCTTATTTTAAGCACTGAAAGCCATATTACAGATGGCATTGATTTTGTGTTACCATAAACACATTATGCAGACAATAAAAACCCTATTGTTTGTTCTATTAATTACTACAAATGAACTGCATTGACTTAGATCTGCTAGTCCATCATGCAATAGCAGATCTGGATCTATGTAGTTACAGTCGGGACATTACTTGATGCAATTACATTTGATACTTCTGATATCAAGCTACATAGTGAAACATTTTTCCTCGTAACAATAATGGGTACAAACATGGACATCATGTCTGAGTATAAAAAGGATACAACTCTCCCATTGGGAGAGACTAGTATTGCTATAAACACTAAATTCAGTTTTAGAAAATGAATTTGGTTACAGACATGTGAAACATGGGATGTGTGCTCTTTTGAACATGACTAACAAGTAGTCGAAGTGGACCTCGTGGCTTATTTTGGCGTGGAAAAAGAAACAAGAATACACTGCTCTGAACAGCTGAACCAGTATTGCAGACCTTTTCCTTATGTTGCATTATTATATGCAGTCAATTTTGTTACCTTGTTGTTTGTTCACATTAAGAATACTAAACATGTATGCACATCTCCATTAGGACTGGAATCTTTACATGTGTAAATAGTTTACTAAACTGCTTGTGAATGTTTACAAAATTGGGTAATCATTTAAACAAAAATACATATGGCATTGATCTGGTGTTTACCTATGTGAATGTCCAAGCAGTGTATGCATGTCCAAATGCATTATTAATTTTACATCATGTAGATTTATGTAGCAGTAAAAAAAACATATTATCACAAAGGTCATATGGTTGTGTAATATATTCAAGAAGACATGTCTTATAAATGAATTTTGTCACAAAAGATGCACAGCAACTAAACAATTATTAAGTTGAGCAGGGACAATGTGATCCTCATAAATTGTTCTTAGCCATAAGCCTAAAATGTAAAGCTATCAACTGGTACACAGGTACCCTCTAGATGAAAATTAAACCCAGGTAACAAAATGGACAACCAGGTACTCCTTTAAAAAAAAGGTTTCCAAGCTAAAATCAAGACAGAATAATGATTACCATTCAACGCTCGTGTTGTGTACACATTTATTCATCATCACAGGGGCTCGTATCATTGCTCACAATTTTACCTGTCATACATATACTATATAATAATACAAAGAAGGACAATTCACTCATTTCTCATGAAGCCCACTTCAGAATCAATGCTGATATTTCAAGCCAGTTTTCATGTTTCGTGTAATAAATTTGGTTTTTTGCTTAGCTCAGGAATTTGACTTTATATGCATGTCCAAACCTTGACTTACCATCATACCTTTAAGAAATGCCAGACCATTTTACCATGCTACCACTCGACATTGCCATGATCACACCTGCTTAACGGTAGTATGGAAGTGCATTCATGGAAAGGAATACTGGCCCTCTCACTGACCAAAGGAAAATGAGGTACTGCATCTATCTACAACTTATTTGAATTTTATTATATAGTACATATGACTTGATTGTTAAACTGATATGAGCCAATGTGTTCATCATTAGACCTCTGTCTTAGTTGTTGTTGTTGTAGGGTTTAACACCATTTTTCAGCACACGATAGGCTATACATGGCAGCCAGTATTACTGGTGGATGAAGAACCCATTAAACCCCTGGAAAGAACCACCAACCCACACGAAGCTACTAGCAAGCTTTCTCACATAACTACATTAGCCGAAATCTTAGACTCGAACCCACGCAGACAGAGGTGAGATGGCAGTGATCCGTAACGGAAAGTGCTTTAGACCACTCAGCCACTCTGGGCCCCCCGACTTCTGTCTTATTTTCTTACTTTCTATTATAGTACATGTACATATATGAAACAGTTCCAAGAAAGCCTGTTCCTTTAATGTGAAACTCTTTGTCACAGATTCAGTCTATTTTGATACCACATACGTAGCAGGCTAGTCTAAATTGAAAATAAATGGCTCCATGTATCATGAAAAATGAGTTTTATCGATGTGACAGATAGATGTTATATGAATGAAAAATGTAAGAGAGGAATTTTGTTGCATTGTTAAAATCAATATCACTTTAAAAAAATTTAAAAAATAATTTAACAATGATGAAATACAACAGTTATCATTTGTGGACTTTATGACAATTCAAAAAATTACTGTACACATGAAGAATAGTTGAAGTGAGTGTTATGCATACAATAATTTATCAATTTCTTTTGTGTCTATACTCTTGAATTAACTATTAATCCAATATGGATTTAGCTGATTTGTTGTTGTTGTTGTAGAGTTTAACGCCATTTTCATCACACGATAGGCTATACATGGCGGCCAGTATTAATGGCAGAGGAAGAATCAGAGAGAAACCCCGGAAAGAACCACTAACCAACGAGAAGCTACTGGCAAGCCTTCTCACATACCCACATTAACCGAATCTGAGACTCCAACCCACGCAGACGTGAGATGGCAGTGATCTGTAACAGAGAGCGCTTTAGACCACTCGGGGCCCCTTACCTATAATGCTAATAACAAAAATGCTTATACCTCTCTTGGGGGTTGGCATGTCAAAGCAGTTCAATATTACATTTCCATTTTGATTGGATACTTTGGTAGCATTGGCATCTATGCTAATATGCAGATCAGGAGACAGGTTGTTTTTAAAAGCTACTGCATCCATTGGCTGCTTGACCACAACTCAAAAGAACGTGTTTTGCAGAATTACATTTAGGACTAACCGTTCCAGTGGCCAAGTGGTTAGAGTGTCCGCCGCAGAAGCGGAAGGTCGTGTGTTTGATCCCCGTCATACCAAAGACTTACACAAATGGTACTAACAGCTGCCTCGCTTGGCGCTCAGCATTAAGAGGTAAATGTTACGACTGGTCAGCCTGGTGTCAGGATAATTTGATTGGGTGGGACATCATGCTACATGTCTGTGGCATGATGCCCCCAATGCTAGACATCACTATAAACTGCCTCACAGACATCATAGCGATATGACTGGAAATTTTTTAAAGCTGCGTTAAAAAACCTAATCAAACAAACATATCCTGATGACAAATAATCAAATAGCTATAAAGTGATTCCATTTATTGGCCAGACAAATATCTCCAGAGTGACAATGCATCTATCCAAGTTAATCAATAATACACAGATGTACTATGTGGCCATCTTAATGACATTTCCATACACTTTATGATCTATACTAAAAGGTGTGATGACTTAAAAATAAATGTACCCAATAAATCACTTGTATTTGTCTTGTTATAAACAATACATTCAAAAATGCCCGGTGATAGTGGGTTTACTGAGTGGTTCAAAATTCCTGGCCTTTTTGTACATGCTGCTGATCAACCTTGAATCACAAGATGTACAAGGGGATTAGTACCATAATAACTTGTGTAACTTTGGTATAAATAGTAACTATGGAAGCAAATAAGTACATGTAATAATGAAAATTGAGTTAATTTTTTAAAATTACTAAAATTTAAACTCATTCCATATTATACAATGCCAAATTTTGTTAAATGTGAATTTTTTTTCCTCCCTAAAATTTTATTATTCCAAGCTTAGCGAGTGATTCCATGATTTATCACTTTACAAATATATACAATATATATTTGTACATCAGGCATGTACACTGTTACAAAAATACAAAAGTACTGTCAGCTATGTCAGATTGTTTAATCTGAAGAATATATATATATATATATATATATATATATATATATATATATATATATGAAAGACTGTTTACTTCAATGGCTATGAACTCAATTAAATATAATTTGGTGCATTACAACACTGATTTCTTAAAACATCCCATTTATAAGGAATAATATGAATGAAATTTTCAGCTGCTTAATTAAACTTTAAGCTCTTTTTTATATTGTATAATGCTTGGTGTGTGTGTGTGTGATTTGGATTTTTAATGTAGCTTTAACAATTTTGCAGTCATATCACTACATTGTCTGTCTGCAGTCAGGCAGTTTATAGTGATATCTAGCACTAGAGCATCATGTTGCAGACATGTAGCATGATGTCCCACCCAGTTATATTATCTTGACATCTGGCGAATCAGTAATAGCACTCTTAATGCTGAGCACCAAGTGAGGCAGCTATTAGTAAAAAAAATTTTAATATTTCTTTGGTACGACTCTACAGGGTATCAAACCCATGACATTATTCACGCATCCCAGGCAGACATTCTAACCACTAGGCCACCAGTGCGGTCGTATAATATCTAACATTTTAAAATCTACACCTGCAAAGCTTAGCGCAAAGCAAGTTTTAAAAATATTTATATGCAATATACCAAATATTTTACTTTTCTGAACAAACAAACAAAATCTATGCATGTTGATATTCACTTTTAATTAATGATGGGAATCGATCAGAAATTCATAATCGATAATCAGTTCCCCTTAACCAACTGATCATCGATTATAATCGATTACTAAGAGCAAATTTTAATTTTTGTTCAAACAGTTATATCTTTGATCAAAAAGTTCAAAATGATTATAAATGTACATGAGTATTCTCTTTTAATGACATGTACACTTTAACCTGACAATAATATTACATTGTGCATTACTTCTGTTCTACAACTTTGTTAAATGAATGCAGCATTTTATGGCTGATCAATCATATGTAACTGAAATACTTCTACTATCCCCCTAAATTCATTCGTTCACATGTGATGTGTCTATAATTTAAAGTATAGAAGGACAACGTTTATAAATGCTACAAAAGATGTTGCAATTTAACCTAAACAAATCAAGAAAATGTTTTTAAATCTATTAACTCAACAATTTAACAACTTGACCATGTATTAATGACTATATGTTCCTAATTATGAATCATAAGGTTTCATATTTGTAGTTGTGAGGGGAATTAATAAATTTCAGGTCAACTTTACTGGCTGGGATTTTTACTAACCTTTGTGCTTTGCATACTTCTTAAAAGTAGTCTCCCTTTACACACAATCGATGATGGAGTTCACAATCGATTATCTTATTGGCTTGCTCAACAAACTGATGATCGATTATAATCGATAATCGGAACAACACTACTTTCAATCTGTGGAAAAGTTAATTTCAAAACTCTGTAAAGTTTTCCTGCTTCAAACTCATTTTAACAATGAAAACAAAAATTGCAATGCAGTTTTTCTTCAAATCTTTTTTTGTGGGAAGAATTCTTGGTAAAGTTTTAACTGGTAAACACCTAGCGCTTTACATTTTCTAGTCAGAAACTGTTTCCAGTCCAAACGTAAAATAGGTTAAAGCGACCATTTCAAGCCATAAGAAACCACTCATGTTGGGCAAATGCTTGCCCATCGACTGCAGAAACCATAAGATTGTTTAATTAACAACTTTTTATAGAGGATACGTCATGGTGGGAAACAGCTACTGAGACCAGGTTACTATTAGCATTTTGATCACTATATTATTTTCAACTAGCAAAATTCAGGCTATTCTCTGGTACCATTTCCAAATAAATGTGACACTGGGTTCCTGCCGCCAAAATCTGTTAAAATCCTACTTCCCTTTTCAGCAGGGTTAGTGATGATTTAAAGCACTGTAAATAAACTTGGAATTGTATTTAGAATGAGCAGTATTCACAATGACTCTTCTCAATAGGACAGTTTAAATTTCCTTATCAAGCATCTTTCTTTTTCTCAAGCGATTTTATAAAATGAGAAAGAAGCTGCCTCATTTTGTTTATTTAATGTCTTCACATTTTGTGATTACAAAAACCTGGTTTAGTTGAAATAACATTTCCATCATTGCAGTTTTTAAGTCTATTCACCTTGTTCTAGAACGACGATACTCCATTACACATATTGTCTAAATCAAGAGAATCTATTCAGAAAGTAATTCTGGGCAAACTCTACACTAGTTTTAGAACTTCATTTAAGGAATCCAGTGCGAGTTATTGCAGTTGCTATTTAATTAATACACTGTGTTCTGCAAAGAGCAAATAAAATTTGCTAATTTAATTTTTTTTCTCCAAATCTGATATTTCAAACAAAATATTTTATAAAATTAGCTAATTTAATATTTTCTCCATCTCTGATATTTAAACCAACCAAACTTAAGTACTGTATGTAATATATAAGAAATCTAAAGCAGATTTTTATGATTTTCTTTTCTGATCTTGGAAGAATATGTATGATAAAGACAAAATAGGTACAATCTTTAAAATTCAAAGTCAATTTTTTATTTTAGAAACCACTCTTTTAAAAAGGTCCTTGATATTAAAAACTGGATAGATCTCCATTTATGCCAGAAATGCTTTTTCTTTTTGAAATAAGTCAGAATTTCTACTCAAAGATGTCAGGCAATCAATCCACCTATCTGCATCCTTGTTCAACTCTTGATCATGTCAAAATCTGATAAATCCATGCTACACCCCACCAACCAACCATAACCCTGGTTTTAACACAAATTTGGCAAAATTAGGAATGAGATTTCAGTCTGATAATAAGTCCCCAGCCTCAATGACCCGGCACAATCAGTTCTGTGAAAATTTAAAAGCCGCTCTTTATCTGATATGATAATAAACCATCCCCACTTTTCAGACAAATTTATTAGCTTCCCCCCCCCCCAGTCTATTTATGGGAGAAATAGTGTAATTATCTATTTTCTCTGTATGACAAAGAATAAACACAAAGTCTGTAAGATGTACTATTTCCACCAGAAACAAGACCAAAACTTTATAGTCAGAAACATTTTATGCAAAATTTATCAAATATTGTAAACTTATATTTTAGAATGCTTCTGAAATATAATTGCCACTCCTATTTTGTTTGATAGAATCAAATTGTGCTCAACTGAAAAGATTACAAGGTCAAAAGTACATATCATATTATTATATCAATACCATGAGCAATTTTTCATTTGTAAGTAAATACATAAGAATACGAATATACAATTAACTGCTCATATTTGATTTTCTCAGTATATGCCCATCACTATTAAGGAAGTAGTTACTTTATCAGAACTAAGTATACAACTGAGGTATAGAAACCTAACAAATATGGAATGTCACATCATACTTATTAATCTCCGCATTGTCCATCACTTCAAAGTGAAAACCATGACTTTTCATTGTAATGGAACACACATCAATACTCCATGTCTTTTACTATGATTTTTTTTAAATTGTGTAATACCATAAAGTTTATCACAGGAAAGAGTTTTTACTCATCAAAAGACAGTTTATTGATTTGCAGGTCCTAGTCTAAATAATTCTGAGTTTGATACACACCAACCCAACACGGATAATGCAGGAAAAATAGTCCCAAAATTTCAATTATTCTTTTCTCTTCCCTGCATAAGTTTTTGGGCATGTTACATGAAATTTCACTTGCGCAACAATGATATTTGCTTGTCAGAGTTAACTGGGTTAGGGAATTATGCACCAAAAAAACTAGTTACATGTAGATCAAGCTGATGTTCAATAATTTGCATAATCTAATTTGTTGTAATAAAGCTGCCATCTTTACAAAGCCAATTTACTACATGTATTTATTACACTAGTTATCCATAAATGGTACGTGTGTGTGTGTGAAATTTGGGTTTTTAATGTAGCTTTTACTCAGCCACAGTTTGAACCCACAATCTTCCACTTCCAAAGTGGACACTCTAACCACTAGGCCACCAGAACGGTCAATAAAGGACTGATTGTGCTCTTGAAACTAACATATTTACAAACAGACAGACATAGCTCTATTCCTCTATATACATGGAGTAGGGATAGAATTTAGAGCAGCTGGTTTTTCATTTTCTGACAGTATTAAAACACCAATCTTGAAGAAAGACAAGGTAAATAAAAAGTTATTTTCTTTAAATCTGTTGAATGTGTTACTTTGCAAGAAAGTATACCCTCTGCTTGTTTTCTGTTTATTGATATATATATATATATATATATATATATATATATATATATATATATATATATATATATATATATATATATATATATATATATATATATATGCTGCCATGTATAGCTTAAACCCCACAAAAGCAAACCAAATCTTCCCTTCCATCCACATTTTGTTATCCTGTTGACTGCCAAAGTTGATAGACACTTGTACTGTATCAATTAACTGCCAAGGTTGATAGATACTTGTACTGTATCAATTGACTGCCAAGGTTGATAGACACTTGTACTGTATCAATTGACTGCCAAGGTTGATAGACACTTGTACTGTATCAATTGACTGCCAAGATTGATAGACACTTGTACTGTATCAATTGACTGCCAAGGTTGATAGACACTTGTACTGTATCAATTGACTGCCAAGGTTGATAGACACTTGTACTGATCAATTGACTGCCAAGGTTGATAGACACTTGTACTGTATCAATTGACTGCCAAGGTTGATAGACACTTGTACTGTATCAATTAATTGCCAAGGTTGATAGACACTTGTACTGCATCAATTAACTGTCAAGGTTGATAGACACTTGTACTGTACCAATTGACTGCCAAGGTTGACAGACACTTGTACTGTATCAATTAACTGTCAAGGTTGATAAACATGTATGTACTGTATCAATTAACTGACAATGGAGTTGAGTTTAAATGTTCACTTAGTTCATTAATCTTAAACTAAGAAACATTTTTAGGCTGTTTTTCTAAATTAAGTGATATAAATGGGTCTCCTCATATTACAAAAAGAACAAAATACAAAATAGGCTGAGAAGCCTAAAATAAACATATCAGCATACAAACAATTGGATACAAGTACATGAGACAAATTGGCCCCTGGGTAGCATTAGATAATACATCTTAACAAACATTAACCTCTGTAATCTAAAAATAACTTTTCCATTTCTATTTATTTTGAAGATTTAATGTCCAAATGAGACAAAGCTGAATTCCAAGTCATCATTATTTAATGCATTATAACAGCGTGTGTGCACGCACCTGAACACTACATTTCATTCCATTCAGATATACCCACTGCCCAGTACCAGTAGATTCCTATTTGAAGGCATGATTTCTGTGAAAAATAACATTTTCATTAGTTCTACGATTCACAAAATGGGGAAAGGGTCCTTTTCATTAGTCATATCTTGTACATTGTAGCATTAAATAAACAAAACTTGGCACCCTACAAAAAGTTGTGAATTCATACAGTTCCTTTTCATTTCAAATGTGAATAAGTTTCAACTAAAGACTTAGAATGCATGCTAAAAAGAAGGACTGAAACAACTTAGAAATCAACATACATTTATAAATTAGTTCTTATGTAAAAAGTAAATAAAATGCAAATCTTCTTAGTGGTTAGAGTGTCTGCCTCGAATGCTGGAGGTCGTGGGTACCAGTTTTATTACAAAATTGGTACTAAGAGCTGCCTTGCTAGGCACTCAGCGTGAAGAGGTTAGTGTTAGGACTGGCTGGCCTGGTGTCAGGATAACATGACTGGGTGGGACATTATGCTACATGTCTGTGGTATGATGCCCCAGTGATAGACATCACTAAAAAATGCCACACTGCAGACAATGTAGTGATATGACTGCAAAACTGATAAAGCTATGTTAAAATTCCAAATCACACATACACACTTATAAAAAAAACAACAGATTTGTGATAATTTATAAAGTCACAGTTTCTTGCACCTACATTTATGTAAGAACTGGAGCTACAACAGATTACAGAGCCGAATGATGATGGTGGTGCAGGAAAATTTGTCAGCAAGCACTATTCCCACCTATGGATTGTGTCAGAACAACAAGATAACTTTTTTCAGTATTTTAGCACGATAATAAAAGCATAAATTGCCAGGTGGGGCAATGTGGCATCCAATGCAAGATAGAAATACAGTGTAGCAGAGTTCTGTTCTACTCCATTTCAATTTTGTTCATCCTCAATTGATTGATTCAAGTAGCACTGTTTATACCTTTCCAGGTAACATAAATAAGACAAACATTAACAAACAGTATCAGTCTTAGTGGCATGGAATCTGTAAACCAGTTAACTGCCAGAAACGGAGACTCTTGCCCAGTGCCCACAAAGGATTTTGTCTGCCATTTCTCACAAAGGTTATAGATATATATGCCCAGAAGCAAAATCCTGAAGATGTTAAAATAATAAAAATGCAACAATGTCACAAACGAAAAAAACACTCAACTCTTTTAACTGATCATACTTATCTTACAGTATATACCGTATATACTTGCTGATATATTCAGTCCAAGTGCAAACAACATACACCCTGATCTTCCATCACATGATGCACATGCAGATCAGGTCCATGATGTTCTAAGGATTATTCCTAACAAACTGCATAGATCCAGATCTGCCTGCACATTACGTAATGTCAGATCTGGGCCTGTGCAGTTTGGAGATGGTCTCTACTTCTAAGCAAGTATATACCACACAGTAATCTATTTCTACATTAGTACTGTTAGATACAGCCTAACCAAGGTTCAGATGCAGATGTTTCATCAACTAAATGTCAAGGTTCAGTCTAGAATATGGGATCATTGCCCCTTGTTATTTCCTAAACAAACAATGATGGGTTTTGATGGGCAAATATATTTGCTTATTTTATTCTTTTAAAACAGAAAAAGTATTTTCTGTTTCTGGTAATTTTACTCAAGGCAATTGATAGTACTGAATGGAACTACCGCAAATTACCAGTAAAAAACATTTCTACTTGCGTTCACTTGCATTTTTTGATAAACAAGTCTTTCCACCATTTGATTCACAGCAAAATTATGTTTACAATAGTTGTGTGTGAATATTGTCAGGTTTAATGTTGATCAGTACAAGTTTTTCCAGCTTGTTTAATTAATAATTAATTAAATTAAGCTAACTTGGGGCTCTTGCACAATCGAGTAGACTGTAGTCATTTATCACTGATGATGTCTTTTGCTAATTAGATAAACTGACTTAAATTGTAATCTGAATTATTTTCTAACTCCAACATATGATGATATACAAATCACTTGATGTGTAGGTATCAATATACTGTGGTCATTTTAAAATAATCTCTACTTCATTTTACTGCCCTTACCATGCAAGCCAGATACAAATTTTGATTCAGAAAACATTCTTGTTATGGTTATAGCAAGCCATTGACTCTATTACAAAGGCAAGGAACGATTTTTATGGCAATTTCCACTAGGCAGTATCATTTTGATTTAATCTAATTTGGAAATATTTCCAAAGAAAAGATTAGCAGCATACCATGAAATGCTTCTTGTAAACAGGTTGCCATACAGGTAGACTGGTTATCATTTATTTCTCATTATTTCTCATTATAATGAAACTGGTACTTAGGAGCAATGTAACAAGTCTAGCTCAAACTAAATCAGTATCTCATGCAATCAAACATTCACCTGTAATACACAGGTTAAGGTTACAGCAGAATTGACAACCAGCAACATGACTGGAATGCATTAGCACTAGTAATGTCTTCATATCTGAGTGATCATCAATTTATATTCTAAAAACTATGCAACATGTTAATAATTAGTCACAACACTTCATCATTTTATTTGCCACAGGTTTATCATGCCAAGGAAATGGGACAGAATGGACCATAAATTGCCAAGGAAACAGGACCTAAGTGACCATAAATTGCCAAGGCCATATTGAGGCAGCCAAGCCATGGCTAGCCTGGGCAGGCATCCATCTGATGATCTTTACAATGCAAGTCCACAGTTCTAATGCATTGCTTTAGTACAGTTTCCTAATAACTTGTTTAAGGCAACAAGTGATAATCTATTGTCATATCTAAACTGAAATGAACTAAGAGACCACAGTTTATAAATAAAACTTGTCATGAATCAATCATGTTGCATAATATAGTGACCTCTAACCTTAGACCAACTGCATTTGTGGACACCTTTTGTTGGAAGAATAGGAGGTAGTCTGTTAAGATAGATTTTACTGTATTAGTAGTACAGTGACTGCCAGGATAAAAGTACAGCCTATCATTCGGCCCTCATCTTCATTTGTATGGAGCACAGTTTATTTCAAACAAGACTCTTGTGTATCCCTCCCTGCTGGCAGATAAACCCATATACCCAATCAGACAAAATAAACCTTGATTAAGCCTGAGATCAGTTTGACATCAATAGTTATACTGGCTGATAAAAGATAACTTTTCTCTCTTTCAACCCAACACTCTTCAGGAGGCAAAAAAAACTATAAATCTGATTTATTCCTGTTTTTACCACTCTTACCAACAAAATAATTGCAAAAACACACTTGCAATAAACCTACAAAGACCCAAATCATCCAGTGTTAGGAACATCTCTTTAACAGACATCAAATATGCAATAGATGTACATTTATATTCTAGTAAAGGCAACCAATATTAGAGTGGATACGGAAACATATAATGAACTCCTAAGTTGAATTTCATACTCTGGAAACAGAATATATAAAAAAAATGTATTTAAAATTTTAAAAACAAGTAAGAGTCATTTTAATATATTCTATAAAAATTTGTAGCATGATTCTACAAATGGTGATGAAAGTCGTACCATGTCAAGAACTGAAGCCTGGAAATATATGGGTGAATCTTCATTAAGAATGAATTATATCTGTGACAAATAAATCCCATTTGTCTGAAAATGTGACTGTATGTATATATGTATGAATGTATACATGTATCTATATAATATATAGTAAAGTATTATCCTGCACATTTGCTTCATTAAGCTTTATATGGTATATCTACACATTTGAGATAGATTCATCTTTCATGGGAACTTAAACTCCAGGGTGTCTGGTACAATTGTCTTCTTTAAAGATGGAACACCTTTCCTTGGGTCTAGATTCAAGAGATTCATGGTTTGAAACTGCCATTAAAACCACACAAATTAGACTAATATATTCACAATAAAAAAAATTGCATAGAACTCAGTGACTCACCATATATGTATGCTTGTCAGTATAACCGCTGTTTCTAACTTTATAAAACTTTAATGTAAAACAGATTGTTGACAATGCTTCTCTGTCAATAGAAGAGACTTATTTGAAATAATAATAGATCGCATCAGTAAGCTAAAGTTCCAATAAAATACATGCAGATTTAGTTCTTTTGGATGAAGTGCCAAGAAATGATGTATTCTGCTGTAGGTTAAACAAGCCTTATCAAAAATTAATAAGAATCTGAAATTTTCAAAAGCTCAATAAAAATAAATATTTAGAAGTGTTCCACCTTGAGTGAGCCCTGGGGGACATTCTCACACCTGGGGGACATTCTCACACCTGGAACTGCCAGTATCCCTCAAAATTTAATAAATTTCCACATCTTGTACATTACTGGGAGACAAAGTTACATGCATTGTCTCAATGACATTTGACACAAAGTACACCAATGATGTAGTTATGTACAAACATACCGTATTACACCAATGATGTAGTAATGTACAAACTAGGGATGTTAATATCGTTTTTTTTCCAAAACCGATTATCGTTTGTAGAAATCCGATTTTAAATCGATTATCGGTTTTTGTCCTACATTTAAATTACAAGAAATATCTTCTTATAATGCAAGTTAGTGAATGCCTCTTACGAATAAAAGATATTTATTACATACCATAACGTATAGACGCGCATCGTCTGAAGGCATGGAGGACGATATTGTGGCTCCACCAAAGCCATCAAATCACGGAAGGAATTGGATTCAACAATCGAAATTGGTAGAATGTTTTCAGCGACAAACTTAGCTACAGCAGCAGTAACTTTTTCTTGATGACTATCGGGACAGTTTCTTTGTGTTCCAATAAATGTTATTAATCGCGGCTGAACATTTGAAGGAGCCGCAATTCCGGGATATTTGCTACGCAAATGTGCATGCAACCCAGTAGTAGTACCACCGCTCCGACTTATTTGTTGTGAACATAGTTTACAGCGAGCCATGCTTGATGAAATTTTTTCAAAGTTTTCCCATATATCAGATTTATTTATACTACCAGCCATATTTGTAAACTTGAAAAGACACAACCAGCAGAGACCAGTCCTCAACAGCAGAGACTGTAGCTATTAAAAGTCTATTGTTGTCAATTTCGGACATCAAAGAACTTAGCGACCAGTCGGTCGATTGTATTCATTTACAAACACGCTGTATGGAGCGCTCACAAATTTTAAACAAACACACCTTCTTATCTGCTGGCCATATCGTATTAAAATGTAAACACTAAACAAATGCATGAATGAATTTTTTTCTGGCAATTTTTAAAATTTTCACTACAAAAATGGTAAAAAAATATTGAATTCGATTATCGTTTTGTAAAAACAAAAACCGATAATCGTTTTCAAAACCGATAATCGGATTTCCGATTTTCGTTTAACAACCCTAGTACAAACATACCGTATGACACCAATGATGTAGTTATGTATACAAACATACCGTATTACACCAATGATGTAGTTATATACAAACATACCGTATTACACCAATGATGTAGTAATGTACAAACATACCGTATTACACCAATGATGTAGTTATGTACAAACATACCGTATTACACCAATGATGTAGTAATGTACAAAAATACGTTATTACATACCGTATTACACCAATGATGTAGTAATGTACAAACATACCGTATTACACCAATGATGTAGTTATATACAAACATACAAACATACCGTATTACACCAATGATGTAGTTATGTACAAACATACCGTATTACACCAATGATGTAGTAATGTACAAACATACCGTATTACACCAATGATGTAGTTATATACAAACATACCGTATTACACCAATGATGTAGTTATATACAAACATACCGTATTACACCAATGATGTAGTAATGTACAAACATACCGTATTACACCAATGATGTTATGTTATGTACAAACATACCGTATTACACCAATGATGTAGTAATGTACAAACATACCGTATTACACCAATGATGTTATGTTATGTACAAACATACCGTATTACACCAATGATGTTATGTTATGTACAAACATACCGTATTACACCAATGATGTAGTAATGTACAAACATACCGTATTACACCAATGATGTAGTTATATACAAACATACCGTATTACACCAATGATGTAGTTATATACAAACATACCGTATTACACCAATGATGTAGTAATGTACAAACATACCGTATTACACCAATGATGTAGTTATATACAAACATACCGTATTACACCAATGATGTAGTAATGATGTAGTAATGTACAAACATACCGTATTACACCAATGATGTAGTTATGTACAAACATACCGTATTACACCAATGATGTAGTAATGTACAAACATACCGTATTGCCTGAAAACAGCATTATACATTATTATGATTTCCAAAAACTGAAATTAAAGATCATAACATTGTTGCCTGGCTGAAACTGTCAATGCTAGAAAATACTAGTAATGCTTAATCAACAGCTTAATGATGTTACCACACTTTTTCTTTTACAAATGTATATACACTGTACTTGATTGCAAGACAAGTCCAAAAGTGAAATGCATAACCCTAGTTATGTAACCTCATAATATACTTGCAGATTTGTGTCTGTGCAGTTTTTTGAGGGGTAATAATTAAAGCAAACATAGACCCAGATCTGCTGGTGCATTATGGGACAGCAGATCTGGCTACATGTTGTCTGTAGTTGATTTTTAAGCAAATATGTACGGCATATTTTAATGCACTAATATCCAATTCTTCATACTATTTCAGATCAATTAAATTAGCAATGAATCAATTTCTACAAATTGCAACGAAGACGTATTGCCTGGCCAAGATAACAAGTCACAGCAAACTTCATTAGTTTCTTTCTTGACTCCTACTGACAATTTACCGGGTTCTTCCTCCACCATTAATACTGGCCGCCATGTATAGCCTATCTTGTGCTGAAAAATGGCGTTAAACCATAAAAACAAAAACAACTCCCTTAGACTGTATCTATTTATATCTGAAAAACCAGTATAATCTGACATGTACTAATAATGCAGCAGACCCAGCTTAGCTTATCACAGTAAACATTCTGTATTAGTGCTAGGCATGATAATGAACTGGAAATGGATTTAAATGGTTTTATATCTAAATTCTATATGATTACACTATAAATTTTTCTGATACAATAGATCTATTGAGAAAGCATATATTCCATCTAATATTCTAGCAGAGGAAAGTAATATTTCCATTGGTCAGAATGATACCACGTGATCAAAATTAATTGCTTTTATTCTACGTGAACTGAAAAGAGAACTACATTTATACCCATATCTATAAATAGTCGTGTAGAACAGAAGATAAACACTGCGAGTGAAGGCAGACACAAAGTAAGCATTAAAGGAAAAGAACATTTTTACAATTTATTTTTAAAATAATTGAATATATTTAATCTGAAAGACTAAAGCAAAAGATAGTTCTCATTTTTTATGAATAAAATCATTCTTTTTGTTGAAATTTGTGAAAAATATGGATATAAATGCACTAGGTCAAGGTCACCGGTATCCGGTATGATAGTTATCCAATGCTGAAAGTGAAATGTCACAATTTGGAGATTTTTTGCTAACTTTGCCTCATCAGATAGATCTCACAAATGACGATATTGAAAAGTTTGACCTATCCCTATCTGACAAGCCTTTTGAAGTGAAAGAAGTATCACAAACGGAGTTATCATTTAGTTTGAATGAACCAAACACCAGTCCAGTTTCCAGTTGATCATCGGGATGACCACAAACCAAAACACTTCAAATCACTTAATGAGGAAGATCTCTTAAACACATCTGAACTGTGGTACTCAAAATCTACTAAGAAAAAGACTCAATGGGGGCCTACAACACTTTCACAGGTGGATTTATTCATTCATTCAATAATCATAATAAATAAACTATAATAATAACATTAAGGATTGCTCATCAATGTAATCTTGAGTAATATTGCTTGATTCTTGGTTCAAAACTTTCAGTTAAAACAAATTTGGCATTTGAAAATTACAAAGCTTGTTCTTCTGTTCTCTAATATTCTATTGCCTGGAAAAGCTTGTTCTTCTGTTCTCTAATATTCTATTGCCTGGAAAAGCTTGTTCTTCTGTTCTCTAATATTCTATTGCCTGGAAAAGCTTGTTCTTCTGTTCTCTAATATTCTATTGCCTGGAAAAGCTTGTTCTTCTGTTTTCTAATATTCTATTGCCTGGAAAAGCTTGTTCTTCTGTTCTCTAATATTCTATTGCCTGGAAAGTTATTACTGTCAACTAGATTTGCATATTTCCATGGTTTCATATTGGGAAATCAATTAGTGAGTAATAAACAAGTAAAGCAAATATTTAATAACTTTTCTGGGGGAAAAAAAGAAGAATGGGAAAGATTCCTATTATTTACAAAACTGTCATAGGAAATGGACAAAGACATAAATTCTATGGAAGCTAGATTTAGATTGGAATGTACTTGTATAATTAAAGCAGCCTATTTCTGTACATCAAATATCAAACATAACGATTTTTCAAAAGCAAAATTTGACAACTATGTTAGAAATTTCTGCAGTATCCAAGCAAACGCACTAATACCAGTTTTCTATCAATTAAGGAAACACGTCATTACTTTGTAATCATGGAAAGGATGTGTAATTGCTATATGATGTTAAACAAGAGATCAAAGAAAAAACATGAAAAATGTACTAAGACCAAAATCAATAATTTAGAAAAATCAATTCTACTGGGGTTTTATGGTAGTGGTGGTGGTAATTTATTTTGTTTCATTTTAACTGAATAATTGATTATTATGATTTCAATTGTTTCTGTTGAAAAACATTTTTTGGATTGCTATAAATCCATGAACACAAAAATAATACGAATATCTCTTCAATTCACAAATTCATGACATAAAAAAAAATCTAAAACACAAAAGCACTAAAATGTATACCCACAAAATAGAGCATTACAGTACTGGTCAACATCAAATATTGAGGGAAAAAAAAAACTTCATCCATGAACATAAATCTCATCCTGAGTGTTGGACAGATATTGCTTTTGCTAAATTTACTTTGGTTGTCTTTATCCCTACAGCGTCCATGTATAAACATATTCACTCAGCAAAGTCAAGTTGTTTGTTTTAAAGACAACTTTAAATACATGCATGGCTACATCATGGCAAAAAAACTGGACCAAAGGGCCAAGGAATCACAAGGACACACCAAGCTAGCCTGAGAAGGTAGTGAAACCATGAATCATATGCTTTACCAACCCAATTCCACAGCTCTCAAAACTATTCTGCTCAGTTTTTGAGAGCCCATTTGGTAGTCAGTTTTTGAGAGCCCATTTGGCAGTCAGTTTTTGAGAGCCCATTTGGTAGTCAGTTTTTGTGAGCCCATTTGGTAGTCAGTTTTTGAGAGCTCATTTGGTAGTCTTTGTCTTGAGTGAGTACCTCAGTAGTCTGACTTGGGTTCTTGGTTTTCAAAGTTTTAGAGTCCAGAGTTTTCTGTATTCTGAACTGTTTTTTCACTTCCTATTGGTGACTGCTGAAGATATTGTGGACTGTACTTCCTGGGGCAGTTGTTTTGATATTTCATTTCAAATAGTTTCCTATTTTGTTTCAAAATAGCAATTCTCCATCAGCTGACTCTGGCAGGAGAAGAAATGTCCCACTTCTATCAAAATACTTATCAGTATAATCCTTGTACATGTATATAGCTTCCATAAACATGTAGACAAAGCTTTAAGGTTTTTATAGTGACACCACAAATTTTTCTCCAAGCATATCAATATAAAAAACTTAACAAAAATTATACCAAAGTTTTATCTGAATACACCCAGTCATGTTGAAAAATTTGACTTTCAAAATATTAAGAAACCTTAATTACTGCTTGCATGATGAAGCATGCATTCTTCTTAAGCAGGCCAGACAAGGCAGGAACTCCTCACATATAAACTCCAGACCAACTTAAATATTGTACCAATTTTACAGTTGAATGTATATATCATCCGACTTTCAAAAACACATGTAAACATTATTCACATCAATGAACCAAGCTTTTGGTTTAGGCACGAGAGAAAACAAGATCAATAATCCTAAGTGCATCTGTGTATTAACTTCCATTACTCTTCACCCTATATATGGAGATTACCCACCGAGTTTTATCAGTTTTTGCTTTTGCAGATGTACTAAAATCCAGGTACAATAAGTAAACAAAATTTTAATATATATACACTGTAGGATATCTACTCACTTATTAGTCAAGTCCAACTACAACCAGCCTGATCAGCCAATGCATAATGTGCCAGCAAATTAGGGTTCTACTGACCACCCCTAACATACTGCAGTGAACCTGATCAACCAACACATTATGAAATGGCCGATCTGGGTCTCTGCAGTCTGCATTTGGATTACACTTACTCAGTATATATGTAGTATAGATCAATAGTGTGTACAAATCTGAAAATACAGCAGTTTTGCAAAAACATTTTCTCCACTGGTAAATCTAAAATAAATAACAAAGTTAATAAACTTAATAAATTACATGCACTTACATGAAATTAAATTTGAAATCTTTTTCTCAGTGTCCTTATTTAAAAAAGTAGTTTCATTTAATGTATGCAACTGGTTTTTTTTTTCCTATTAAGAAAGTGAAATGAGGTAACATTTTTGAAAAGTGTATATTGTTTCCCACTAAACATATTTTTTCTTAATATTACAAAAAGAGTTATTTCCCTTACACTAATGCTGTATGTAAGTAACAAATCCACTCATCCACTATTTTAAGCAATCTGAATTTATCTGCATGAAATTTTATGTCAAAACAATTTACATGTAATTATTATATGTCAATAAAACCTACATGTAATTCTATATCAATACAATCTAGATGTAATTCTATGTCAATACAATCTTGATGTAATTCTGTGTCAATACAATCTTGATGTAATTCTGTGTCAATACAATCTAGATGTAATTCTATGTCAATACAATCTAGATTTAATTCTATGTCAATGCAATCTAGATGTAATTCTGTGTCAATACAATCTACATGTAATTCTATGTCATTACAATCTAGATGTAATTCTGTGTCAATACAATCTAGATGTAATTCTATGTCAATACAATCTAGATGTAATTATGTCAATACAATCTAGATGTAATTCTGTGTCAATACAATCTAGATGTAATTCTATGTCAATACAATCTAGATGTAATTCTATGTCAATACAATCTAGATGTAATTCTATGTCAAAACAATCTACATGTAATTCTAACTCATACACTCTAGTAAGAAACTGCTCTGGTTGGAAAAGCAGATGGTTTTCACAGCACCTGTATATTGTTTGGCTGGAGCATGTTAAGTTCACTTTTCCAATGATAACTAAACTTTAGATATTTTACCCAAATCTATCTCGTGCATTCAAAGAACTTTTAACTTGAAACTTTAATATAATTACGAGTTAGAGTACAAAGTTAATTTGTTCAATAATAATAATAATGCTAACAAGGTCTTTTCATGAAAGTATGATTTTGAGATTCATGGCAATGTTTATTTTAAAGAAACAGAAAATTCAAATGAATACATATTATATCTGCAAGCCCTTTGTTAAATACAGCCTATATTAAAATTCAATTTTTTTAATGAAACTGGGTTGGGGGCTGAGGAAATTTATCCTCTATATCTTTTCTCCTAGAATGACATAATGGTCACAGAACTAATGAAGATATACTCTGATGACAGTGGTTATGAAGATGCACACTAGTGATAGAACTCAGTCAAAGTATATACACATTGATGACAACACTTTAGAAAATGCAAGCCTGAGACAAAACTCATGCAGAGTATATACACACTGTCACTGATAACAGTGCTCATGAAGATAAACACTGGTGATGGCTACTAAAATGTACACTGGTGACAAACCTCATGAATAGAGCTGTACCGATGTCACTTGTTGCCGATTATGCCGATACCGTGTATAGCCGATTATCAAAATTGCCGATACCAATTATGAGACCGATTATTTGATTATCATATTATGTACTCGGGTATAAGCCGACAAATTTAGAAAACAATAAAGGCCTGGAATGGGGGGGGGGGGGGGCTTATCCGTGGGCCAATGTCAAAACTTTACAGGTTTTAGGTGTTTTTGTTGTCTATTGTAACAGCAGTACATCTTTGGACAAAAATATCCGTGTTCTAAGACATAGGCATGTTAAAAAAGTAACTTTCGGTGACCCGAAAATTATTAAACTTTTATAAAGTACTATTTATTATTGATTTTGTTATTATTTTGCATGTGCATATTTTCTGATTTCCACAACATGAAATTACATAAAGGTAAAATACAGCCTTCATAATTCGCGGGTCGGTCGAGTTTACCAGGGAGACCATATACTATAATGTAAAGTACTTACGCAGTGCAAAGTGTGCATAGCGTCACTTAAATCCTTTTTTATTCCCAAATATATTAGTTGCAGATTTTGCTTTATTCGTTGTTTCGACCAAAGTGTATTCTTTCAGATAAAATTTCAGCTAATCTGTAATAGTTGTTTCATTTACTACGAATCGCCTCTCACGAGTTACTCATTTTCGATGATATAAGTGATCCTACAAAATTTTGTAATATTTTGAGTGTACAAAGGACACAACCGGTATAATTTACATCTTCACGCAGCGTGGTAATAATAAAGGCTAAATTTCTCATATAGATCAACTAAGATCAACATCAATCAAAACAAAAACCTCAAAATTGACTGTGTATATATCCATCATTACTCCCTTTGATGTTAATCTTACTGGCTATTCACATGACTTTGGCACTACAATGGCGGTTTGCGACATGTACTTTAGTCTGGTTTACTGCAGTTTACAAATGTTACCGGACGCTGGAGTTGAAAATTTCGCACAACTGACAGCAAGATAAATTCTTTTTAAATACTTTATTAGAGCAATCTCTTTGTTACAAAAGATTAATTGATGGTTCGATGTGTTTATCTCGATATATGGTTATTCGACTATACAGTAGTGTTAGTTAATGAGCAACTTGTTTGCATACTGCATTTATCCCGAGCTCTAGTGTTACAAAGGATTAAGTTACGGTCAGTCAAAACGCGACTGTATATACAACTTTTATCAGGAAAAATTGGTTATTTAAAAAAATTATTTGCATCGGCACCGATTATTTTTGCCGATAACCGATTATACCAATTGTGCTAATAATCTGCCCGATTACGCGTACGGGTGATTAATCGGTACAGCTCTACTCATGAAGTGTACATACACACTGACATTGCTACTGATGACATTGCTACTGAAGTGTACATACACACTGATGACATTGCTACTAAAGTGTACGTACACACTGATGACATTGCTACTGAAGTGTACATATACACTGATGACACTGCTACTGAAGAGCCAGTGCTCATGAAGATATATAATGTTAAGACAGATGCACCCTTGTGACATCACATTATGATGAGTGACTTTATTATAAGGATTATCCTTCAACTATCGTAGGGGCCCAAAGCGACCGAGTGGTCTAAAGCACTCTTTATTACAGACAACTGCCATCTCACTTCTGTCTGCGTGGGTTCGAATCTCGGGCTTGGCCAATGTGGGTACATGAGAAAGTCTGCAAGTAGCTTCTCATGGGTACGTGGTTCTTCCCAGGGTTTTCCTATGTTCTTTCTCCACCATTTATACTGGCTGCCATATATAGTCTATCTTGTGATGAAAAATGGCATTAAACCCTACAAAAACACTACTGTGCTTCTTCTGTCTTTGTCCACTAGATGAATGTATTATAATGGTTTAACATTCTTTGATACATGACTTTACTGTAAAACTCAAGCATACATACTATCATGTATAATAAGTACATACCCTTTTGTGCCTGTATAGTGAATGGAAGCCTTTTTGTACCTTTTTTTTTTCCTGATGGATGACCATGTAGTAGTGGCTGCCAATAGACTAATGGAGACCCTATTATAATGGTTCACCATGCAATGATTAAAAACTTTATAGGAATGTTTATCCCATACTGATTAAAACATTAATGTTCTAGTTCAGCCATGAACAGCATTTGGGGGTGGCAAATGGGGCAACCGCCCCAGGCCCTGCTCTTGAGGGAGCCCTGCACTTCAGGCCAAAGGTCATCCTTTGCAGTAGCATACCAACCGAGATAACGATACTATGGCCACACACGGTCATGGTTGACCCTAGGCCCAGCGTACTACTAATGCCGCCTTTGAGTTGAGCTCACTCTGATAAATGATTTTAGTACAATAGTTTTTATTGTCTTGAACTTATTTCAATATTTGATCTTACCTTAAATCATCATCTTATCTTGTATAATATTACTCTCAATGTTATATGTACTATATTCTTCTATTACAAAAATACCCAAAGCTTCATTCATCCATTAGTCATTTATTGCAGATGATACACTGTCAATGTACCATGATATATGTACACATATAAGCCTGTACATGTGTAAGCTGACCCACTAAACTGAGTAGACAAAACAAAAAAGTGCATGGCCAAGCTGAACCATATCAAAAACTTTGTTACTGTGACTTGATCTAAATGATCAGTTATATTCATACAGAGTTTCAGTACACAAGGTCCTGGGGATTCAAATTAGGCATGTTATCTTGTCTTCAATGGTCTATAATAACAATATATATTGGCAGTCAACAAGAAGACTTTAAAAGTTTCAAATTTAAACCTTGCCTTGCAGATAAGCCAATCTCCTTTCTTCCAGGTTTTTATTTTTCCGAATTATTTTGACTGAATTTTAGTATATTTACAGTATCACATTTCCATTTTGTACACTTAAGTCAATGTCAAGATCAATCACACATTTTCTCACATAAACATGAGAATGTGATATTTATCATCTGAACCAAGTTTTAAAAGAGACTAAATATTTATTTTGTACCTTATCAGTTACATTTATAACGTTTGTAAATATATGGGATTCACCAACATTCCAGTTCTAACTTTGCTGTAGGTACGGTAGTGTGATTACCTGCGTGCTTCAAATTTTGAAGAGCTTGCAGATACTCTGAAGTTAAAGATTGGTTTGTTTCAAGGTGACCAGGTAAAGTGATATAACTTAAAAGATTTGTCACAGGTACATTTGAAAGTTATTTATTTTGTAAAATAAATATAACGTGATCTCCAAAACAACCCCACTTTGTATTTTATTGTATCCAAGTTTTCAAACTTTTGTTGTGATATTATGTGGTCATATTTTGGTGCAAGCTTCAAGCTCCCAAGGGCAAGTAAAATTTTCCAGTCAGCATGCCAATATTAAAGATACCCTAATACCATTTGTACAGCTTGGGTACTTCTAAAAAATCTAATGACAGGTTAAAAAGAAACTAAAGTGAGCTCACCACTAAACAAGCTATAAAGAAAATGGAGGCATTTGAACTAGGCAATTAAAGAGTAAAACAAAAGAAAATGTCAGAATATTATGCTGTCAGATGTCAAGTAAAACATAAAAATCATTTACATGCAAGGAAGCCATATAAAAAATCAATATTGGTACTCAAACTGACTGTAGGTACTGACAATAAATAACAATAAATACTTATTTATAGTCATGTAGGTCAATCAATTATGCACAAAAAGGACTTCTAAGGTGTACAGTATCTGGCAGTTGGGTGTTATATCTCTATAATGATCATAATCTTCACCAAAGAAGATACTATTCAAAATAACGAGGGAACCAGTTTCTGGATTCTATCCGATCAGTATAGATACACATCTGTCTACAGCTTACTTAACTATACTGTATTTGTATTGCTCCCTTTTCTAAAACAAACTAAAACAAACTTGCCCTGATCCAAGATTTTATATATGCAATGGTTAAGAAGGGGTCCACATACTCAAAAGGTTGAGAACCACTGCTTCAGAGTAAGCTTTCAAGTGATGCATAAAAAGTACCTCCTGAGAACTCGATATAAAAAGTCTCAACCTAAATAGCAAAGTCCTCCTGAATTTTGGTAGATAGTATTATAACTATTGCCAATGCAACAATAAGGGAGTTCACGTTTCAGTGATTTATCGTTTTTCCAGTACTGCAACCATTTATGATTTTAGTATCATCTTTATACAATGTCTGATATATTTCTGTGCATGTGACAAGAAAATATTAACACTTTTCTCTTTACAGTACATGTATATGATGGAAGCTGCTGAATATATCTCTGATAAATTTGTATTATTTTTAGAGAGTTGGGTACCATAAAATTATTTTTTGAGAGCTGGGTTCCATCAGATCTGCCTCCAGAAGAGATGTGGATTCACATCAAGGCTGATATTCTGCAAACCTCAGAAGAAATCCTTGGATTTATCACTAAGAAAAACAAAGACTGGATTAATGACAACTAAGAAATCCAAGAACTGCTTGCCAAAAAGAGATCGGTGTACCAAGACCAGCTCGCTCAACCATCCTGTCCACAGAAGAAAGCAGCCTTCTGCCTTATCTGCAGCTCCCTCTAGTACAGGCTCCAAGACATACAAAATGAATGGTGGACAAAGCTTGCATAAAGAACCCAGCTGTATGCTGACACTGGTGACTGGTTCTATGAAGTGTTTAAAGCAGTGTATGGTCCTTCATTCCAAATACAAAGCCCCCAATGGAGTGCAGATGGCTAAGAGCTAGTCACTGACAGGGAATATATCCTGAACCGCTCGTCAGAGTACTTCCACACCCTCTTCAGCAATAGCCATACAGTCCACGAGGCAGCTATTGATCACATCCTACAACAGCCACCAAAGATGGAACTCAATCAGGCACCCACACCACAATACTGTAAAAGCCATCAAACAGCTGAAGACTGGAAAGGCTGAAGGAAAAGACAGTAGCCCACAAGAGATATGGAAGAGTGGAGGCCCAGCATTACACACCAAACTTCACATGGGGGAAAATCAGTGTCTCCCTTGACCCTCATTTGCGCTTCAGAGACTCACAAATTTTTAATTTCACCCCAGTTTTGATACCAAAAGTGTTTTCTTACTCAGTCCAACCCCCAGTTTTGACATCAAGGAGATTTTTGACTCTCAGTCTTGCACCCCTAGGGGATAGACTGCGGGAAAATTCTGACTTCTCAAACTACCATGGGATAACTCTGCTCTCCGTTGCAGGCAAAATCCTTGCAAGAGTGTTGCTGAACCGACTGGTGTCCACCATTGCAGAAGAACATGCTCCAGAGAGTTAATATGGCTTTAGGGCCAGCAGGGGTACAAATGACATGGTATTCATCCTGAGATAGATTCAGGAGAAATGTTGAGAACAAAACAAAGGATTATATGCCATGTTTGTGGAACTGATGAAGGCATTTGACAGTGAGTAGAACTGGACTGTGTAAAATCCTTGAAAAGCTTGGCTGTCCTCACAAATTTCTTACCATGGACATCCAACTACATGAAGACCAGCTTGGTCAGGTCAGAAACAATAATGACCTGTCACAGACCTTCCCCATTGTAAATGGCATGAAACAGCTGTGTTTAGCCCCCACACTGTTCTCAATCTTCTTCAGCAGGATGCTCCAAAAAGCAGCAGATGACTTTAATGACGAAGATGGTATCTATATCCAATTTCCTACTGACAGCAACCTCTTTAACTTAAGGCGGCTTCAGGCAAACAACAAAACCTTGGAAAAACTGATTAAAGAACTTCTCTTTGCAGATGATGATGCCTTTGCTGCCCACGCGGAAGCTGCCTTATAGCACGTAACATCCTGCTTTGCAGAAGCTTGCCAGCTCTTTGGTCTTGAGGTCAGCCTAAAGAAAACTGAGGAACTTCACAAGCCTGCACCCAAAGAATTTGCATTTGTTATACTCTCATTAAGAGGGACTCAAAGGAGAATAGTCCTTGACCAATGAGTCACCCTCTATAAATAAAGCACTATTATTATTATATTATTATTAATACTGTGAAAGACATCATGCTGACATTTGACAAACAATTTTTAAAAACAAACTATTGAATAAAATAAATAAGTCAAAAAAGGTACTCTTCTCATTAAATAAATCGTTCACTGGACAGGGATCTGGAAATCTGAGAAGAGACAGTGAATTTTCTGATGATAAGTGAGCAAGGATTGTATACGACAAATAGGTATTGTCTCATATGCATACAGTATGTTTATTGATGTAAATCTGTAATTATTTGTTAAATTAAGTAACTTTAAATTCATACTTCAATTTTCTTTGAGTTTAGAAAATAATTGTTGCGAGCATTTTATCTCAAATGTTAAATGATTCATGCATAGTAAGAATGTTATACAATATTTTGCCGGTATGGATGAGTATGGATTTAATATGTAAATAATAAAAATTTTGTATGTTAAGATTTGCATGCATTCTTCTGATAAAAATTGCGAGAAGCAAATTTGTTAGCCTTAAATGATTTGTATCATGCATGCTGAAAATTGATTTTTTTTTTCTGTCTGGATATGTATGTCAATGAATCACTAATTAGCAGAATAATGTAGTTAGAACAAGAATTTTTAATTTTGTTTGTTTGATTAGGATCTTTAATGTAGCTTTAACAATTTTTCAGTCATATCACTACAATGTCTGCAAAGTCATAAGGAGGGTGTGGAGATCAATCATCATTAAACTGCCTAACAAACATAGCTTTAGTATATAACTTTATATATATATATATATATATATATATATATATATATATATATATATATATATATATATATATATATATATATGTATATATATATATGTATATATATATATATATATATATATATATATATATATATATATATATATGTATATATATATATATATATATGTATATATATGTATATATATATACGTATATATATATACGTATATATATATATATATATATATATATATATATATATATATATATATATATACATACACACACACACACAGAATACTAAAGCTAGTAACCATATTGCTGCAAGATTGAAAGAAAATTGCATGAAGTGTATAGTTATGATGTTACATAGAGCAAGAATGTGTAATTCAGATTAGTAAGTTATGATGTTACATAGAGCAAGAATGTGTAATTCAGATTAGTAAGTTATGAGTGTCATTTCAATAAAATTCCATCTCTTGATAATACTTATTAATCCATAGAAAGGGGTAAATGAAGAACTGGACAAATGTACTTCAGTTCTTGAAATCTTACTTTCAAAGAGGTCTGAAGACATTCTGATATTTTGCATTTTTTGTTTAAGTTAACATTCACAAACAAATCAAGCTGGTCCAAACTCACATTTCAACAAAACAAGCACTACATGGGTCGGTCGGTCTCCCTTTCTCACACACACACACACACACAATGAAGCACTTGACATCAATGATCCTCCACGACTACAACATACATTCATTCACTTAAATCAATAACCATCTCTGTATTTACAACAACCATATTTTCTTCAATGCTAACTTATAAATGTCAGCAAGTAACTCGACTCCAAATAGGGTTCTTTGCCCAAATGATAACACAAACTTTTCTAGCCTCTTTGTCGAATGCAACAAAAATTTACTTGCAGACATATCGAGTTAATTTTTAATACTCGTATAAAATCAAATAAGCTGCTAACGTAAGTAATGTATATCTAAGCATAAACATTAATTTATGAAATCATAGAGAGCTCTGAGTTTATTTAAATGTAATGAGTACAGAAAATATGCATATGTTCTTTCTCTCAGGAAAATATTGTTTCCAATTATTCCTTGATATGTACATCTATCTTAAAGTATTCCCATAATTCCAGTACACTGAAATAATATTAAAACTGTTAAAAGTCCAAATCACACACACACATCTAATTTAAAGCATTGTTTCCAATTACTCCTTATGTACGTCAAATTTAAAATATTGTTTTGAATTATTCTTTATTATGTACATCAAATTTAAAATACTGTTTCGAATTATTCTTTATTATGTACATCAAATTTAAAATACTGTTTCCAAGTATTCCTTATATAATGTACTAAGCACCTCAAGCACTGGGCAAAACCAGCTCAAGTACCAGTAGATGCATAGATCAATTTTGGAATGTTTTAACGGGAGGCGAGATGGATGGAGGTGTTAAGGTTGACAACAAAAACAGAGACATACAGCTGACCAGAAACATACCTTGTTTTTTGGTCTTATTATGCACATCAAATTTAAAGTTGCTATAGCTTAAGATCCAAGTAAATGCTGAGAACAATAAGGACACCAACACTTATTCAAAGATAACTTCAGTCCTTTGACTTACTAATGTTGTTGATCCCTAACAATCAATATCAAAATAATGGTAGTGTCAGTCATGTAAGTGCTTAAATGGTACAATTCTTAACATGCAAATTGTGCAGCAAAACTTTTAAGGCACCATTCCTTGCTTTATGACTATAAATTCTGTTAAGTTTTGACCAATCCCATTTTCACTGGAAATGTATCTACTCAATTTATCTATGGCTCTAATTCAGGCATGTGGTATGTGGGTATGTGGTCCACAGAAAGGTTGCAGAAAAAAAATCAATAAATGGTACAATCAGCATTAGCAAAGATCATTAAGTGTACCACCAAAACCCTCGGCAATGTTCAAGTGGTCAACACAAAAACAGGTCTGAGAACCAGTCCTAATTCATCAAAATATTCTCACAATAATAACGTACAGTATTATCATTTCAAATGTACATTGGTCCAACGGCATAGTTTATGTCAATGAATGCACCAACATTAAATCTAGACTGTACTGATAGCAGGAACAAAAATGTTGACAATGTTGAATTAAATACTTGAAAATAAATTGTTTTACATAATTTGATCATGTCTATGAATAAAATTGAACTGGAGTTGCTAAACTTGTACCTAAGATATAATTTTATTGCCACACAGTATCAACCCTTGAATTCCTTCTATTACATAATACAACTAATCTATATCCAGGTAACCTAAGATATATGTTCATATATTTATAATCAATACTAGTAATCCTGATGAGATGATCAAATACCAAAGTCTTACCTCCCAATCTATTCATTTTTTAAGTCAAGCATGAAAAAAGATATTTTCCTAGGCACTGTTTTGGTAATACCTAGTGCCTTTATCCTATTTTAAAAACAAATTGAGCAAGTGCTTAACTTCATACTTTAAGCAGTTTATATACCTTTACCTGGGTTTATATACCTTTACCTGGGTTTATATACTTTTATCTGGTCTGTCATTCCCTCCAGGTGTGCTGTATGCATGAATCTCCATTTATTGTTTTGTAATATATCACACCTACCATAAGTAGTTATTACTACCTGTCCCATATGCCTGTATTTTGTTAACCATCACAATTACTAGCCAATCAAAACACTTCAAGCCACGCTTGGATTTCAATCATTAATCAATGCAATGAAATTACTGAAAAGGGATTTTACAGATATTAGTATTGGATTCCTTTATGACCCGATTAAATGACATTAATTATTCATTTTAGTAATGATTATATGGAGAATCAGCTGTAGTGTGTGATATTATTTTTGAAGCAAAATAATTGCACTAATTTTACTAGTTTGCAAAGACTATAATAAGGAACATTAAGAAAAACAACACGAGATAAAACATGGCTGTAAATGAGTCTGAGATAAATATTCATCAAAAAAGATATATTCCAAAATCTTTTGCAGAAAGACACATGTATTAACTTCAATACAATTAAATTATCCACATAATACAGGACTAATAAAGTGAGAACCTAAAATTCAAGTAGCGTAGACCACAATAGTGATGTAATTTACGTAACTAAAGAATTGCATATTAAATTTCAAGGCAGGAAAGTGTACAAAAATGGACAATTAGAGCAGGATAATTAAAGTCAAAATGGGAAGGAATACCATATAAATATATATATATATATATATATATATATATATATATATATATATATATATATATATATATATATATAGAATTATGATAATGTGTTTATTTATACATACAACAAAGAGACTTTCTAACTAAAAAAGTATATTTTAAACCAGCGTTAAATGCAAACATGCACAACGAGAAACAGTTCAAATAAATTCAAATAATTCCAATAAGATAACCAAAGCACACACACACACATATATATTCACACACACACACACACACATACATACATATATCACTGCTAGAGTTAGGGAAACCAAACATAGGTACAAAATGTAAAATGATAGGAACAGGAAACCTGATAAAAATTATGGCAACAATAATTGATCCCAAACCAAGTGATGATGAATGTCTGGATAAAAACAATGAAATCAATCACAAGAAAACGATACACTTGCCAAATTAAAAGGCAAAAGAATTGGTAACGGATGTCAAAATCAATTTGCAATTTGATAGTGAAAAGCATAATCAAGTAAGGAATCTTCATGATTTTGAAGATGTCTTCACAGACATTTCTGATACTATAAACATTGTGGAACATGATATTAAACTTATAAGTTATATCAAGTCAACCAGTATGATCAAAACAAGGGGTCTCAAACTCAGAGCCCAACAAGCCGTATCCTGTGGACCACAAAATGATTGGCATCACAATGGGTCATGATAAAGGTGGTGCGGCTCTTGAAAAATAAAAAATTACCTCATGCGGCCCTCGAGGGTAGTTTGGGTTTGAGACCCTTGATCTAAACCATACCCATTACCACAGGAAAGTATTAGCAAACAAGTGAAAAACATGGGTATCATTATGGAACTAGACTCTCCAAGAGAAGGGCATTTGGTTTAGTAAACTCTGGAGATTCATTTTGCTGCATGATGCAAAACTACTAAGTGGTATGTAAAGTGTGGAAAATTTTGTATACATTCTTGTCCATATCCATACCAAAACTTGGAAAAAACATTTATAAGTTATCAAAAATGTGTTAATTTGACTCAGAGAAGTAAAATTAATAGCTAGACCAACAAAATGTCAGACTGATTTCAAAGACTTGAATACATAGGTCAACTGGTAGTAGATGGAGTGAATATGAAACCAAATCATCCGAAGGTTCAGAATATAAAAAACTGTCCAAGAGCAATGACTAAAAAGCAAGTTAAAACTTAAATCATTTTTAGCCCGGATCAGATATTTATGGAAATTAGTCCCAATTTTTAGTGCTACAGCTCTACCACTTGCTGACCTCCCAAGGAAAGGGAAACCCACAAAAGAGCGGGGAAAATTCCTTCAGACTCTAACACAGAGGTCTCAGAAATGCTTTAACACACATATTTTGACACGAACTTTTGTATGTGACACATAAATTCACTTACACAGAAGTCCTCCATAGCACACAATAGTTGGGCAGCAGATTCAAAGGTTTTCCAACCACCTTCTGTGCCTAAAAATGTGCTGATCAATTGATCATTTAACTGTGCTAATATGTACAATGACAGAATTCAATGACTAGAAGCCCCCAGATGTACAGGTTGTCATTAGATGAGTACATCAAAAGAACATGATACAATAGCTGGGCGTGACTTGACTAATGAAAGACCTAGCTATGTAGGTGTGATCATTATAAAAGTACCTAAAATTAATAAATGTAGCTTTCATTGCTGTGTTTGTTTTCTAGTGTAGCAGAATAAGTAGTGCATGTGACCTCGCTATCAAAACACATCAAGACTTGGACACAATGCCATTTGCAAAATTTGGATAAGTATATTGGGGTTAAATGGCAAATTGACGAAGATTGCAAAGAGATTCAGAAGAGTGCTGAAGTTACTAGAACTGATATTTTGGATGGAACAGTAGCCAAGTTTAAGTGTGTGTGTGGTGCCTGACAAACACTAAGCGTGTTTGGAATACAGCCTTTGCTTCAATTGAAAAAAATTCAGTCTCCTTCTGTAAAGAATTTGGAAAATTAAACTCAATGGCATCCACTGGTTATTCTCATTTGAACATTTAGCCACTTTTGACTAATGCTCCTAGATTTAAACTACATGATCTAGAATTCATACTTCACACTGATGAGAGTAATTATAGGATAGGCGGAAGTAATTATGGGATAGGTGCAGTTCTGTTTCAAAACTATGATGTGTGTGATTAGGATTTTTAACATAACTTTACAAAAAAATCCAGTCATATCGCTATGATGTCTGCAGTAAGGCATTTTACGGTGATGTCTAGCACTGGGGCATCATGCCGCAGACATGTAGCATGATGTCCCACCCAGTCACATTATCCTGACACTAGGCCAACCATTCCTAACACTAACCTCTTAATGCTGAGAGCCAAGCAAGGCAGCTGTTAGTACCACTTTTGTATATCATTGGTATGACGTGGCTGGGGATTGAACCCGCAACCTCCCACTTCCACCAGAGCAGTCCAAAACTATGATGACATCAAAATACCATGTTTCTTACACCAGTAAAAAGTTGATAAAAACATGACAGAGTATATTCAGTTATTAAGAGGAAAAGTCTTGCCATAGTTTGGGGAATTCTCAAATATCAAATATATTTGTAAGGTCGAAACTTTGTCCTTGAAACTGACCATTCCCCTTTACTACATCTCAATCCGGCTAAAATTACAAATTCCAGGAAAATCAGGTGGGATCTAGCACTTTCAAATTTCATACCGAATCATTAAGCGTGTTGGATTGATAATAGTATTGGATAATACTGAAGCCGATTTTTAAGTAGGTATCCACAGTAGAAATGGTAGGAATGAATAAACATCAATTTTAACTAAAAACCAGTTTTGTCTTAGCTCGTTGATTTACATAAAGTTGTGAGGGAAAAAAAACTGTGGAATATTCATTGTATAACTTAAGGAAAGAGGTATGTCACAAGTTAGTAGTGAAGTTCATAATTGCTACTAACTGTTATCTACCAACATGTTTATCAAATGGTGCTGCTGGCAGGTGAATGCACATTTGTTTTGATAACTTGCTTACCATATATACTCGTGTATAAGCCGAGAAATTTAGGACAAAAATAAGGCCTGAAAGAAGGGGGGTCGGCTTATCTGCGGGTCAAGTTCCAAATCTAAAATTTATAATGCTTTTTCCCCTCGATTTCCAATATTTATTGTTTCAGTCAATCGCCGAATATGAGATCACGTGTCTAATGATGCCAAATGGCTGATAAGATTTATCCTGTCGTGAAGTAAAACAAATATTTTTTTTTCTAACATAAGTGGTAGGATAATGAATGAAAAACATGTTTTAACGTACTTGATGTCTATTTGACAGATGTCCATCCACCAGAAAATACAGCCATACATGTTATTTGAACCAAATACATGTATTTTCCAAAAGAACCGCCATATTAATAATCTCTATTCAAGTATTTAACCCTCAGCTAATCAGTAATTATTAAATTCTACGGTTTCGTAGAAATGCACGCTAGCCTATTTTAGTGTAAATATGAAAAGAATCTACGTAAAAAGAAATAAAAGAATTACGATACTGAAGGTATATACGACAAACATTTTGATTGAGAGTAGAAATACATGAATGACAGTCTTCAAGAAACAATAGCGAGAGGATCCATAGGGGTTTGTTGTGCGCATGCTTAGGAGCGGTAAATAACAGTGCAATATATGAGTCAGTGTGAATAATTGTAAAACAATATAATTTGTTGGATTTCTTTGACAGGTGTTTTAGAAGTAATCGGGAGCCACAGTTTATATATAACTATTGTTTAGTTGTTTGTAAAGCAAAGTGGTTTGTTAGCGGAAGATTGTTGTACAATAGCTACCATATGCTTAATCTGTGGTAAATGCCTCGGGGATAATAGGTTTGTTTTGTTGCACAATGCCAATGACTTAACTAATAGATGCCAACTCTCAGATGTATTGTTTAATGAGATATGGTAGTGGACATGGTTTCTGCTCAAAGTTATAAACTGTCACAATACTTGAATAATGTCCACGCTGAAACCAATCATAGTTTGAACAATTGAATCACACTACCCGTAGTTTAAAAAACACAACACAAATAACAATGATAAATAATTATCAAATGCAAATTGAAAACCAACCACACATACAAATAATTACAGGATAAGGTATATAAATAGTATACTACTACTGAAAGAAATTATTTCAATTTAATCTCTCTAGAAGTTTATATTCAATTCAATCGGATAAAATGAATAATATTGGAAGTAAAAGAAAGCGTTCTGCTTATGATGCAGCATTCAAAATTAAAGTTATTGAATATGCAGAAGCAAATAACAACTGTGCTGCAGCACGCGAATTTGTTGTGAACGAGAAGCAAGTACGGGGGGACGACGTATATGATGAAAGCACGCCCGTAACAGAAGCTGAGTTTCGTGAACTGTTTGGCAAGTCTGATAAAGAGCCCGCTTTTGAAGGATTCTAAAAATGATCTAACTTTTATAATTCATGATTTTAGAATGAGGATTAATTAAATTTCCATTAAGGCTTAACACTTCAGAACTGTTTTTATTTCAACATATAAACTAGATTTCTTACTTTTATTTCATTTAATAATGTGATTTACCTAAATAAATGTATTCAGAACTCACTTTGTGCATCTTGTAATGTACCATTTGTATAAAAATTATGAGTCGGCTGATACCCGGGTCATGCACTTTATACCACTTTTACAAATTCAGTGGGGGGGGGGGCGGCTTATACGCAAACGGGCTTATACGCGGTAGTTTATACAGTATTGATGTAAGTTGTTGTAGTGTTTAACGCCATTTTTCAGTACGCAATAGGCTATACATGGCGGCCAGTATTATTTGTCAAGCAAGAACCAGGGAAAACCCCCGGAAAGAACCACTGACCCACGAGAAGCTACTGGCAAGCTTTCTCACATAACTACATTAGCCGAATCTTATACTTGAACCCACGCAGACAGGTGAGACAGAAGTGATCCGTAACGGAGAGTGCTTTAGACCACTCTGCCACTCGTGGCCCCTGCCACACTAGTTATGTCAAGTTACTCTAGGTACAGTATGTGTTATAATGTGCTACACGTCATAATGTTGCATTAATAAGGGTTAGCTTGAGCTAACTTGTAAAACTAGGCATTCTTGCTGCTGAATTGATAGAGGTAGAAGCAGTATAGGCAGTTATCAATTTCTGAATGATGTAGAATGATCAATGAGCTAACTGGTTTGCTCGCTTGGTTATAAGGGTACTAGGATTATACTTGTGTAAACCGGGACAGTCTAGCTGTTGTACTACACCATGCTGAAATGGGCAAGCAAGTAAGAGATATCATTCAATCCTGTGTGGACATGCATTTGTTACATGTGTAGGTGCAGATGTCTATCCTTGGTGGGCAGACATGATCACATCCTGTGTGGGCAGACATATTCCAATCCCGTGTGGACACATTTACTTATTTCCCATACGGAAGCACCTTTTTAAACTTTTGTTGGCTTACATAATTTTGTCATGTGTGGACCAGTATTGTTCTGTGACAGGTCTCACTAGGATATTAAAACTAAGAGTACAGGTCTCCTTATATGTAAAAATATGAGTCCCACCATCAAAAGTTTCAGTCCCCTCTCAGAAGCATGTTGAGGATAAATGTCCATTAAAATACCAGGAATAAACAGACACAAAACTTTGTCAGTTTTATTTATTTGTAATTATTTATTATTCTTTATTTAAAAAAACTATGAATTAAAATTGAAATCATGTAAAGATATCATATTCTTTAACTACAATATAGGTCACTTCTGTCTATGTCACACTTCAAAAAAATTCTGATGCTTGGCTTTGGATCTTATTCTTGCACATTGGGTTCTTCTTCTTTGACTCAAATCAACTGTTATGGTCTCTTGTTTTATTCTGGAGCTTTCCTCCATCTTCCCTCCATTCTGCACACTGAAGACTTTCCTGCATGCCATGGATGTCACTGGTGACACCAACACAACTGCAGCTATTACTGCAAAGTTTGGAAATAGCTGTGCTCTTGAAGTAGAGTTGTGCAGGCTTCTGTCAGTGTGCAGTTAAATGATTTTATGAGGTGGTCTCTAGATGCCTAGAAAATGTGGAACTTTGTCAGATTAGAAGAACCAGTAGTTGCACATTCTTTACACCACTTGTATATAGCTTTTGTTTGTCCATCAGAATGAATTTTGTCAATCCATGGAGTTTTATTCCAAACACAATGCCAAGCATCACACACTTTCTTACACTTGGCTATTGTCCCATCTATTTAATCAATGCAAGCTACTGAAGCACAGTTCTAAATCTCATAAAAATCTTCATCAGTTTTCTGTTTAACCCCAAAATACTTTTATAAATTTGTAAATGGCATATTCTCAAAGTCTTGTCATGTTTTGATTCTGACGTCACATGAATTTATTTTATACGGCTACAATCAGAAATGAACACAATAATAGGGATCATGCTGGGCTTCACCAATGTTGCAAATTGTGATTTCTTTTCTTATTAGCAACAAATATACCAATAATTTAGGCGAAAAAATAATTTTGGCTGATAAAAACCGTAAATACAGTCTTGGGTTTGGAGTGGATAAATTCAAAGGTACCATGACAGAATAAAACTTTGATATAAAACTGCACTGGAATCTATTGTTACAGAAATCACTGTTCCCTATTGACGAACCAGCCTAACAGTGCATTATTATATAATAATCTGCTTATGCTGATGTCTGGCTTGGTACTGTATGCTGCTTTGTAACCAAAATTGCCATACAACTGACTAGCTACAATTTACCACCTATGTACATTGTTGCTTACCTAGAAAACAACTCAAGTCGCGACAAGCACTATGAGACATTGACTGACCATGCAACTAAAGTCGTGACTAGCACTTTAAGGGTTAAATCAAAGTAGTTTCATTTCTCATAGTGATTTAAACATTTATTTTGCTGCAAAAGTTTCCTGTTTCCAGCAAAAAAGTGCATACAGAGGATTCCTACACGGGTGATTTTCTGCATCCCAGATAAAAAAAATGTTATCAAAATATGTGTTGCTATGTCATATTTGGATATTTTACAATACATTGTCAAGGCATAATATATTTACTACAATCTGTAACTGTTTATGTTTCCAAATAAGATTGCAATGTCAGTATATTGCATACAAAAAAGAATCTGAAAACTGAAAACAGTTATCAGCTGAACTATTCAAATGAAAATATTGGATAAATATAAATTATATTTTACACCTTTTTAAAACAATGTTATGCAGTGATTCATGTATTAGAGGAATATTTCATTTCTTTCATGTGATGAACCTTCTCCATTTTGTTTTTGTTTTTTGTTTTTTTAATTAGGCTGAAAAAGCACTGGGTGTTAAGTACATCCGGCTGCTCCGTTGATACACATGGGCACATGTTACTATTGTTAGTACCCACAGGGGTTCGTTACAAAGCAAATTCAGAGTATCCGTCCATGAATCAAGGGTCTAACCTGTAACAGTTATATTGTTACAGGTTAGACCCTGATTCATGGACGGATACTCCTAATTTGCTTTGTAACGAGCCACTGTGTTAGTACCCTGTCCTCGAAGTAGGGGTACTAATATTAGTACTACCCCCTTTCACGAACAACAACGACAACAAATATCAACAGGCCAAATCATTACAGAGACAAAAATAGTATTAAAATCATCTCCTATTACAAATAATTCTTATTACAATGTTTTATTCCAAGAATACATTCCGTTACCGCTCCCAATACCCTTTATATCTGAAACTAGTTAAAGTTTATTTCAACTTTTTGTTTGATATGGGCCTTTAAAAAAAAGTGATCATTTGTTACGAATTCTTTAAGTCCTGCATTTTAATCCCCTCATCCGTACGTGTAAACATCTTCAACACTTTAATAACTTACCTACAGCTCGTTAAATATCGTTTTTTCTGAAGACAATTGCGAAGAAAACTTGAAACATATTAAACACTAGCATATTTAGAGCACTGGCTCAATGTCAAGGTCGTCTTCCTAAGGGAAACAACTCTAAAGTGATATGCTGAGTGGTTTAAATCTTCCACACGTTGGATTTGTTTCATTGTTGTCATCGTCGATAATAATAATAATAATAATAATAATAATAATAATAATAATAATAATAATAACGATGATGATGATGATGATAACATTAATAATAACAACTTAGTAGAAGTATTTGTTTTCGTTGTTGTTGCTACTGTTGAACATTGCATCTGTCATTGTTTTTGCAGTTTCTGTACATAAAACAAAAAACACATGTTCATGAGTCGAGGCCGAGGGGATGTCTAGAGTACACTTGAATATCTTTTTTTTCTTTTTTTTTGGGGGGGGGTAGAATTATCTTGTGTTGGGGTGGGGTTTACGTAGTTTTCAGCTTGAGGTTTATTGATTTAGGCCAATACAAAAACTTTGACCGGGGAGGGTGGGGGTTTTCATGAGTAACTTGCCAAATCTTAGCTTGTTAGAACTGTTCTTCTGTGGCAACAAATAGATGATAACATCTCCTACTACTTGCTGAAAATAAATTGCTACGATACAATAATATATCATCATCATCATCATCATCATCATCATCATCATCATCATCATGCTACATGTCTGCGGCATGATGCCCCAGTGCTATACATCACAATAAACTGCCTCAATGCAGACATCGTAGCGATATGACTGGATTTTTTTTTTTAAAGCTACGTTCAAAATCCTAATCAACAAACCAATAAACAAAGTAGTAGTAGTAGTAGTAGTAGTAGTAGTAGTAGTAGTAGTAGTAGTAGTAGTGGTGATTGATTGATTGTCCTAAACTTTAGGTCCACACAGATAAAATAATATAAATAAACTCAACGAGTCTACTTCAGAATGTAAACAGATACGCTCTGCGTCTTCAGGTATGCAAAAGAAACACCTTTTACGCGACACTTAGCCACATGAACTACCCATTATTCTGGATGTTGCCAGGTAATATCATCTATATATTTTCTTGTCAACGCTTCTTTATCGAAATATAGGCATTCACATGTTCTATCAAAGACTTCTGACAGTAACGTAATAAGAAAAGAAAAAAACATGAAATCAGAAAGAAGAAATAACAAAAAGGAATATGCAAGCTAACATTATTTAAAATTGGTTTCGTATAATATAATGCATATTACATTTAACCCGAATTCAACCTATATATGTTAGACCCTGGGGCTAATAATTTCACGCTATCAGTATATATGAAAGTCGATTCGGCGAACAAAAGGTCTCAAACCAGTTAAGTGACATGGCCATAAAATTTGTAATTCGCCGTATTTTGGACAAGCCAGTTACTTAATTATTGCGAATCACAGGTGAGTGATGGAATTCTTTGTTCAGATAAAAGGCACATCGAGTGGCAATCGTTAACCAGGAATTGAGCAAGGCGTAGCCAACATTAGAATCGCAAGTTTAAATCTATTATCTTGAGAACTAAACTGCAGTAGTCGCTAAAACCCGCTTGCGGAAATTACGGGAAGATAAGCTACTCCGACGTCATTCCAAATTGGCGGGAAACTTGTATATTCTGGGAATTAGAAGGAGCTTCGGTACATGTCAGTGACTATTTGCTCGATTGTTGTAATATATTACTGCAAAGTAAGTGTAATTTAATTATTGCAGTATGTATACTTTAGTACCTAGAATTACCATTTGTACGGTTTGATTCATTCGAAGTGTTTGATATACTTGCATATTTTGATATATGAGCAATGTTTATGTAAATACTAAATAATTAATATTGTACTTTGCTATTGGGTAAATTCATTTTACTCATGCATTTATTAATTTGATATTCTAGATTTGTAAATGTTGAATTGAATTATAAACTTTGTATAATGGTAACAGTGTGCAACATTAGTTAATAGGGATTTGCTTACTTGTGTATACTTTGTAGGAGTATCATGTGTAAGGATATATCAGCGCATTGATATGTACATATCTGTGTACACTTTGTAGAAGTGCAATGTACAGAAATGCGTCTGATTATATGATATTGTTCTGTATAATAAGATTGAGAATCAGGGAGAATGTGTATTTCGATGTGCACGAATGCGTGACCATAAAACGGCAATGGATTATCTGATGATATTAATGTTTAGTGTGAGTTTACATAGCATTAGGGAATATGCTATGCTAATGTCCTTGTTGTTTAATACAGGAAGCTTTAAGGGACCAGTGGGAATTATCCCAGTGCAGTTGGTCCTAATCTCTGGGAGACAAAAGAAAGAGGAAGAACGGAGGCAGAAGTTAGACGGACCGGAGGGAGTTGGATTACCAGTACAGAAAGATCATACAGATGAGTAGGAACACAGGGCAGGAGGAACATCTAACACACAAAGTCAGATGATAAAATAGGCCGTTACTTGGTCGAGTGAAAGATACGGTTTTAATTTGAATTCTATTTGAG
Source organism: Unio pictorum (assembly GCA_030141615.1). NCBI lineage: Eukaryota > Metazoa > Mollusca > Bivalvia > Unionida > Unionidae > Unio > Unio pictorum. The sequence continues at coordinate 3,744,830 of JARLTB010000158.1, read as the reverse complement.
AGATGAATGTTATTGAATTATATTAAGATGTTGTTATTTCAGAGGCGTATCGATGATATTTTGCGCCCGGGGACGAACTATAAAATTGGCGCCCCAGCGATCTTGTGACCGATTTATTACCCTTGTTTACTTATTATAATGTAACGTTGCAAGCCTCATTTTGGCGCCCCTGTACCTTGGCACCCGGGGACATATGTACCCCCTGCCCCCCCCCCCCCCAGCTACGCCTCTGTGTTATTTGAATTTCACATTTTGTGATTCATTAATTTAACTGTCGGCATCGCTGACTGGTGGCTTGGAGCTTTGTATCTCTCTATCACTACTTCAATTTCTGACAAAAATGAGCCAGGGTGGGTCTTCTGTAATAATTTAAATAATATTGGGAGCACCCCACCCCAACCTAAATAAGGGAAACTTCTACATATACAATATCATAAAGCAATATCATAAAGCATCTCAATGTCTGTAGTTAATTAGACTTCCACAACTCACGATTGCTATGACGGAAAGTACTGCAGCATTAACCCACAGACTTGAAAATACCCATTCATATTTTAAAAATTTGTTACACAATTACAACTGCTTCAAACTTTTTCAATAACATTGTTTAGTTATTAGGCGATACTTGTGCTAATTGGGTAATTTATCTTCCATAAAATGTTTATTTAATACCTAAATTAGTATTGGTATAGCCTAGGCACTATATAAATATGTCAGGGATTCGATTGCCTTTCTTCCAGGGACACTGTTTATTGTGCTATAAAACAAGTTTTCCACTTGCAGTCACATTTACAATGACATACTGGTTTAAACAAAAGCAAATACTCTTTAATTGGTTAATAGGAACCAGGAATCAAAAGAGGATACACATGGGGTAGTGGTGTAAAATGATTAATAATACCCAAGTCGGTGCCAAAGTAACATAGCAATGTAACTATTTTGCCATTTTATGCAGGGTAAATTATATATATATATATATATATATATATATATATATATATATATATATATATATATATATATATATATATATATATATATATATATATATATATATATATATATATATATAAAGACTCACTTCTTTCTCCTGATAAACAATAATAACATTTATTAAGTCGACTATTTTATCATGAAAAGTTTTAAAAAATAAATATAATTATTCATGAAAACAAAACATACTTTTTGCAGCAGAGCTTCTGTATTCATGATTCGAGCTCTTTTTTCTTCAATATTATACTCCAGTTCTCGTATCTTTTCTCCCTGGGCTTCCACTTGCTCCGTCAGTACACTGACCTGCAGCATCAAACTTTGTTTGTCCGACTCCAGTCTCTGGAGCCGATCCTCTGAACTCTCCTGAACAAAAAACCCATTGGTCTGCAAAGATTAAGAAAAGTGTCATTATAAGCTAATTTGAATGTCACTTACTGTCAATCATAATTCAATCTCAGTGTTAGTAAACTTATAAAATAAAATAAAAAATTTGAATCATACAATTTTTCACATTAATGACTGACGTAATTTATACTGCATCATCATGTTTTAATTTTACTCTGAACTGTACGTTTATAAAGCTCCTGTAGTATCACTATTAATCTGAAGAAAAAGTTCATGACTAAAATTTCTTTTCTAACTTAAAAGTGTCGAATTTGCCCGATGTCAATTCTCACGTCCGTTTGCGCGCCCACCCCCCACTCCCGTTGTTTATCAGTGTCATTTTGTAACATTTTGCAGGAGAAAATTCATGTCTCCTGATGACCCTGATATAAATGTATTTGGTTGTTGTAGTGTTGTCACCTGATGCTAACTGTTCTCTGGGCTCTGGAGTTGGCTGAGGTATGTATATTTTGTTAGAATTACTTTAGCCACTCATGTTATTGACACTGGGCCCAACAGATTTTACCGAATAATGAATATTGTAAGAACAAAAGACTGTAATCTTTGAAGATGTTCATAAAATTTTGATTTGACAAAATAAGTAATTTATTGTATTCAAGGGAACTGTAGATACATTTCAGTGCACTCCAAAACAACGTGACAGAACTACGAGTAATGGACTGACCATTGCATTTTCGGAGCTGTGAAAACTTGCAATTTGAGAGGGGGGAGGGAGAAAATTTCTGGCCTCGGAAAAGGTTGAAAATCATTTCGTTGTGGAAAATAATCTTTTGCATAAAAGAAAGAACTATATATATAAGACAATTTAAGTTATCAATTAACACACACACACACACACACACACACACACACACACACACACACACACATATATATATATATATATATATATATATATATATATATATATATATATATATATATATATATATATATATATATATATATATATATATATATATATATATATATATATATATATATATGTTAACTGATAACTTAAATTGTCTTGAGGTAAATGAAAGCAAATATCCTGGCTCGATACAAAATCAAGGTCTCACAACTCAACCCACATGTACTGAGTGTTGAAACCTTGTATAAATGTAGTAGCTAACACAAATCTTACTCGCAAAATCCTGATTTACTCGCAAAATCCTGATTTTCATTCTACAACAGTAAAAGCTAAAAGCAAGGGATGCAACAATCACAAAAAAGATGCACCCCTTTTTCTTACTTTTTTGTAACAATGTAGTGTTGATACGATTATGTAACATTTTGTGACTCATTGATGGTTTATTTCATGTAACAAAATCAAATGGATAGCAAATGACTTCCCACTTGTTATATTAAATTGCTTTTTTCTCTTCTTTACACTTGGTAAGAAATTTGTCGTTGTTGTTATAATGTTGGTATCATTGTTAATTTTTTGGGGAATTTAAAAGTTCTTAAAACAATGTTCAGATTCTGATCGCTGAATCAGCATTACTGACTCCGGTGAGAGCTTGCCGATAAGTATATCCAATATTAAGTTGTTTTTTTTTTTATAAAAAAAACACACCATGTATTGATTTAATTAACATATTAATTAATTATATTGTATAGAGAATAGGAAAAATTGATTAGGGTCTTGCAGTCTGGTATGACGTCATTTCTATATGCAGAACTGATGATATGTTAGGTAGATACTTGTAAATTATAAAATATAAAATATAAAATGTGTCCAATGGACCAAATATATTAATACATTTAAGCTATGTCTAAGGTTTAAAAAATAAGTTGTGGAATTGACCTAAGGAACATGAAGAACTCATATATATAGAAAACGATTTGCACAGAATGAGGAACAATCATAATGATCTCATTAAATTCACAAAGACTGTGAACATGCTTAAATATTTGAGATCTAGACGAACGTCTCCAATGCAATTAGTATCAACTGCATGACAGCGTGTACTCTGACTTTGATCCTATAAATCAGTTTTTTGTTTGTTTGTTTGATTATGATTTTTAACGTAGCTTTAAGAAAAAATTCAGTCATATCGCTACGATGTCTGCAGTGAGGCAGTTTTTGTGATGTCTAGCACCTGGGCAGACATGTCCCAGTCAAACCTGCCACCAGGTCGACCAGTCCTAACCTTTTAATGCAGCTGTACCATTTTTGTAAGTCATTGGTATGACTCTGCCGGGGATCGAACCCACGATCTCCCGCTTCGGCGGCGGACGTTCTAACCACTAGGCCACCGGAGCAGTTCCTATAAATCAGCAGTTCACAGCCTTTTGGAGAATGATGACCCTTCTTAACTTTGTAAACTTTCGAGGACCCACACATTCTAAGAGCTTTATTTTTAGACTCCCTTAATTAAGAAAATACATACCGCTTCTCGTGGTTTGGTGGTTCTTTCTGGGGTTTTCCCGCTTTCTTCCTCCATCAATAATGCTGGCCACTATGTATAGCCTATCGTGTGCTGAAAAATGGCGTTAAACCCTAATTTTTTTTTTTTAAAAATACCGATTGGAAACACCCACTCCTATCCACACCCCTACCTCTGACATTAATAGGATAGGCTAGGTTGGGAACCTCTGTTTAAAAATATTTTTTTCTCAATGCCAAATGATATCCGGTTAGATTCCAACTTCCAAGTGAAATAACAAACTGGACTTTTATGACGAACTTCATATTTGCATAAAATGGTAAAATACTCTTGGTTCATTTACGCTCAACTTTTATCATCGGGGTTCGCACTAATTTTCCAATATAGAGTACAATAGACCGCTCCGGTGGCCTAGTGGTTAGAGCGTCCGCCGCGGAAGCCGGAGGTCGTGGGTTCGATCCCCGGCCGAATCATACTAGAGACTTTAAAAAATGGTACTAACAGCTGCCTTGCTTGACGCTCAGCATTAAAAAGGTTAGTGTTAGGACTGGTCGGCCTGGTGGCAGGATAATGTGACTGGGTGGGACATCATGCTACATGTCTGCGGCATGATTCCCCAGTGCTAGACATCATTATAAACTACCTCACTGCAGACATTGTAGTGATATGACTGATTTTTTTTAAAGCTACGTTAAAAATCCTAATCACACAAGCAAACAAATAATAGAGTACAATGATTGTATAACCCCCTGTGTTGCGTACACATAGGAAGAATTTTTAAAACCTGTGGGGTTAAAGGAAAGAATTTGGGGTAATTTACAACCTGTGAGGACTGATGTGAAAACGAATTATGAAGATCTTTTTTATTTTAAAAAAGGTATAAATAGGAGCGTGTAGGCTAGCTAGCTAAACAAGACAAATTCCACCAGTTGCCAGTCATATAATGGGATAGGTATTTTAATCTGTCAAGTTGCAACGATTTGTATCCATCATCCAGAAAAAAACTTCACTCAATGTTGGTCATGTCACATACTTGTTCTGATTTTAGAAACTATTTAAAGACAAAATTCGTTCTATGAGTTGTACATAAAACCTATTTAGTCAAAATCCATATTTAAAAAAAATGTAATTGTAAACGAGTCTAGGCTGCACTTGACTCAAAAGTTATTCTTCATGTAGTTTACAAAAAATTCAAACAGTATCTGCAGTGAATTATAATTTTCTATGAAAACAATTATGACAAATCTGAGGACGCGACCAAACATAATGAAATCTTGCTACAATGCACGAATGAAGACTTTGTCTACGATGAGCCAAATAAAAAACCACAACAACATCAACAACAACAAAAAAAAACACGTATTTGTTTTATGGCTGACCATTATACGCGATATTACATATTGTGATTTATACGCTTTTTAATTATTATTTGTAAATAGAGAGTCACTGCATACTGTCAATTGTCTGGTATATCGGGACGATATATAATATTAGTCAATAAAATAACCATTATCTACTATACTAAACAAGCACATCAGCTTAGACATGGCGACTCAGTCTTGACCTCAGCATGAAAATAATTGACAAAAGTATTGGTCACATTTCAGTGAAATGATCCGTACAGCGATATACATGCTAGACCATAAAGTAACATGCAAGAGGCTGATATATTTTCCGTAAACAATGAGAATACATTACTGTAACTATAAAACAATTCTCATGTAGGTCCTTATAGAATTCCCCGTGTAACTATAAAACAATTCTCATGTAGGTCCTTATAGAATTCCCCGTGTAACTATAAAACAATTCTCATGTAGGTCCTTACAGAATTCCCTGTGTAACTATAAAACAATTCTCATTCAGGTCCTTACAGAATTCCCTGTATAACTATAAAACAATTCTCATTCAGGTCCTAACAGAATTCCCCGTGTAACTATAAAACAATTCTCATGTCCCTTACAGAATTCCCCGTGTAACTATAAAACAATTCTCATGTAGGTCTTTACAGAATTCCCCGTGTAACTATAAAACAATTCTCATGTAGGTCCTTACAGAATTCCCCGTGTAACTATAAAACAATTCTCATGTAGGTCCTTACAGAATTCCCCGTGTAACTATAAAACAATTCTCATGTAGGTCCTTACAGAATTCCCCGTGTAACTATAAAACAATTCTCATTCAGGTCCTTACAGAATTCCCCGTGTAACTATAAAACAATTCTCATGTAGGTCCTTACAGAATTCCCCGTGTAACTATAAAACAATTCTCATTCAGGTCCTTACAGAATTCGCCGTGTAACTATAAAAAATTCTCATGTAGGTCCTTACAGAATTCCCCGTGTAACTATAAAACAATTCTCATGTAGGTCTTTACAGAATTCCCCGTGTAACTATAAAACAATTCTCATGTAAGTCCTTACAGAATTCCCCGTGTAACTATAAAACAATTCTCATGTAGGTCCTTACAGAATTCCCCGTGTAACTATAAAACAATTCTCATGTAGGTCCTTACAGAATTCGCCGTGTAACTATAAAACAATTCTCATGTAGGTCCTTACAGAATTCCCCGTGTAACTATAGAACAATTCTCATGTAGGTCCTTACAGAATTCCCCGTGTAACTATAAAACAATTCTCATGTAGGTCCTTACAGAATTCCCCGTGTAACTATAAAACAATTCTCATGTAGGTCTTTACAGAATTCCCCGTGTAACTATAAAACAATTCTCATGTAGGTCCTTACAGAATTCGCCGTGTAACTATAAAACAATTATCATGTAGGTCCTTACAGAATTCCCCGTGTAACTATAAAACAATTCTCATTCAGGTCCTTACAGAATTCCCCGTGTAACTATAAAACAATTCTCATGTAGGTCCTTACAGAATTCCCCGTGTAACTATAAAACAATTCTCATGTAGGTCCTTACAGAATTCCCCGTGTAACTATAAAACAATTCTCATGTAGGTCCTTACAGAATTCCCCGTGTAACTATAAAACAATTCTCATGTAGGTCCTTACAGAATTCTCCGTGTAACTATAAAACAATTCTCATGTAGGTCCTTACAGAATTCCCCGTGTAACTATAAAACAATTCTCATGTAGGTCCTTACAGAATTCCCCGTGTAACTATAAAACAATTCTCATGTAGGTCCTTATAGAATTCCCCGTGTAACTATAAAACAATTCTCATGTAGGTCCTTACAGAATTCCCTGTGTAACTATAAAACAATTCTCATGTAGGTCCTTACAGAATTCCCCGTGTAACTATAAAACAATTATCATGTAGGTCCTTACAGAATTCCCTGTGTAACTATAAAACAATTCTCATGTAGGTCCTTACAGAATTCCCTGTGTAACTATAAAACAATTCTCATGTAGGTCCTTACAGGATTCCCCGTGTGAAAAAAATAGTGTCGACAAAGAACCCTAAACTACTCGCTGCATATATTGTAGAGCGATACACTCGTTATTTTGCTATTTAATTCCTGTACATAGATCTTAATCAAATCAATTATCGATTCATCCGTAATGAGTAAACTTAACATTACAAAATGAAATATATCTCAAAGCTTACCTTTAGTTACAAGAGATTTACTTGGTGAACACCTGTTCCTAAACAACTGACTAAATAATCCGTTCTCTTATGTCCCAGTATAGTATGATGTTGAGGATGAATAATACGTACATTTATTTATCACTTACAGGCTTTCAATACACTGGTTAACCTGGACTTTCTGACTCAACTGTCAACAATGACTGATTTAGATGGGACTGCGATTTTCTCATGCGACTTGTTAAGGATTCGTTTATTACACGCATGGGGTTTGTATGTCACACCTACACAATATTTCCTGAATAAAAAAAAAACAGCACTATCTTCATCGTCTTTTCTCATGCACAAGTTTAAAGGATTTGTCATCTTTCAACAAGCCTTTTATGTTTTATTTTTAAAAAGGATTTTAAGTTTTAAGTTGAAGAATAAAACTTTACGACACCACACACACTAGTGTTGCCCAGCGCTTTGTCTGTGTTTTATATAGGCGTGGTCATTATGGTTTTCTTCTTAGGACCAACGGGAATTTGTTTGTTTGTTTGATTTTGATTTTTAACGTAGCTTTAACAATTTTTTTCAGTCATATCGCTACGATGTCTGCAGTGAGGCAGTTTATAGTGATGTCTAGCACTGGGGCATCATGCCGTAGACATGTGGCATGATGTCCCACCCAGTCACATTATCCTGACACCAGGCCGACTAGTCCAAACGCTAACCTCTTCATGCTGAGCGTCCAGCGAGGCAGCTGTTAGTATCATTTTTGAAAGTCTTTGGTATGACTCAGATATGGATCTAACCCACGACCTCCTGCTTCCGCGGCGGACGCTCTAACCACTAGGCCACTGCAGCGGTTACTAACGGATATGGATAGTTGCAGAGGAATATGGGTTACAGAAAAATTAGGTGAAAACATTTTATTCTGTATTTCACTGCAAAATTATTCTGCAAAATCACAAAATGTATACACCAAAACATCACAGAAGTTTCGAAGAAAAGATAAGTTCAAGTATAAAATACTTATAAAGAATATGTGTATCACGTATTTGAGATGACATTGATATCTAGCCATTTGCGATATCAAGTCATGCGTTGAACGTAATATTAGTACTCATTTTAACTATATGTATTTTCACTGAGTAACATATGTTAATAATGCGGGATCCAGTCTACTAAAATATCCATTACGGTTCTAAATAAATCCAGACAAGTTGTTGCAAATAAAACACACACACACACACACACACACACACACACACACACACATACATACATACATACATACATACATACATACATACATACATACTGAAACAGTCCATTAGCTAATAGTTGCTTGTTTTAAAAACTGCTAATTGTGACATGAGGTAAGACGAAGGACTATATCATCTTCTTCCTGGAAAAATTATTGATTTGTGCTGTAAGATTTTAGCAGAATCAGTTGTATTATTGCCGTGTCCAGTTTTTCATTACGGCTGGAATGTATTTATTCAAATTAATTAATTCAAGTTGTTCTTCGACATCTAAAAAGATCACTTAGAGACATATATTAAATTTGTACACAGGCTCACTGATGGAGATTTGAAAATTAATTTATCTAAAGGTGAGTTTTGCCATGCTTGTGTTACACTTCCATGATATATGTGGGACATGGACGGGTTAAACATAGAGATGCTATGGTCAAGGTTACCTCTGAATTCCCTGTGACATTGAAAGCAGCTGATGAAATTTTTGGGTATGGATGGATACTATAGAAAATTCTGTTTCAATTTTTACATAATTGTCGACTCTTTGGCACATTTATTGATTAGAAAAACAAAGACTGATTAGTCTTATAATATCAGAAGGCTTTCATAGGTAAAAGTGAAGCAGTTCTTTTATGTCCAAATTTCAATCAATCATTTAAATTGTCTGTTGAATGATGCAATTGATGTTGGGTTGATTGCAAGTGATGTAGGGGTTTGGGTTGGAGCAGTATTGATTCAAGAAGACAAAAAAGGTATAGATCATCCAGTGTGCTATTTTTTTAAATAACAAATTAAGCAAGCACAAGATAAATGATTCTACAATCGAGAAAGTGTGTTTGGATTTGATACAGACTTTGCAACAGTTTGAAGCGTATCTAGTTCATCTCTTTTTCCGAAGATTATATCCAGTGATCATATTAAGTAGCAATTATCGAACTAGACTGAGTCGATCTAGTAGTACTCGTGTCGATTTCTTTCATTATACGAGTTATATATTGGGACGTGTGTCTATTTCTTTCATTACATGAGTCTATTTATTTTGGGATACGTGTCTATTTCTTTCATTACATGAGTCTATTTATTGGGATACGTGTCTATTTCTTTCATTACATGAACGGTATTTATACCGAAGGACTTTATACTGAATGGCACTTTTAACAGTCTGTCATGTCATTGGATGCGCATGTACTTTGGTAAAAAGTATAATCATTAACTAAATTGTTTATGTTCTCAAATTAAATCGTCTGCAAAGCAGTTTAAATAGACTTTCACGCAAAGAACCTTTCAACTGAATTCACACACACACACACACACACACACACACACCGGTATAATCGTCATTATTTATCATGAATAAAAACTATTAAACGAAAAATAAAAATAAAATTAAAACATAATCCAGTACATCGACAAACAACTATTAACACTTTGGTGAACACCTTTCTTGCAACTAAACATTGCTTCATCTAAAAACAGTACACGGTATTTGAGTGACACTGAGTAGCTCAGACACTTACGTATATGAAGTCAAAGGCAAATCTTGAGGAAAAAAATATCAGCATCCCAAAATTCTACCATGGAACAATAGATGTGTATTATATAGTAATTAAACAATGCTGATTATGTCACCAAACATTTCATAGAACTTAAACTAGTCTATACCATTTGTTTTTGACAACGTTCATTCATTCCCTCGCGTGGGGGCCCCGAGTGGCCGAGTGGTTTAAAGCGCTCACCGTTACGAATCACTGCCATCACCTCTGTCTGCGTGGGTTCGAGTCTCGGGTTCGGCCAATATGGGTATGTGAGAAAGCTTGCCAATAGCTTAATTCTCCTGGGTGGTTCATTCCGGTGTTTTCCCGGGCTCTTCCTCCACCGTTAATACTGACCGCAATGTACAGCCTATATTGTGCTGAAAAATGGCGTTAAACCATACAATAACAACAACAAGAACAACAACAAATCCCTCGCGTGATGTTGACACATGAAACATCTGACGTATAATTACCCTTACTTCCTCGATCGTGTAGACGTCTCTCAAATTCTGGCCAAGACTAGTCTCCACGTCGTTGTCAGCATCAGTGTCATTATCTTCCATGTTATTGTCACTATTATATGCCGACATCCTTGAGGAATTCCAGTCCACAACATCACATGTGATGGTGATATTTATGTATCTAATTCTCCCCTCAGATGGCATACCAGCCTGAACTTTCGATAATTGAGCACAATTTTGCAGCACAGAACGGGATTCAGTTGGTTTTCTAACCAACGGACACATCAATAATAACGGAATCTAACCCATTCATGAACTTCTCCATCTGCCTCGTTTTTATAAAAAAAAAAAAGATTTATCTGTCTCAAATACATTTCTCAAGCGTATGGTTCTATTCACTCAGGAATGCCCCAGTTTCGAAGTTTTGTTAATATTTAATGTAATTATTATTGATTAGAATAGTGCATTTTACAATGTATCACTAACCTTCATCGACATCTTTAACATCATTTGCTTTAATAATTCGATAGATATCACATGCATAAATAATTGCCCGAATTGTGTTAACTTTTGGTTGCACCATGCTTCTCAAATCTAATACTAGCCACACAAAAAAAAACCTTTAAAAAGATAAGAATCAAACTAGACTGGTACATCTGTAAATCATAAACATAAAGCTTATCAGAGAGGCATAACATAACGATAAATCTGGGGGTTTAAAAAACAACTTTAATTTATATATGGCAGGTAAATCTAAAACTTATGCTGTAAAATGGAATATAAAGATAAAGACGGCTATTTTTTAAAATATCATTTAGTTTCCAAAATGACTGCGGAGGCAGCAATGTTAGAATATATTTTTAAATATCTGATGAATTTTGGAGAAGTCAAGAAGCCGTGCATATGCTGCTACAGTCACGCCCTCACGTGCTTTAGACGAGTTGTTTTTGGAGCAGAAACGGCGTTTGGGGGTGGCAAGTGGGGCATCACCGCATGCCCCTCTTTTAAGGGGGGGGGGGGCTTGCGCTTCAGGCCTTAGGCCGTCTTTACGACTTTGTCAATACCAATAGAGATACAGATTCTTTGGCACAGCGCGGTCATGGTCGGCCCTAGGCCCCGCGTACTCCTAACGCCGCCTCTGTATGGGAGAGTATTTCACTAATGTCAGTATTATTTTAAGACATATCTAATCTGTAATTGCTGACCAAATTTCATGCTTATCACTTGACTATAAATGCCAGCTGTTTGAAACTAATTAAGTAATTTAAGTAGCTCAAGCACGTGCAGAGCAGTAAATAATCCCAGGTGAGTCAGCTGCATACACACTGTAGAGATTACCGGTATTGCTTCATGTTTAGTGAACGAAAGAAAAAAAAAACAACACCTCTGAAATTATTTTGGTTTTCATACTTGCATCCACTCTTAAGTAAAGTCTGCAACGTCTCAAATTTAGAAAAGTTTTGTTTTAAATTTAAATTGGCATCGGGAATCGCTTAGCAAGCATAACCATTATACGTGTATTGTCTTAAGCGAAAGTAAATCTTCATTTCTCTTTCAAGCACAAAACTGATGTCTGCAATTTATATGCGATCCATTCGCCTCTAGCAAATAGCACATCAGAAATGGATCAACAAATACAGCTTTTATTAATTTAAAGTAATAAGGCTTCGTTGAAATTTACCTATCTGTACTAAAATAATTGCTTTAAAATTATGTGACCGAAAAACCTGATATTTTGGATAATTGTCAAACACAATATTTCAGATATTGGATGGCAGCTGAATTTCCCCCGATAATATGCATAATGAACAATATTTAATCGTGGCATGTAATAATTCATTCTGCCAGGTTAGAATATGATCTCGTATCTTACTAATTACTGGTCATTTGTCAGGTAACCCGTAGAATCCAAAACAAAAAAATTTAAATACAATATGTCATTACAAAAATCTGAATATAATATGTACGTATGTTACTGTATGCAAACACTTCCAATGTATTGAAATAACTAATATTATTGGTGACAATATATGCACATATTTAAGATCAATACCTGATGAGAATTACGCCAATGTAAGGATTACGTGCGTACAGCAACGTTCGGAACCCGTGGAAATGAGCAATACTTTAAATGTCACCCCACCCCCACACCCAGCAACTTTATTGTTTTATCTTCCCGCATGCCTTGGTGAGGTTATACAAGTTTATAATCACGAAATCTACCTATGACCTTTCACACAGAGCTGTAAAATTACTGGACATATATTGATGTAAGGTGTTCTTATATAAGAAAGTCTGAGGGACGAAAGAAGAACCCTGATGAATATGTGATATGTGATATATTGAATGCTATACACAGCCTGCTATTGTGATTTATCGACAAGATACTCGTCCACAATTTAATTGGCGGAACTAGTAATTAATAACATAAAATATGAAGTTAATGGATGGAGTAACAGAGATCTGAGCAAAGATATAGAAAGAACAAAACGAGCGCCTGTGATGGTGTAAAATTTGTAGTGATAATTTTGCTGTACATTCTGTACATTCTGTTCGGGTCAGGATGACACCTGAACACTAGGATTGACGTATGGGTTAGACTCGCTATAAATTGTTAATAGTGAGGGAAGGTATCTATTCTGCTTGGGGGCATACACTTAATATTGATTAGCACTCGCACGATTAACGGTTATAGTTAGAGAAGGGTGTAATGTTTACGCCAGGTCAATAGCGGTAAACTGACAAGAGTTGACACGAATGATAAAGCATAAAGAAAGTCGTGGACAATTTGAAACAGGTGCCAGAAAATGATATTTTCCAGATTAATTATTAAGAAAAGCGGATTATAGAGAATTATTCCGACTTCTATGGGAACGGGAAAAAAATTGACAGTTAAAGTAATAATCCTGTATGGCTAAGCTAAACGAGGATGTATCTGTTCCCAGATGGAATGCAGGGTTTTCAATTAATCTCCCTCCTGATAATTGGTCAGTCCAAATTTTCTGCCGAGAAGGAAAGTCTGAGGGACGAAAGAAGAACCCTGATGAATGTCAAAAGGTTATTTATAATACAATCTTAGTTTTAATTAGACAAGATCTGTTACTAAAATTATAATAAGGAATATATCGTCAATGTGCCTGTATTGAATTTACTAATGAACTAGAAGTCTGACGTGTGATGATGTACCAACAGTCTTCCAATTATTCATAATAATATAATCTAACTTATCTGAATCACGCTAATTCCAAATTAATGTTTCTGTCCAATAATAGTTTTTAAATATTTTATTTCCTTTAAATAATAATTTGAATAGCAGAAGAGGGGGCGAATCATACAACATTTTTGAACAAGCTTTCAATGGATTAAGGCTTAAAACAATGAAATCAGGCAAAAAATCAATGAAATCAGGCCAAAAAAATCAATGAAATCAGGCAAAAAATCAATGAAATCCTGAAATGAGTAAAAACTTTTCAACCGAATATTTTATCAAGTCCGATACGATATCGTGTCCGAGGGTCTGCTAAATTTATTGTCACAAATCCGTGTGGTTTTGACTGAGCATGACTAAATAAATTTCGAAATTGATTATGATTCATATCACCGCAGCACCAAGTTTGCCAAATATTTCGTAGTGTATGAGTATCAACTCCGTTAAATACACACAGCAGATTGCAATTATCGCGAATCACTTTTGGTATTTGTGTGTACCGTTGAGTGACATATATCACGTCCGTGTTTTTATGCCTGCCTCGGGAAAATATTCTAGCAGGATTCTTTTGATTATCTAACATGATATCGTCATACACGACTAAATTGTTAATACTTCCATCGATGTCTTCCACGGAAGGGGCTTCATCAATATCAGCAATAAATTCAATAATATCATCATCGATTTCAAATTCTTTTGCTTTCTCGTTAAAATCCTTGAGCACTTCATAGCATCGCTGATCGTCTACACTCGGGGCTATTAAATATAATTTGTCCCATTTCATCCATCTTGTTATCAAATTAAGTAGCAGTTGTGTCTTTCCACTTCCAGATGGTCCGATTATAATCATTCTAATTGAATTCGGTAACATTTCATGGTGTTTAATAGGTTCCCGTCGTCGGGTAGCTGAATAATCAATTACATTCATGATGTTATATATAAATTATGGATCTATATTGTGTGAAGTGTAAAAAACGTACTGGCACAGATGACTTGACGACGATTACAACAAAAAATAACCGATCAGCGCTTTCTGGTAAATGCGTACAATGTAGTACAAAGAAATTTAGATTTGTTTCTAAACCCAAGGAACCTTTAAAAAAAACGAGGAGGTGATATCGCAGCCAAGCTAACTAAACTCCCTGGAACCCCATGGGCAAAATACCCCGGAGAAAAACACCTTCCAGGGTATAGTTATTGTGGACCGGGAACAAGACTTGATATCAGACTCAATGATCAAAATCAGCCCCGACCCGGTGAAGAACCAATAAACGCCATTGATAAGGCCTGTCACCTTCATGATGTTGCTTATAAAAGCAGCAATTTGCAACACAGGCATCTAGCAGATGTGAAATTAATTCATGCGTTAAATGCTATTCCTGATAAATCCTTTAAAGAAAAATTGGCTTCCTTTTTGATAAAATCGGCTATGAAAAGCAAATTGATGTTAGGTGCTGGTAATTAATAACAACATGGAATCTATTTATTATTCCCCAAGAGGATACTGGAGGGGTACATCAGCAATCCATAAACTCGCTAGCGCTGCAAAAGTGAAAAAAAAACACTGCGGCTAATTGGTTATCCAAACAGGCGATATGGCAAATTTATCTACCAGCGCCTAAACAAATTAATTTCTCGCATTTTGATGTGACCTTTCCTAATGAAGTTCATCAGGCTGATATACTATTTCTGCCGCATGATGGTGGTTACAAATACGCGTTAACTGTAGTTGATGTTGCGAGTCGATACAAACAAGCAGAACCGTTAAAAACAAAATCAGCCACTGAAGTGGCTTCTGCATTTGAAAGGATTTATCGAAGGAGCCCTCTGCACTGGCCAAATCTATTACAAGTTGATCCTGGCAAGGAATTTCAGGGTGCAGTGTTATCTACAATGAAATATCACAATGTCACTATCAGACGGGGGCATACTGCGCTACATCGCGATCAGGCAATTGTTGAACGGTTTAATAAAACTCTTGCTGAGCGGTTATTTGGATATCAATACGCAAAAGAATTCATCCAAGAAAAAAGATCCCGTGAATGGGTTAAAAGATTACCAGCTGTGATTACTGCACTGAATAACGAGATTACTAGAACAATCAACATGAAACCTAGCAACGCGATTAAAAAGAAGTCAATACCCGCACAACCACAAAAAGATTTCAAAGAATCAATTCTTGGTAGTAATGTCATTGTGAGGTATTTATACGAACCAGGAGAGCTTGAAGGGGGCAGAAAAAGGGCTACTGATCCTATTTGGAGTGTTACTGCACACAAGATATCTAGTGTAACACGATCTACGGGTAGACCTCCAGTCTATAAACTGGATTCAACTGCCCCTCAGCGGGGTTTTACTAGACAACAATTACAAGTGATACCCGAGGATACTCAATTGCCACCACGGGGTCTTAACTAGCACCGTTGCGTCTATTGCACTCAAGACAAGTCAACATCACATTATTTCTGACATGACCGAGATTGTTATTTTTTCTGTCTACGGTGAATTGGCGAGGATCCTTATCCGAATACTGCCAACGCATTATACAATTGCAACTTGCGCAGTGATTATTCTGTTGTTTCTTCAAAGTGATTATTAATTTAGCATCAATATCAAATTCTCGTTGTTTTTTTTTTGTCCTGTTGTTTGTAACCGGAGAGTTTTTTATCAATAATTTTAACATCAATATCATCCATTGTGGTGTCATTATCATCGCCTGACTCTGTCAGGACAATTCTTCGAAGTTGATTTATTTTTCGTACTCTGGATACTGAAAGATAGACTAAATTTGACCATTCGATGCGATTATCTACCATCCAAACAATTGTGTCTGTGATAGTCAATCCCTGTCAAGAATGTATTGTTGCTGCGTATCCTAGCGTCCATGGGGATTTATTAGCACGCAATGCATCTTCAACGACGCTGATATCAACCAGCACAATATCATTTAATACCAGAATTTGTTTTTCACTCTGTCCTGGAATATCAACTTCAATGTTCTGTTTTCGTGTATCCGATGGCCTATAACAAAGAGGCACTGGAAGTGTTGCAAATTTTTGTTTATGCAATTCAAATAACTTCATCTGAAGTGTGTCCCTGACTATTTTTCTACTTGCAATTATCAAATCATTTGGTCTCCATGCTTCCCAAAACTCATTCATGGGAGTTTCCGTAATTATTTCACGGGCTATTTCACACTGGATTCTATCCGGTTGTAATCTGATTAGTTTCTTAAATTCTTTTAATTTTTCATCAAGTGATCTATGATCGGTATCAATTTCTTCATAATAGTCTACAAAACCCTTTAGCCATTCATGTGGGGATGCACCGACAAATGGTGGTGGTTGTCCGTGATCACCGCACATGACGATTTTTGTAGTTTTTAATAACAACCACTCAAGAAATATTTTTAATACATCTAATGACACTGTGTCTATTTCATCCCAAATGATAATTTCAGGAATAAATTTCTCTCCCATGCGCTCAGGAGTCCATTTATCTCCCTTCCATCGGAAAAAACTATGATAGGTACAGGCATTTACCCCTCTCTGTATCATTTCTCTTGCAAGTCTGTGAGTTGGTGTTAGTACAATCATGTTTGGATTGGAAACACGAAATAACTCAATTGCCCGGGTTGTTTTTCCTGACCCACCACAACCGTTTAAATAAATTGTTTTATACCGGCATATTGGATCAGAAATCGGTGGTGCATTAGAAAATTCTGAACAGTGATTGCTTTCTAAATACTTATATTCAATTGTAACATCTGCTGATTGAATATAATCATGAAGCATTTCCTTCTTAATTCTCCATGACCCCCAATTCTCGTTGCCAGTAGCCTTAAAATCAGCCATTTTGCTGTTTATGTAAAATGAGTCAGTGGCAACTCTAACTGCGGTGTTAGGAAATTTACTGATCATCGAAAACAGATTAATAGAAGCATAACCGAGCATAGAAGCTCTCAAATGTGTGTACTGGGGATTGTATCCATCGTTGTAAGTAACAATTGTACCTAATTTGGTTCCATTGGACAGAAATGCGTCTTTACGATTGACATATAGGCCCCTATTCGTTAAATCCGCCATTACAAAATCGTATTCAGCATTGTCTATAATCAATCGTGAAGAATATCTTGCATTGTCGTATTTGCCACCCTGAGTAAATTTACCAATTATTCTTCTACCGAGATCTTTTGCTTCATTGTTTCTGATTTCAAATAACTGTTTAGACCAATCCATGATTTGTTGTTCATTAAAATTAGGAAACAGTTTTCGCTGTTCGCTAATTATTTTTTCTAGATCAGGTTGTGGTAACCAGACTGATTTCTGTGCTCGGTAGGATATAATTGCTTCACTGACAATTAATGATTTTAACATCTTACAATCAAGCATATACCGTAATAACACTATTGGCATCCAGTGTTTTTCAGACATGTGTTTACCAATCCAAAGATAACTACACGGATGAAGTCCTGTAGCCAATTCAAATGATACTACACAAGCGAATCCGGTTAAATCAAAATCAGGCAGTGGTCCATTAATAGCAACACGGGTCATTTCGTGTGTGGGGTGTCCAAATCGTTTGAAATATTTAGCGCATTCTCCATACCCAAGAAAACTTCCTGGATAACACGCAATCATATCAACGGAAATAACGGTTTCAGGGTCGTATTTTGTATTCCATAACCCTCCATGGCTGTATTCAAGACAGGACAATCTGACATCTGATAAAAACTCACTTCTTGTTGGTTTCCACGCGTTTTTCTTTCTAGCAAAATGTGCTGCAATTGATGGTAGTGTAAAACAGTTTGCTAATAATTGATCGTTGTCTTCCCCCTCCCCAGAAATCTAGGGTGAAAACTCACTAGCTAGTTTTTTCATTTGATTATGCAGTTCTTCGGTACGGTACAATTCTCCGTTGGGCCTTACAAACTGATCAAATCTACATTCCTCGCCTGAAGTGCTATGAAATAGCCACATTGACACAGGATCGTTTTTACTCAAATGGTAAATATCATCAAATAATTTCTGCTCTGAAAAAAACTCTTCGGTTCCAAACAGAGTTTGGGGGATATATTTTACGGTTCTATCCCGTGGGAATATTGTTACTGCAGATGACCACGCGTGTTCGTTATGATCAATAATCTGTATTGGAGCTCCCTGTGATTTATATTTCGATTCGTATAATACTTCTCCGGTGATTGTCCTTACTGATATTGGAAATCTTAATGATTTTTCTAATTTGGTTATATCCTGAATTGTTGCCCCATTCTCTTTTACCGTTAATTCCCATTCGGTTATTTTTTTTCGTCTTAGATCAGTTAGTTTATTTCCCCGGGACGCATTTGTGAAGTGTTCCATTATTCGTTCTGCTACACAATTGAGCCCTGTCGAATATTTCATGGGTGCTAGTTTTGCAATATCAGGTTTTTCATTGAGCTGATATATCCCGTAAACAACTGCTGTGACAGGATAAGATCTAACGTAGTATGGTTTATCAATTCCAGTCAAAATTCCTGGTTTGGAATCCTGATTCACAGTGACAGTTTTGTTGTCCCTGAGAATGGGTTCAAATTTATCCCTAATAATCCATTTTTCATCCTCACGGTTAATGAATTTTATTCGAAAAATATTTCTTTCTTCCCCAAGACGTGAAATTATCACTGCTGCTTTTTCATCATTCATGGTAGCGTCAACACCGCCTCGTATTCGAAATGTTGACCAACAATAAGATGCTCCATCACGCTTGAAGTCATTAAAACAGTCTCTGATTTTACTAATTATGGTTCTATCAGAAATTTTAATCTTGGGTGTATTAGAAACTATATCAAGATTGAATTGAGCATCTTTCCAGGGTAATCTCTTGTTACGTTTTTTGGGTCTATCGAGATTAAATTTAGGATTAATTTTCAATAATGTCTTAAACTCCTTCATGTTTCCGTCTCTTGGACGTTTGTTACGTTTTTTGGGTCTATCGAGATTAAATTTAGGATTAATTTTCAATAATCTCTTAAACTCCTTCATGTTTCCGTCTCTTGGACGTTTGTTACGTTTTTGGGGTCTATCGAGATTAAATTTAGGATTAATTTTCAATAATCTCTTAAACTCCTTATCAGTATTGAATTTAGCATTTTTCGAAGGCAATCTCCTTAACTCCTTCATGCTATACTAAAAACAAGTATCTAAATGAAAGATTTATGTATAATGAATCACTGCAAATGGATCAGTCACTGAATTAGACAAATAGTATAGTATACGAATGAACCAAGAATTCAGACCACACCCAGTGAGTACAAATTATGAAGCATCCAGTGATGGTGTTGTAAGACACTGTAGACTGAAGAACCCAGTTGGGAGGGATAATGGTATGGGGTATTTGATGTTTACTGTTGGAAAGAAGAAATATTACAATCATCGTTTCGTATTTGAATGTTTTAATGGATTGATCAAAGATGGTTTTGTTATTGATCACAAGGATTCTAATCCAAGGAACAATTCTTTATCAAATCTGCAAGCTATCATACAGAGTGAGAATTCCAAACGAGGAAGGACTGGCACTTGTTCAAAAAAAACGAGACCAGTAAAATCTTTGAATACAACAACTAACGAAGAGAAAATATTTAAATAAATATATGAAGCCGGCAAGTATTTCAATATTTGTAGAGCCTCAATACGATTCGTTGCAGAGGGGGTTTGTCGATCTGCCATTTCAAAAAAGACCGGACAGAAAGTTCAATTTAGTTATGTCTGATACGTCATATTTTTCAATTAGAAATATGTCATGTTATAGAATAATAAATTCTGAAAACATGAATAGCATCATAGTTGAAATTTTAAAATTGAAAAGTAATAATATTGAACTATCAGATGGCTTAAATCCTGATCAAATCAAGTCGGATTTTCATGATATAGAATACGGAGTTAGCACTAACAAGTATATGCTACCAAAGGGGTATGCACTCATCAAAAGAATTCAGAATTCTATTAAGGACTCTCTTGCATTTTCTAGTGACATCAGTGTGTTCGTTCCGTTGTATACTATCGTAGAACGAATACGAAAAGAATTAGGTAACGAATACGAATTGAAAAAGGAGGTCAATTCTAAAATTAGAAACCTACGGGCGTTAATTCAATTTTGATTGCCCGACCATTGATTGCCTGACCCCTTTATCATTTTTTGATTGCCTGACCCCTTATCATCGACCTTCATTTTTTTAGCACTTTTTGATTGAAAATGTCAAAATCAGTGATGGGCGATCAAAATAGAATGGCGAAAGTGCTAGTATTATTTATTTTTATAAGAATTTCCACACTTGCTCCATCATTGATAGAGCCGTTAAAACACTTCCATGATGGTGTTAAAAATCATCAGATGTGTCAAAAATAGAATGAAGGAAGTGTCAGTATTATTTATTTTATATACAATTTGGACACTTCCTTCATCGATGATAGAAGCTGTTATAGGATGAAATAACACTTCCACGGTGGTGTTAAAAATCATCCGACATGTCAAATTGGAAAATTGTTTTCGTCTGTTAGGTCGGGATTGAAAAATTGTTTTACAATTGAAAAATTGTTTCTGATTTCAAATAATGGTCAATGAAGCATTAACAACCCGATTGGCTCGTGAGCGGCTAGATGCAATTAAGAGATTTATACCAATTCGTGACTCTGTAAGGAATAAACTGCAACAACGACAGAGTCTTCAGACTGATTTTGCTTTGGGGTCTGAAGAATTGTTTAAACCAGTAACCACATCAACGAAGGAGGTAGTGTCAACAATCTCTGAACAAGGAAAGACCTTCCTCCCTGTGTTAGAAAAAATAGCAGCGAAAACTGAACAAACAAAACAAATGGAATAAAAAAGAACAGTAGATGATTTACGCGTGAGATTTAACGAGGAAGGGTTAGCAGAAATTGATAAAACTGATCCAACAGAAATTCCTGCGCTTGTTGTTACGTCTTATGAAAACAGAAAAAAATGGTTGAAACCAGAACATCATAAGTATGTTAAGAATTTAACCCACTGGGCTGATATATTTTACAAAATCAAAACTAAAACAAGTCAAATTAAGACAGACAGTGCATCATACACTGAATATATCAAGATGGTGGATAACGTGTATAATCAATATGAAGAGTTTAAACAACAACAAAAAACGCCAAAATTGCAAAGAAAGCGACAGCAACCTGCAAAGAAAATATCTTTCTCGCCTAAAAAACTACAACAACTACCACCTGATGATGATGATGATGATGATGATTATTTACAAGAAACGGACTTAGAAGAACTGGATGAAGCAGCTGGTTATAGCGGAAGTGGATTAGGAAACCCAAGTAGGGTATGTCCTGATAGTGTTATCAATGATATATCACGATTAGATGTTCTTGTAGGAGGTTTCCGAGCTGGAAATAATTCACCGGAAATAATTAATGAAGCAGCTGATATCTGTAGACGGTTATTTCAAGGTGGTATCATGGATATCAAAACATATCGAGATTTCATTGGCGAGTTAGCGGAAAGTGGGTATCACAGTGATTAATCACCGAGACTGAATTGATTAGATAAATAACAATTGAAAACACTAGTGTTTTTATAATAATGATCATACACTACAATCATGATAAACCAATTCCCGTCTATGTAGTTAATTCACGGTTTCCAGTTTATAGAGCATACTACGGAGATGGTTTAGGTAATACCATTGCAGGTTTTTTTGCGAGAATGGCCCCAAAAGTGATGCTGTTAGCTAAACAATTATCAATGAAAGCCATTGATGTTATTCGTGATAAGGGTATTGGTGCTGTTGGAGATCTTGCCGGAAAAGCGTTTTCAGCTGCGAAGAATAAATTAACATCATTAGTTAGACGAAAAAAGAAACCGTTACCGTCTACAGCGGAAATGCCTGCAAGTGTTAGTAAAATTATAAATAACGCAGTAGATGAAAAATTAGCGTCGATGGTGACTCCAAGTGACCAAAGCAATATTGCAAATATGATAGCAGGAAGTGGCTTTAAAAAACTACGACGATGAAATGGAAAATCGCGATTTAGACTCTGATAAATAGAATAAAATGTTCAAAAAGTCACATGATCCAGCGTTTGATATAGACGCCCCAGTTGGCAAGGATGATTCTGTACGCGATTATCAATATTACGCCTATCATGCCATAGACTCAAATAGTCGATCAAGAATTGATCTTCAACTCCATGATACCAGTAAATACTTTTTGCCTTGTGAAGCATTTATCGAAGTAGAAGGAGAACTTGTAACAGCTGATGATACTACTGCTGTACCAGCACCGTATCCAGCTGGTACTCAAGTCGGTTTTGTCAATAATGGTATTATGGCGTTATTTGAGAGTGCTAGATATCTCATTGATGGAAAAGAAATTGAGTCCATAGATCGTGATGTTGATGTGGCTACAACAATAATCGGGCTAGCAAGATATTCTGATGATTATACAAGATCAGCAGGACCTTCTATGATGTTTGCAAAAGATGTTAAAAATACCGCTGGAGGAAATCCATTTATTATAAGACGACCAAAAAAACGTGATAATAGTGATGCTGATGTCGAGGATATGATTATAAACAACGATGTTAATTTCAATCTAGGAGCTGCAACACGTATTTCAATGTTGCATGATAGGCGTAAATTATTTTCATGCGCGATTCCACTGCATCATATTTTTGGATTCTGTAGAAATGTCCGAAAAGTTATCTACGGGGCGAAGCATACAGTATCGCTTGTACGAAAGAGTGATGATAATGACGCAATTTGGAGGATTCCAGCAGACAATGCAAATCCCAATGCTGATGCTGGTAAAGTCAATTTAACAAAAATATCATTGTGGATGCCAGTGTTGACTTCAGCAATTACCGTAGAAGAACGATTACTATCATTTATGGACCAAGGAGGAAAGTCGTTGTTGAGTTGGTTATCAGTGAGTACAGATGTGAAGCAATCAAATCTGAACGGGTTATTCACGTGGAATATAGCATCAAAACAAGGCATGGCTGCACCACGTCATACATTTATTGCGTTACAGGATAACACACGAGTTGGCAATCAACTCTCCAGCCATATGATATTTGATCAATTAGGTGTGAAAGACGTCTCACTGAGAATAAACGGCCAGCAGGAACCATCTGAAGATGTACAACTTAATTACACCGAAAATCATATTGCACGCGTGTATCATAGGTTGTTGTCATTTATGGCACGTGATCAAAATGTGGATACCGGTCTACAAATATCACAATTGGATTTTAAAAGCCTCTATCCGATTTATTACTTTTCACTGGAACATCTTGATTTAACAAGACAGTCTGTCGTTGATATACACTTTAGAGCTAATGTTACCCGTCCTGGTGCTATTGCTAATTATAGAGCGGTTGCTGTCATTCTCAGTGATAAATCAATGCTACTTGAAGGTGTTGGAGGAAGAATGAGAGTGGTAGATGCACCAGTGGAAAATCTTTGAACGATTTTTCATTGAAATTGTAAACGATTTAGAATCAATCTATTATCTATAATGTCATATAGTAATATCAATGTGTCTTTGACACCCGGTCAAATCAAGAAATTGCAATCGGAATCAGCTAAAAAAATGTGGAACCACTATCACGCTGAAACCTAATCAAATGAATGGCGGTGCAAATAAATTATCGCTGACAACTCGTCAAGTAAAACATTTCAATGATGCACTTGTAGCAAAAAAAGGTGTTCAGATTACTCTTTCTGCGGCTGCTATCAAAAATATGATTAAAACAGGCGGTATATTTCCATTGTTAGCTGCGATTCCGGCCTTGATTGCAGCAGCAGCCCCAGCTGTGGCTAAAGCAGCGGCGTTAGGAGCCGTTGGTACTGCAGCAGGAATGGCACTAAAGAAGGCATCTGGACAGGGATATAAAAAAAAAGGGAAGGGGTCTAAGACTACCAGGAACCCCGTATTCATGGTACAGCGGAAAAGGTCTAAGACTACCAGGAACCCCGTATTCATGGTACAGCGGAAAAGGTCTGAGACTAGGACCGGTTTATTAATTGAGGAACCTATGTCCAATTTTGATTTAATGGATGCTGCTAAAAAACTAGCGATTAAAAATTTCAGAGGTGTTTTTATGAAAGATCAGTTACCGGCACAACCCAATGATGTTGAAACCGGTATTATTAATTTAGATAACAGCACCGGACCCGGAACTCACTGGGTTGCATACGCTATTGATCCACGGGCAATCGTCTATTTTGATTCATATGGATTAGCACCGCCAAAAGAGTTTATGCATAAAAAAATTTCCAATGAAGACTTGGTATTCTACGCTACCAACACAACAAATCAATGACCCACCAATATGTGGCAGCGAAGTATTAAATGTCCTTAACGCTATTTCATCATCTAGAAAATCACCACACATTGTCGTAAATGAATACACTAGTAATCGCTTTTTAGAGAGAGGTGTATAAAATATCATGATTGATATTTGGGGAAGATCTTTGAAACCCAAACCCGATGGCACTGCAACCCCTGATTCTATCAAGGACATAAAAAAATAATTGAAGATGAAATCGCTGAGACGTTGAACTTAACAAGTGTTGACCCCGGGGAAATAGTTGTATTTCAAGACAAACAGGGTAAATTGAAAACCAGTGATGTGTCGTTGGATGATATTTTAGTTAAACAACGAAACGCAATCGAGAACACCGTTGCGTTATTTTCGGATCAGGGTAAACTCAAACCGGGCGTACTTTTTTCGACGATTACAGATCGATTTAAAACTCTCAACGATGAGTTGAAAAATTTTGTGTTGGAACTAGCAGCGCTTCAATCTAAAACCGAAGAACACATAAAACAGTTTTCAATTTTTCGTAGAAATATCGTGGATAAATTTATTGGAACTACATTCGATAAACTCGACATAAAACTCCCTGATATCAAAAAATCCATCGATGAGACGAAAACCTTCATCGAAGCCATCAAAGGGGATGCAACGAGGATGATAACAGTTATTGAAAAAACAAAAATTCCTCATGAGAAAACCAACAACTTAGTATACACAATCCAACACGGATCATTTGCGTGGACACCTACAAACAACAAATTAGATATCACTGCAACCGTTAAGGGTATTTATCGATTAACACTAGTGACAACGACTCAATTTAATATTTCATCGTCGAGTTCATCCGGGGTCAATAATACGATTTCAACGATCATCAACAAGAATACAACTGAAAAGTTCACGATAACATCTACTGATAAAAATTTGGCTAGGGTTTCAACAACATGGTATGTGGAATTCGTAGCGGATTTAAGTTGAAAATTGAAATCGTAATTGAAAACGCTAGCGTTTTTAAAATAAAAATGATTTCATCATCGCAATATCGTTATGATCAGGTCAGAGAATTTCAAACTAGACTCAAAACCCTCACTGAGGAGTATGCAATGAAAATTAAAAAATATCGCAGGAGAATTACCGCAATTGATGTTACCGTGTATTCAGTGAGTGGTGTAATCACCGGAGCTGGTATTATACTGTCTTCAGTGACAATGATTGCCCCGATAGCTGTTCCAATTTGCATTTCTGCGGCAACAACAATCGCTGGAATTATTTCAATAATAACAAAAAAAATATCATCATGCAGCCAACGAAAACTACAAGACTACATAATTCAATTTCATGTTGTATCCACTGCATACTCGCAATTATCCTCATTAATATCGTCATCTCTCGATGATACAATTATATCAGAGAGTGAGTTTTCAGCGATGGTAGGTATTTATGATTCCGCAATATCAAAATTAGAGCGACAACAACAGTATAATAACAATGACAACACAGGTGGAATTAGAAAACACGAACCCGAAAACCAGAATGATCTCAATAACTTCAACGATATCAGATAGTGAGTTCTCAGTGACGGTCAGTATTTATGATTCCACGATATCAAAATTAGAAATACATCATGAGTATAATAACAATGACAACACAGATGGAATTACTTCAACAAATAGCGGAGAACACAAACCCAGTACAAACAAGCATGATCTCAATAACATCAACGAATCCAGAATTCAGTGTGAATTTCCCCTCTCCGGTCCCAGTGAAGGAAATCGCGTTAGCAAAACTACGAGTGTATCACAGTTGGCCTAATATCAGATCAAAATCATTTGGTGGTCAACAACCCAATAATTCACTGGTATTTGCAAATAAGAATAAAGACGACGGTACCCCAGACTGGAACGTTGTTTCCATACCAACCGGATCATACCAAATTGAACAAATCAATGCTGAATTGCAACGTAGAATAAAATCCATTACTGGAGCAGAATCAAAAATAGCTATAACAGTTCATGAGCCGACGCTATCATCTGCCATTGAAATAAACTCAGAAGAATACGTCGTAAATATCTATCAAACCTCAATAAGGACCGTACTAGGATGGCCTGAATTACCACCCCCGGGAAAAACCGTTGATTTACCAGAACCAAAAAAAACTGATTATGTCACAGACACGACAAAATTTGACAATCCAATAAAAAGCTATAGCGATTATGACAAATTGAATTTTTTCACTGAATTAGATGAGGGAGGGGAGAAATACTACATAACTCAACAGGATAAAATCACTGAAAATTTCACAGCGTTCAATAACGATATTTCACTGTTGTTAATATCACTTAAATCCGGTACTCTCACCCGAGATGAATTTATCAACGTCGTAGAAACATGTAACAGAATCCTCAGTGACATGACTATATTTCATTCACTAATCATACGAGAGGTATCCATTGCCAGACACCCTAACACGAAAATAAAATTTGCGACAAAATATCATATAAGCGTAGAAAATATTTCCGAATTCAATCTACCAGGATATAATATCTTAGAATTACAAAAATCTCTCGATGATGCCATCGATATTGGTTTTAAAATAATTCATGATACGTGGAAAAAAACAACATCACAGGAAATAAAAATCCTCAAACATAGTAATGACCCAGATGGTGGTGGCAGGCATATTGCTCCTCAAAATGTGAATATTTCATCGGTGATTGCGCTCAATTTAGTATGTGATGTTATCGAAGGAAGTTATCAAATAAATCTAGAACGATCAAATCAAGCTCAGCAGGGATATATTTTGTATTCATTTGCACCAACAGCCCCTCCAGGGTTTCTAATTATTGAATCCCCGGTGAATCCAGTCTATATGCGATGTCATAATAATTCATTAACCAGAATTAATTTCAAACTCACTGACCAGTCTAATAATCTGATTGATCTACAAGGTGAAGTTTTACAAATTAGTCTGTTTGTAAAGTCCTAAAAGGACTTTCATCCTGAAAGAATTTTCGTCCCTAGGACCGGACTTGATAAAATATTCGGTTGAAAAGTTTTTACTCATTTCAGGATTTCATTGATTTTTTGCCTGATTTCATTGATTTTTTTTGGCCTGATTTCATTGATTTTTTGCCTGATTTCATTGTTTTAAGCCTTAATCCATTGAAAGCTTGTTCAAAAATGTTGTATGATTCGCCCCCTCTGCTGCTTGAATAAATAAATTTTACCCTAATCAAAGCCTGAACACACAAACACAAATGATTTCTGCTACATATGTTATCCCACGATTGAGTAATTTCTTAAGTAAGCAAGATTTCGTATACATTTTAATATATATATATATATATATATATATATATATATATATATATATATATATATATATATAACACAATATGTTAACCTGGATGAAGCCCAAACGTTTATTTCTAGAACAATCAAAGTTAAAATTAGAACAATTTCTATTACTTACATTATAATAAATAACACAGTATATATAATGTGCTTGCCTCAGACTAAGATAATGATCCTAATATTTAACCCACACTCAAAGGGGGGGGGGATATCAGCTATGTTTTATTTGTTTACCAATATTAAAGTTACTAGTCGGGTAGACAACGATTTTGGACAAGATCAAGTCCAGAATACATTTATACATAACTTACTCGTGCAGAAAAAAATCTAATAAACAATCAAATTAAATTGTCAAGAAACTACAAAGAACATTATTACGTGTTTAGGGTCTAATAAACAGTAATACAGAAAAAGCGAAAACAACAAGTTTGGTAAAAAATTTTAAAAAAATATTTCCCTGGAAAAAGATTTTAAAAATGGAAAAAATACAATAGATTCAAGTTCGAGTCCTGCTGGAAAATCAAAGATGGAACACAATGATGTACGCTGAAGTATGTGTACTGTGCGTATCTGCAGTTCCTTGTAGAAACACAATATTTAACACTCCGGTGTTGGAAATCAGAATACAATATTGATAAACTGTCTTTGTCCAAGAATTGTGTATGAACATATTAAATATTTCCAGAGATGTGAATTAATCTTTTAAAATCCAAATGAACTGAAGAAACGTTAACATGAATTAAAAAAAGACTACAACAAAAGAAAATGACTTAACGTCAGGTGTAAAAGCCCAAAACTGAGAATATTTCATTAAAGCTATTATAAAACGCAGTTTCGAAACAATCCCTTAATTGGTAAATCGAGAAAATAGAGGGAGCAATCACGTGATCGTGTTTATATCACATACTCCTAACATGACCCTGACGAGAACCAATCATTTTACTTTAAGAATAAAGAGGTGTTTACTTCTCAATTCACTAGTCACATCTTGACCTTGAGAAAAACCAATCATTTTAAAATTAAAATAAAACCTGTTTACGGTGCTGCCACTAATCTTGAATCAAGGTCAGGATCTAGGTCAACACTACTTGCTTACCAAAGAATAACTCAAATCCACCCATTTTCTGAAGAAAAAAAACATCATATCTAGTGAATAAATGTACAGTACAATAGCATGCAATGAAAAATAAAAATTATTTAAAAGTTGCAAACAAACAATGAAATTAAAATAAATATGCGTTAAATCAGATATACGTAACAATATAAGTATGTTATGATATATTTTGTACCTCAAGCAGATTTATTATATAAAAAAACACATAAAAATAATGAGCGGTGGCCTTGACATTGATACTGATTTGAGTTAAAAATGCAACACAACATATCTTCTAGTGAAAATATATGTTTTGCAAACTTCTTAATGGTTGTTAAGCTAGATGACTGAAACCGAATTATGACCTTGACCTTGAAGATAGAATGTTCATCACGACACACCTATTAGAAATGGAAAGTATGGTGGAAACCGTACAAAATTTCACTTTGACTTGACCTTGAAATAACACTTGGTAACAACATACTTTCTGGTGATGATGTACAACAATTTAATCCCTTAATCTCAAACAGTTTTAAATTATATAGTGGAATGGAAATAATTATTAGAGCGTACACTATTGAGCCATGATCTTGCATTTGCATTTGAAGATATGACACATATCCATTTGAAGATATGACACATATCCATTTGAAGATATGACACATATCCATTCGGAGATATGACCAAACATCCATCCAACGTGTGATCCACGACCACCTTCTAGTGATGTTGTGTAGGTATACAAGTGTTGTCATACGGTTATACAATTTATAGAGAGGAACAAGGAGTGTGATTTCTGATAAAACGAAAACATTAGGCTATGAACCTGATCCCGAACATAGGAAAAACTTCATAGGAAAAACTTCATAGGAAAAACTTCATAGGAAAAACACCCTTCCTACAATATAGTACGCAACACACTCTCTGGTAATGATGTATGAATATATACATTCTCCACGGCTGTGAAGAGCGGAAAGGGTAAAGGTGACTGACGGATATATACAATTTCTTTAATAGATTGTTTCACACCAACCATCAATCACCATTCGGAATAGGTGTCTTTTATACTGAAATGTCCGCTACAGATGGGTTCATAATATCACCAGAGAATGGTGAATCTTCCCGCTTTAGAAAAACAAATGCATAAACGGTTATTTATATTAATTTTGAAAGTTTTGTTCATTTAAATTGTAGTGATTATCTATATATATATATATATATATATATATATATATATATATATATATATATATATATATATATATATATATATATATATATATATATATATATATATATATATATATATATATATATATATTCACTGGAATTGCCAAGCGCTCATGTGACTAAAACATCAATATAGGTTTATTCTAAATTCTGAACCATACAAATTTTGTATACCAATAAATTCGAGGATCTGAAATTCGTTCGGAACATTCCATTTTTTAGACTTAAATATAATTTCATGGTGTCTACGTGGGTTTGAGTCTCGGGCTCGGCCTATGTGGGAACGTGAGAAAGCTTGCCAGAAGCTTCTCGTTGGTCGGTGGTTCTTTCCTGGGCTTTCCCGGGTTCTCCCTCCACCGTTTATACTGGTGGCTTATCTTGTGCTGATAAATGGCTTTAAAACCTACAACAACAACAACAACAACAATATCAACAAAACATGTTGCATTTAATTCTCTCCGTTACTTAGATCATGGCCACAGAGTCGTTACAAAACATATATCATGCCTCCTCGGGACCAGTCATGAACAACAATTTATACACCCCTATGTACATGTTTGGTAAACATCATTGACAAGGTCTCATAATTGCCATTCTATTAAAAAAAAAACACCAAACACTGGACGCGATAATAATACCATGGCGTCCAAATTCCTGATGGCTTATGCATCCATTTTCTTGGTTATATGCCATGCTAGCATGTAGATGCTGGCGTGAGTATTAGCAGACGGTGTTATCAGTGACAGCTGACCCAGCTACATTTTCCTCATCCTGGACAATCCTTTCTGGTGGATCGGGCGGCCGAAGTGACATCGTCATTTCTCGGCTGTAAAGGCAGATTGTAGGTGCTGTGTGAACAACTCAAGGTCAAGGTGCCATCTAAGGTGCAGAAGGAACGTAAAGCCACTCATTGCACCATGTCTCCATAATGCTGTGCCACTGGATTCAAACAAGCCTGGGTCAGGGAGTGAGCGTGACTTTGCACAACTTCCCCTCAATTAAATCCAACTCGCGCTCAAGTTATCACATTATCCACATCCTTCCCCAAGCAGATACCTTCAAATCCTGTGGCGATGGTCGATCAGGAAAGCAGTAGATGTGGATACAATATGATTTAGCTACAGACCAGCACACATGCGACTCAGAGCATAGGGTCTCTTTTCACTGGGCTGAAGTAGCAGTGGAACTCCACAGTACCCTGGTTGACTGCGCTGCCCTTCTTTAGGATCGTACTGCTCGACTACATAGCACAAGACAGGTGTTATAAAAGATGTCCTAAACATAGCATGGTTCTCATTCGACCCAGCATACTGCGGCTGATAGGGATCCCACCTTAACGGTCAAGAATCTAACTAGAATAAAAAGAGGTGCGTAATCCACTACCGGTACTTGGAACGTGTGCACAATAATGGAGAGTACGTCAGTAGATATATCACAGAGAAGAAAAGATCAAGCTCACGCAGAACTTGCGGGATTCAACATATACATAGCAGTACTGAGGGAAGGCCGCCAAACTGAGGAAAGACAACACACTCACCCAAAGCAGGTGACGGCTGTATCTTCTGGAGTGTCCGTTAGGGACAAAGAGCGAACTGAAAGAATCTAGCTGTTGATTTGTCATCAAATCGCGTCTAGTCAGCTAGCTTACACATTTCACAATGGTTGTGAATGACATACTATTGAAAACGAGATTTCCATGTTCTCTGCAAAAGACATGCATCTATCATCAGCGTCTATGTACCAACTATGACCCACCCAGATGAGATCAAAGACAAATTTTATGAATACCTAAAATCTCTTGTCGCAGAAATATCACACGCATACAAGTATATCACGCTTGTTACATTGGTTATATAATTAGAATATATAATGGCTAAGATGGCTTCAGCAAATTAAGCAACAATGGATTGCTTCTACAGAGCATAGTTTATAAAGACGATCTCCTCATCACCAACACAGTCTACCACCTGTCTAAGCACAACCAGACATCTTGAATGTACCCACACAACAAGCGCCGGCGTCTTTGTTACTACGCCACGATCACCATAAGAGACTGACAGGATATCGGAATGTCGAAAATCTTGAGAAATGCAAAATACTGGACTGACCACAGGCGCAGTCTCCAAATCTATCCTATCAGATGACCACACGGCAAAATAGTTCCCTCAAAAGCCTAATGTCTATAATTAGACAGAAAATTGTAAAAATGGCATTAGTCGAAGAATTGTGCAGCCAACTAGAAACAATCGATATGAACTCTGTATAGGAAAACTGTGCTTCCTGAAGATAATCTGTTAACTCAACTGCATCCAAAACTTTATGTCTCACCACACGTAAATATCAAGCTTGGTTTGACGAAACTTATGGTAAAATAATAATATTTCTGAATGAAGAGTAAATGTTACGGAAGGCTAAGTCAGAGGGCAGCACTTCATAATCTATGGCAACCATCAATGACATCAAGAGGACTGTCCAAGACTCATAGTCGAGCAATAACGCAGATCAGATTCAGTCCTACGCAGGCAGGAATGACATGAAGAAGTTCTGTGATTAATATATGGGCCACAGTCCTGATGAACATCTACAATACTGAGTGCTGACAGAACCACAATGGTATTTGGCAGATTGGAGATATGTGGTCCTGCATTGTTTAGAGTAAACCTTAGGCATAGAACGTTGGGCTTTCTAATTTACAAATGAAGTTGTATGGAAGTCTTCGGAAATTTGGGGTAAACGTATAAGTTTTAGCAGGAAGCGCGTCAGGGTTTGACAACCGCTCTGTCAAGTAAAAGCCTATGGCTTGTAACATTATTAATAAAGGCGGACTAGATAGAATGATGTCTATGGGATTGATAAGAATTCTGGCAAGCAAAGTAACAATCCTGATTTGCTAGGACGAAATTTAGAGTTTTAGAACAGTTCCAATGTAGAATTAATCAGTCCAAGTTTTTCTGCCAAATGGATCTTGATTCCGGGGAATAGAAAGTATTTCTTATTAGATTGCCCTAAGGTGGAGCGTATCATAAAGTGAGAGACAAGGAAGGAGAAAGATTCGACTTTAAAGGGAGGTGCGAATAATGAATAACTCAGAAAGGTCAGTCTCGATTACACGCAATGTATATTCATTGATATAAATCTAAAACTATTGTCGAATTTATTCATTTTAAATTTAACTTCAATTTATCCGTGAGTTCAGAAATAATCGTACTTGTTTTATTAATAATCTTTGAAGGAATGTCATATAATATTTCATTATATGAATGAGTTCGTATCTAGTTGTTGTGTATACTATAAATCGTGTAGAGTAAGATTCATACATTTCTTCAGACGTAAATTGGGCGAATAAGTAAATTTTTCTGTCTGAAAAGATTTTTATAATTTATTTGATTTTTCCGATGTCTGAAATTTTTGTCAATAACGCGATAGTAAGGAAAGGACAAGGCGTGAAGTCTAATTCGAGTGTAATGAAGTATGAATTCTCTGTAACTGAGAATGGAGGAGCGTGTTTCGACATAGGTCAGCTGGTACATTTAAGACCACAGCGGGACCATAATAATATCAAAAAGAGCTATGTCATGGTCAGTGAAGAATGCAGTAGCCGCTAACCAGACATCTATTTATAATAATAGCCTGCTTGTATATTAGTGCGAAATGACTAAGCTAGTTATGTTGAATTCGATAGACGATAGCTGAAGCAAGAGAGTGGGAATACTTGTTGATCCCAGGAGAAGAAAATTAAACCAGACGGTATTTAGTTTGGGTGTTATATTTGTATTTGAAGGAAAAACAAGATAGCGCCATTAGGCCTGTACAGAGAAAATATAGTGCAGACTGCAACCGATAGGTTGGTGATGCGAAGATGCTTAATGGTCAGAGAGAGAGAGAGAGAGAGAGAGAGAGAGAGAGAGAGAGAGAGAGAGAGAGAGAGAGAGAGAGAGAGAGGGGGGGGGGAGATGGGGGGACGCAGATCGATCACCAGCAGCGATTGGGACAGGGCCAGAAGCGATAGGTGATAATTTCATGCCGTAAATCTGAGTTCGATCTGTCACTCGATCATATGATGAGATTTGATATATCAATAACAGAACTGCTAATTGAATTTCGCATAATTTTGTAAATCTGAGAAAGAGCTATTCATTCACATGTCATGTTCGGTTTCATATTTTGTTTTTGTTTATTTTTTAATTTATGTAATTGATTAAATTGTTGCATGTTACATACGGGCCTCGTGTTATTCTATGCTATTTCTCTGCTGAGGTCTCTGTTATTCGATCCCTTAATCCGGGTAATAACACCGTGGTCGATTATCTCCTTGATTACGATAAATCCCAAATCCAAAGGAGAGGGTGGATCTCTCACAGCTCACAGCATCCACCACCCCATGACAAAAAAAAACAAAAGAAGTTAAATGAAACAGCGGTGATTACTAGATCTCCGTAGGAGGGATAACCTTCAAAGGGCACTGCTGAGAATGGTAACAAAAGATGCCCATAGATTCTCAAGAGAGCGAGTACAGCAAACTAATATGCAATGGAATGAGGATAGAACACCCGAAAATAGAAAACCTTATTTAGGATGGTCGAAGCACGCCATGGCACACGAGCGAAAGTAAAAATTCTTCAGAACGTTTTGAATTGATTGGATTCATGGTCTTCGTGTATAGAACGTTCCAGACTGATCGGGATAGTTCATCCCTTGGAGGGTGAATATTTATTATACGCACAATGGTATTATTCATGCTAAAACATCGATTATTTTAAAAAGTGAAATACTCCAATATTTTACAATCAATCATCCTTAATTGGAATATTTTTACTTAAATGCAGGGAATACAATCACTTAGATTTCTCCAGTAAAAAATGATCCGTATAATTTCTTCTTATACAATAATCCAGCACTTCATACATTAGCTATAGAAATCAAATTGAAATTATGGCTCTAACACGAATTCCATCAAGATGTAAGAACTAATATAGTCTTTACATAATTTGTTTCCAAAAATGTCTACGTCATTTGTTCAATGAGCGCTGCATTTGTAGTATGGCATAAACACTACAGAAGGGGGGTTTGGTGAGTGGGCAAAAAAATAATAATGAAAACTAGCAAAACCACACCTTTCTTACTGTTGGCGAGATTTAAATCAAAACTGCAAATTTCATAATAACCTGACTTTTATTTTATGATATGAAGACATGAGATGCAGATTACAGAAATGTCTCATGCAGAATCCGATTTAAGATAGTTTATTGCAGATTTGAACAAGTGTTTCTCTCAGATATTTAAAGTCGCGTTTATGTAAACTCGAAAATCATTATATACATTTTAGCTGAATGTATTGTTTAATACAATACTTGCAGTATAGAATAAATTTGGATTTTGAGGTTCATTTCTGGGAAATCATTGCCTTAGTTTATAATAAGATTATAAACACTAAATCTTTCCTTGTACAGCACATTATATATATATATATATATATATATATATATATATATATATATATATATATATATATATATATATATATATATATATATATATATATATATATGACGAGCACTGTTGTTGTAACTTTTCTCGTCTAAAGATATAAAACTGAGCCTGCAAGTTAAATTTTTACGTAATTAAATTGTATAGTGCAAGCAATTGGGCCAGTACAACAACGATTATAATTAATTAGAATCAATCAAAAGACTGGTTTCAGTAGTTAGGATACCTGTATTCGGACCATTTACACAAATATGCATTTATCAACAGAAATATATTGCATATAGTCTTAATAAATATAATACAGACAGGCATTTGAGCTGGTTAGTCACGGTTTATGCTTAAATTTTCCCTGTACTTTTAAAATTTTCAAAAGAATGTAGACATAGTGTATGAACCTACCTGAGTATGCCTACCTGTGTGCATATATTTAACAATCCTCTGTTGTAATACACGTTCTTCAAGCTCAAGATACAGCCGTCAAACTTTCATGCTGATCCATGTAGAGTTGTAACTAACTTTTTGAAAGATGGTGTTGCACTAATTACGGTGATTTACATTCAGCTTGTTTTACTCGAGTGGTTTCAAAATGTCTTAAAAACCGATCTAAACCGAAGACTCATTCAAGTAGTGACAGACAAACGTGAGTCCCATTCTAACATTTTGGCGAGGCATACAAAATGCGGAGTAGGAAGTAAAGTCGCTCCACAATGTGTGAAATACTATTTTAATGCGGGCATGATCAACACCTATCGAAACCCAACATACATCGAAAGTATCAGATTAGTATAATTGTATTTATTTACAAAATTACTAAACGTACTACTGGTTTGTACTTGTGATAAGTAACATACTGATGATTTATCTGTGTCAATTTTCATTGCAGAAATTTGACCTTTTGGCAATTTCACTTCAAATTCGGGGCAAACATTTGGAATCTAACCTTTGCTTGCTTTCAGAGGCGTAGATTGGGGGGAGGGGGGAGAAGGGGACAGATGTCCCCGGGCGCTAGACTAGTGGGGGCGCCAAAATGGGCTTTGAAATAGGTTGTTTGTGGATTTTTTTTTTTTGGGGGGGTGTGTAAAAATTAATCTTGTCCCCGTAAAAATGAATCTTGTCCCAGGGCTCCAAATACGCATCTGCTTGCTTTATCTAGCCACAATATATGCATAGAAAAAAGTTATTAAAAACAACACCACCGTGCTTCCATAAATATCCATGCTTGAAGGACTGTAACACATAGTGGGGATAATGAGACGTCAATCAAATGAAAACACATTTCTATATTTTCAGCTTAAATGAGTTCCCTCCAGCCAGGTAAACGGATTTACATGGAAACTATTTTGTCATTTATCTATTTTCACACGTATTATTATTAATTTTTGGTGAATATAGAAATTGACGATATAAATACTTGTTGTATGCTTGGCGTGGGGGGAGGGGGCTAAGCACCCCTTCCCAAGTAGTGTCAGAAAAATAAAATCGTACAGAAATTCTGACCCTAAAAGTTTAAGTTGTTTCATTCTGTAAATTATGGCAAGTAATTCATATTTCAAACGTGAAATACATCATGGTGAAGGAAACTTTACTTATTATGTTGAAATCAAAATTACTGTTCAACTCCTGTTCAATTTCCGTACTTTCGTAGTATCTTCCTATAAAGTTGAACGCCACGTTGGGCACATAAAAAAATTGACTTATGATGTGGAAACGCCACAATCAAAATTTCATATCTTGCGACTTTGACGTTTGACCCCTTTTTAAATAGCCCTTTACCGATAGGTTGCAGACTCCATTTATAATCCACATGAATAAGTTTTTACGAAACAAAACACAGAAAAACCCTTAACTGATAGAGTGAAAAACCATTATTGTAATTTCAACTTCAGAGACGCTAGGCACTGGAAGCTCCCGCCAAACTGTCTCGTCCCAAGTGCTGTATAATCTGGAAGTTTGATTAACATATCTGATGTATGAACTTCCATTTGTCATGCGGGGGGGGGGGAGTTGATTTTAATTAGCCTCGAACTTATATTTTTTTTCTATTTGAAGGGATACATATATATATATATATATATATATATATATATATATATATATATATATATATATATATATATATATATATATCTATATATATATATATATATATATATATATATATATATAAGGTTTTATCAAGATTAACTAAACAATCTAAGCGCTAGGTGGCTTAGTGGTTAGAGCGTCCGCCGCGGAAGCGGAAGGTCGTGGGTTCGAACCCCGGCCGAGTCATACCAAAGACTTACGAAATGGTATTAACAGCTGCCTCGCTGGGCGCTCATCATTAAGAGGTTAATGTTAGGACTTGTCGGCCTGTGCATAAATATTCAATGCAATGTAGCAAAATTTTATACCAAAAATAATTTTTAATTTCAACAAAGTTACAGAACGTTGAACGAAGTATATTTACCGATTTTAACCACAAAAGGTACATTTCCATAAAATGTTAGACCTGTATAAAAAAAAAAAACTGCCGTGGTATCTGCATTTTTTAAATATTTGATATGGTTCTTGGAGAAATTACTTTTCAGCGTTGTAGCCGTGTTGTAGACAGAGCAAAAGGAACTAGATAAAAAAAAAATTACATTAAATAAAACTCGTAATGAACTGCACAACAAATCTAGCAACATCTATGTTATGAGAATAAATGGCTATTACTCAGAAACTGCAATCCTATATTTTCCGTATGACATAAATGAACAATACATCTTTATTTACTAGCTGTGTTCAAGATGATCAGCCAACTTTATGCCATCTGTTAGACTGTTTCCTTAATTTAAGTAAACACTGCTTCCTTTCACAACTTTCTCCTTTTGTTTAATAGAACATTTCTGCTCTGCCTTAATGTTATGCTATATTTCAGTAAGAAGTCTTAAGTCTTGATAGTGCGTTTAGCTGTGTAAAATGGCAAGACATCTCCACTATGCAAAATGGCAACACATTCCAACTATGCAAAATGGCAACACATCCCAACTATGCAAAATGGCAACACATCCCAACTATGCAAAATGGCAACACATTCCAACTATGCAAAATGGCAACACATTCTAACTATGCAAAATGGCAACATATCCCAACTATGCAAAATGATAACATATTATAACTATGCAAAATGGTAACATATTCCAACTATGCAAAATGGCAACACATTCCAACTATGCAAAATGGCAACACATTCCAACTATGAAAAATGGCAACACATATCAACTATGCAAAATGGCAACACATTACAACTGTACAAAATAGTAACACATCCAAACTATGCAAAATGGCAACACATTCCAACTATGCAAAATCGCAACATATTCCAACTATGCAAAATTGTAACACATATAAATTCATCATTACGAATTGGCGCAAAAGAAGCAAAAGTCTTTTGGCAAAAAGGCATTTTTTTTAACTGGTGAAAATTGATCGCGTTAAACACCCCAATCATGACTACAATGTCTATGTCCGATTATTATTATTATTATTATTATTATTATTATTATTATTATTATTATTGTTACAGATTAATGGATTGGCATTTATGATGTGTTTATGAACAATTCATACGTAACATCAGCAATCATGCCTATACAGGTATAAACAGTTTCCTTTTTTGGTTTAACGGTCATCAGTCAGGAACGCTGACAACTGAGCCATACAGACCCACACTAGTATACATGACAAAGTACTGACTAGATATCATCAATATATGCCAGGCTGCAAAGTCTACAGTATCGATGAGAAATCGATCTAATATTAAAAAACCCAAACTCAACCTCTATATTGTAAATGCGAACATCGCAAAGTCAGTGACGCTTGGCAAGACGACGGCAACTTAAATGTTGATAATCATGGAAAATGCTGTAACGGTTTCGTTGAGAAGAAAAATATGTCCAGTATAGCAAACATATTTTGTAAATGAATTTTTTTTTTACACATGCTCCTACCATTCTGGTTTTACATGAGAGATCACGTTCCAATCTATTAACTACTAATGCAGCGCATACTACTCGCAAAAATAAACTTTCATTCTTTATGAAATTGAAACTGTTTTATGTATGCCAGACCTTCTCAATAACTACGTCGACTTTGTGCAGGATACCTTTCAGTCCTCAAAGAAGAAAACATGGATATATAAGCTACATTTAAGCCGGCATTTATCAAGCAATGTATTGTTTATCTATCTGTAAATTATTTCTTCTTGTTTCTTTTTTTTTTTCGTTTAGATATTAACCTAGTATTTCAAGCTATACATACCGACTATGCTCGCTTATAAAACAAGTCCAACAGCAAGCAGACGAGACTGCCGTCCCATATAAGACAAGTCCAACTGTACAGATAATCGAATCTACTCTGCCGTCCCATAATGTGCCAGCGGATCAGAATCTATGTTCGCTGTTGAACTGATTACTCCTAACAAATTTCCTAGACCCAGATCTACTTGCGCATTATGGCACGTTTTATCTGGGTCTTTGAAGTTAAACGGGATATTTAATCGAGTACATACGGTGTTACTTTTCTGATTAATTTTAAACTTTATCGCCTGATAGTTAGGGAGGGGTGTCTTCTGGTCTTAACTTTGCCCCTCCTTACCCAAAATTAAAAATAGTTAACTTTCAAGATACCATATTTATCCCATCATTTCAAGGCGCTTTAAAATTTTGACTGCTTACATCATACTCTTTTTATTGTTATGTTTTTGTAAATAAACTCCATATTCAACGAATGTCTTCAACTGAGTAAATCAAAGTTTGAAATTCTTGTGTAATTACAAATTACACACATAAGGGTTGGTCGGTTTAAGGATTCCTAAATAGCACACACATAAGGGTTGGTCGGTTTAAGGAATTCTAAATAGCACACACATAAGGGTTGGTCGGTTTAAGGATTCCTAAATAGCACACACATAAGGGTTGGTCGGTTTAAGGAATTCTAAATAGCACACACATAAGGGTTGGTCGGTTTAAGGATTCCTAAATAGCACACACATAAGGGTTGGTCGGTTTAAGGATTCCTAAATAACACACACATAAGGGTTGGTCGGTTTAAGGAATTCTAAATTGCACACACATACGGTCTGGTCGGTTTTATGATTTCTAAATAGCACAAACATAAGGTTTGAACGGTTTTCAGATTTTTAAATATAACACACAAGGTTGGAATGGTTTTCAGATTTCTAAATAGCACAAACATAAGGTTTGAACGGTTTTCAGAATTTTAAATATAACACACAAGGTTGGAACGGTTTTCAGAACGGTTTTCAGAGTTCTAAATAGCACACACACACATAATGTTTGGTCGGTTTTAGAATTTGTAAATTGTTACTAAGGCATACTCAACCGTTTGGAGATCTTATAACCCTTAACGTAGACCATGGTAACACCTTAGCAGAAGACATAAGGTAACATAAGGTTAGCGTTTTGCTATTGTATGATATATAAATCTTATGAAATCATGCTGAACAGATAATGCTCTAGACGGGTTTTATACCTTCACCTTTAACCTTACGAACACCATATAGAAAGTTATTCCTCGACAAAATAGTAACTCCACTACATGACCGTTGTTCGTTTGTTGGGTTGGATCGTTGCACTGGTGTGTGTGTGTGTGTGTGTGTGTGTGTGTGTGTGTGTGTGTGTGTGTGTGTCCGGCATGTAAAACTCGTACGACGTTTACATAGATGCATATACATCTAGTAGCCTTTACAACAGTTCAGCACAATAATGACTACGTGATGCCAAGTAAAAGTTCAAAACGTGAATATGAATTGCATACAAAGAAGGTAGGACAAAGCGGAAAGTTTCTTGACTAAGTTTTCCTTACAGTTCGATAGTCTAAATCATGTACGGGAAACGCTTACAATGCAAGAACTTCTGGGGGCTTGTCTCCATAGGCATCCAAAGGGGTTCCGTGCAGAAGAGAAATCACTCACTAACGTACGCTCCTCCATATAGGCCACTCCACCCCACCCCACCAAAACTATATTTCCGGTTTCGCTCCTGGCACACAAATTTAGGGAGACAATCCCTTCCAAATAAACGTAAACATCAAATACAATAAGATCAAAAAAAGATAAATCGCAAAAATGTTCAAATTATGCAAAAGGAATATAAAACGGTATTAAAGGAATATAAAACGGTATAAAAGGAATATAAAACGGTATAATGGCAACGCACACCAAATCCTTATAATATATGGTCAAAATATGTAAACCAGTGGAAAGCCATTACCGACAAATATATATCATTGAAATAATATGAGTAAATTTAAAAAAATTAACGAAAAAAAGCAACAACAAAAAACATGCTTGTAAAATAATAATAATAATAATAATAATAATAATAATAATAATAATAATAATAATAATAATAATAAAATAATTTTAAGGCCCTACTTACTCCTTGGTAATTTTATGAGATTTTAATGAACTGAATTAATTAAAAGTTTAAAATAAACATTTTAACCAATTAAACCTACTTGCATTTGAGACTCTTCGAAACAAGTGGCTGTGTTCACTGTAGACGCTGTTTGTGACTGAAATAGCTAATGCCTTGGTCGATTGGAGTTGCGATGATGACGGGGTATATTACAGTCGTGGGCAGGGCGATCTTGGCGGTAGCACCAGGGACATCACAATGGTCGGTGGCAACCTCCCACGTGATAACAAATCTACCGCTTCATTTAAAAGCCTTATAGTCGGGGATTTAGGCGTAAGCTGAATAAATTACAGCCTTGGGATTCCCCAAAGTTAGTTTTTTTTTTTTTTTTTTTTTTTTTTTTTTTTTTTTTTTTTAAATGTGTTACAGTTTTACTATAATTTATATTTAAGTAATTCTTTAACCCGTAATTTTGTGCATAATATGTTCACTATTCCTATCTGTACAATATATTTTATATAAATACATTGTAATAATTAGTTTTAAAAGTTGCCAAGTTCAGTTGTTACACAGCCTTATTCTCTGTTAACACTTAGCAAATAGGGCATCTACAGCTTTCAATATCTTTGGGCCTCACCAGGTCTAAATCCGAACCAGCTTATGGTGTTAGTTAACTAGTGCGTAATGTGCCATTTTAAAATATTTTGCAGTCTTGGCTGTAAACTCGCCTTACAATGCAAGGGCGCCCTCTGATCTTTCGACAAAGCTGATATCCTGTTCCGTTTATTTCACCAGACGTTTTTGCGCATGGGTGTTGTATATGTACAGGAATGTTTGTAATTGACATTTCTGTTATTACTTTGGATCATTCAACGTTAGGTTAGCCAGCATGTGGTATTTTTTTAACATGTAAATACCTTTTACTTCGTGTGTTTGTTTCATTGGTATATTGTTTGTTTCTGCAGATATTTGTCTGACTTTTTTTGTAATTCTTTTTTTCTTCTTCTTCTAGTATTGGTCAAATTCTTTAAATAGTTTCTTTCATTTGAAGTTTGCTTGCTTCATTCATATTTTCTTTGTTTCTACTGAAATTTGTTTCGCTTCGCATCCCTTATTTTATTTGAATTATAATCTTTTTGTTTAAATAGTTTCTTTCATTTGAAGTTTGCTTGCTTCATTCATATTTTCTTTGTTTCAACTGAAATTTGTTTCGTTTCGCATCCCTTATTTTATATGAGTTATGACCTTATTGTTTAAATAGCTTATTTGATTTGAAGTTTGTTTGTTCCATTGATTTTTTTCTTTGTTTCTTTTGACATTTTTCTGTTTTGATTTTGCATCTCTTGTTTTATTTGAATATTGATCTTATTGTATGAGCTTTAATATTATTATTTTACAAGTATTCTTGTATGATAAAGCGTTTTCTTGGTTTAATTTTTAGTTGCTTATATTATTTCTAGATGAAAATGGAAAATGTCTCACAGAAGCAAGTGACATTGCACAAAAATAAACTGTGTATTGTAACGAACTCTACAACCATTCTTCCACAAGAGACCCAGAGGTGGTTGAAGTACCAAACTCAACAAGTGATGATGATTGCCCCATTCGCAAAGAAGAGGTGGGGTCACA
Organism: Unio pictorum; assembly: GCA_030141615.1. Lineage (NCBI taxonomy): Eukaryota > Metazoa > Mollusca > Bivalvia > Unionida > Unionidae > Unio > Unio pictorum. The sequence goes on along the minus strand of JARLTB010000158.1, from coordinate 3,700,521 downwards.
ATAAGAGCACTAAAGAATGGGAAAGCAGCCGGAGTAGGCCTGCGACAACAACCGGGGTATACCCTTACTCTCAATTTCAGAAAAGATACTCCCCAAAATCCTACTGAACCGCCTCACTATGTACATTGACCAGGGACTACTGCCAGAAAGCCAGCGTGGATTCCGAAAAGAACGTGGGTCCATCGACATGGTGTTTTCTGCGAGGCAGCTACAAGAGAAATGTCAAGAGCAAAACACCGACCTTTTCTCCATCTACGTCGACTTGACAAAGCCCATTGAATACTGTCAGCGAAGAAAGCTTGTGGAAGGTCATGGGCAAGTACGGATGCCCAAGAAAATTTATATCCATGGCGCAGCATTTCCACGATGGCAGACAGGCACGAGTCCAGGACAATTAAGAGACATCTCAGCCATTCCCATTAATCAATGGCGCCAAGCATGGCTGTGTTCTGGCACCGATACTGTTCAGTCCATTGTTCTCTGCCATGCTGTCTAATGCTTTTAGAGACGGAGAGACTGGAGTTGGCATCAAGTACCGTACAGATGGAAAACTATTAAATCCCAAGCGAAAACCAAGGTCATGATATACACCATCCGGGATCTCTTATTTGCTGACGGCTGCGCCCTAAATGCTGGCTTAGAAGCCGACCTGAATGCAGCGTTGATAGTTTCTCCAGCTTCTGCACAAGCTTTGGTCTCACCATCAGAACTAAGAAGACTGAAGTTTTGCATCAGCCGGCCCCTAGAAAGTCCTATTTTGAGCGAAATATCACCATCAACGGCAAAAACTCAACGTAGTGAACCGCTTCACCTACCTTAGCAGCACACTGTCACGAATCTTCACTGTTGACGACGAGACGAACCTTCGCATTGCCAGAGCTAGCGCAAATGTTAGTAGATTGTATTCCAACGTCTGGAATAGAAGAGGCATCAGCATTCAGACCAAACTTAAGGTCTACATGGCCGTTGTGCTTCCACACTACTTTACGCATGCGAAACGTAGACAGTGTACCCCGCCAGGAAGCTGAACCACTTTCACAAAACAAGTCTCAGGAAAATCCTCAACATCAAGTGGCAGGACAAGGTTTTAGACACTGTGGTACTTTCTCACGCAGGTCTCCACGGCATCCACACCATCCTGACGCAGTGCCAGCAACGCTGGGCGGGACATGTTGTACGCATGCCAGACCACAGGCTGCCTAAGAGACTCTACTATGGCGAGCTAAAGCAAGGACCGCGATCACACGGAGGTCAGAGGAAACGCATCAAGACAATCTGAAAGCTGCATTAAAAGCGTTCAACATAAAGCCTGATTCCTGGGAGCAAACAACAAGCGATCGAGTCACTTGGCATTCCACTGTGCACAAGGTTCCAAGTTGTGCGAATCTAGCAGGACAGCAGCTGCAGAGCTGAAGAGGCAAGCCAGAAAGCACGTGCCATCACCCATCCTGGAGATGTCCCATTCATCCCATGTCCCTTATGCAAACGACCATTCCGTGCAAGGGTTGGCCTTATCAGCCACTTGCGAACGTACAAAACAGAACCAGACTCTCCAACCCTCGGATAACTAGAAAGGTCCTTGTCACGAACAACTATATAGTTTCCTCGAGCAGTTCACGTTCAAATACTTCTGTCAACCAGGTCGAAAGTCGACACATTCGATAAGAGTGTGTTCCACTCTCAGTAGACACTGGTAAAGCATGCACACTTGTTACGTCAATCAGATACGTGTTTCCATACCACTTCTGCATAGACACAAACAAAAATGTACAAATAACGTGTTATACAGCATAATATTAGAAGAGAAGATATGTTGATAGTGCCATTTCCTGTATAAAAAATGTTTAAATCATTTATGTTTTAAAGCTGTTTATTTTCTATCCAGTGTTTCCTGTTGTTTCATCGCCTTGTTTGTCTTTTTGTTGTTTATTCCAGCAAAAGAATAAGCCCATTTGATATGACAATCACACATTCCGTAGACGCAGTGTCTGTTGCTATGCTTTAACTATATGCCACTTTTTTTTAGAGTTTGCCATTGCATTGCTAATTTAATATAACTTCAAGGCTATTTGATGGAGCCAAAGATAATGAAAAAAGTTTTAACTGATAAATGCAACTGCTCTTATCATCTCTTTCAATTTCTAGGTCATCCCAAAAAACTACATAGTCTCCTATATCCCAACTAAATGCATCACGCGATAGTTTTTTGTTACATAAATAATTATTATACATCCTTCTCAGATATAATTCTAACCCTTTGAGCACTATGATACAAGTGATCAAAGAAAAATATATTCACCAGGAGAAATATACCCAGACCAAAGCTTTTTTATGTACCTCCACATCTGGTTATCAATATTCTAAAATATCTTGATGTATTTTGATTCGCAAGATATTTTTAAATGTACGATTCAGAAGGGGCAAAACACCAGTGGTAACTTAACATACATCCGTGCCAACAGAAACAAAAGTATAAATCTGTCCTTTAGAAACTTTAGCAGGCTGAAATAGTCAAGCTCTGGATTGGTCGACACAGGCCACCATCAGACTTGTCCCTGATCCAGCGAAACGTTACAACGTTAAGTACGCACAGCAATAATTGAAACTCATCGTGCTTAGGATGTTCAAGAAGGTTATCTGCGATTTTCATGCACAAATGAACCAACTTCCTTTAGAACACGTTATTTTATTACCATTTTATATTTCAACAAAGAGTTTTCTGTAGTTGGAAGAACAAAGGCCAAAGTAGGACATAGACGTTTTTGATGGCAGAAGTAATTGTGTTCTGGACGATTTAGTCAGCAGAATTGCTTCCAATATTTAAATTAGACACGGTTAATTTACCACTTGATGTTGGTATGGACTGTATACATGGCTTTGATGGTGTCTTATCGTTGGATTTAAACGCAGTGGATCTTGTTGATATAAAATTAAAAAGCATGGTTCCTACCAAATTTCGAAGGTACATGTGAAAACATTAGCGTCGGAGCTGAATAATCATACACGAGTATACGTGACATTAGAATCAGTGAAAAATATCTCTCTTGTGGCCACTTTTGTCAGCCTGAAAGGATAAATGATTTCCTGTCTTAAACCGCGTGAATGTATGCTTAAATTACTAATATGTATACAATGTACATGTTGCTACAACGTACAATATACATATAAAAAGAAAATACAGTATAATACAACGGTCGTGAAATCTAGAAAAGTCTCGCACGTAATATAAACAACATTTATGGATGCATATTGGACAGTTGCAACACTTTTAGACGTTCATTAAAAGCAGGGGTCTCAAGCGCAAAACAACCTGAGGGCCGTATGAGGGGATTTTCGCTGGTCCAAGGGCCGCACCACCGTTGTTATCTCTTATGACACATTGTGACGTCAATCATTTTGCGTGCTACATGATACGGCGTGGGGGCCCACGCATGAGGCCCACGGAAAGCGTGTTTGAGACCCCTGAATTCGATAGGTGTGAACCTGATTATTCTTGGAGATTTCAACTTTCACTCTAGCTGTCCTGGAAACTCGTACACATAAAACAAATCCTAGATTCCGTTCATGTTTCCAATCTTAAACAGTCAGTTAACCAACCCACCCACAAAGATGGCAACATTTTAGACTGGATTCTTCATAGACCTGATGATAATATTCTACGGTACACCCTTTTATCCCACGAACCTTTTTCAGATCACCTCCGCATTATATGCCATCTGGACGTATCAGTCACTAACCCTCGATCTTTATTTGTTACTAAATGAAACCCCCCATATGATAGAACCAAACTAATGGATGACATCCAAGCAAATCCAACAACTTGCTTACCTCCTACAGCAGAACAACCCGATAACTGCCTGCGTTCATTGCTTGAAAAACATGCCCCATCCACCAAGTGCAGAGTATGAATTCAAAAGTGTTTTTCGTGGTATAGCAGTGTTATGGACCAGATTCGCACAGCTAAAAGAGACCGCCGTAAAACGGAGAGGCGTTGGCTTTCCACCAGACTCACAATTCATAAACACATCTATGAAGTCGCTAAGAAGAACGTCACAAACATAGTCCATTTAGCCAAATTATCCCACTACAGTACTAAGATCACGCAGAGTTCCAGCTGTAAAGAGCTCTTCGAGATTACTAACAAACTAACGTCAAGGATCAAATATACACTTCGAACTACCTTCTCTCCAGTAGACCTTCTGGATCTGTTTGCAAATTTCTTCCGTTACAAGGTACAAACCATGAGAGATAAGTAATTGTAATTAATTTCTGGCTGGTTCGTCTCAATATCTCCTCCAGAAATTTCAAAAAAAGAGTTCAAAACACAGCTGCTCAGATCATCCTTCTTAGAGTACCACGATCAGAGCACATCTCCCCGCTGCTCTGTACCCTACACTGGCTATTATTTCGATACAGAACCAAACACAAACTTTGTTCTCTGTGCTACGTTTCACTGACTGAGTCCAGTCGAAAATACAAATTTCTTCCGTGACAAGGTACAAACCATGAGAGATAAGTTTGACAACACAAGTTCAATGGACTCGTCGTCACCATACACTTGCGATACAAATTTCAGCGACAACCACTAGTAGCATTTGAACTTGTCTATAGATTTAGTATGGACAATCGTGGTGAAAAGTGCACCAAAGTCATGTGAACTTGATGCAATTCCAACATCACTGTTGCTTGAGTACTACGATCCAATATTGCCTTCACTAACTGGTGTTGTTAATACCTCTCTCTCATCCGGGGAATTCCCATAAATTTTCAAAACTGCCACTATAAAGCCTCTGCTGCAGAAACAAACATTCGACCATAACGAATAAAAGAACTACTGCCCAGTTTCTAATTTCCCGTTCATATTAAAAAAATCTTAGAAAATGTTGTTCTGACCCAACTTGTATCTCGTCTGAATTCAAACAGTCTTTTTAGCAAAGTACAGTCTGCATATCGTCCTTGCCACAGTGCCGAAACTACTCTTCTGAAAGTATTTAATGACATTCTCTCTGCTTTGGATAGTGGAAGGATTACAGTCCTCACCGTCCTTGATTTTTCTGCAGCATTTTACACAATAGACCATGATGAATTACTTCACCGTCTCCAGCATATATTTGACATTCATAATACAGCCTTACTATGGTTCAAGTCCTACTTAGTCAACGGAGACAAATTGTATCTACAATTGGAATACGCTCCAGCCAAGTTGATCTATGCTGTGGTGTTCCACAGGGGTCTGTTCTTGGACCTGTTTCCTTCATTCGATATACTCTGCCTGTCTCACGTTTCATAGATCATCATCCAGTGTCTCATCAATTGTACGCTGATGACGTCCAAATATACAAATCTAGCCACCCAACTAAAGTTGATGCTACCATCCAAGGAGTAGAGATGTGCATTTCTGATGTGCAATCATGGATGACATGTAACAAGCTGCAGACGAATGATGATAAAACTGAGACCATTCTGATCATAACCCAAAGACTTTGTCATTTACATCCTTTACCTCAAACAATAAATATCAACAACACCAACATTGAATTCACACAGTCATTACAAAACCTAGGTATTACTCTGGACAATACTCTCACATTGCACCAACATGTCATGAACGTATGCAAGGCTACATATCTTGAGATGATACGCATCAGCTCCATCCGCAAATATCATTCAGTTGACGGCACTAAAAGACTTGTGTGTTCATTACTACCTTCAAGACTGGACTATTGTAATTAATTCCTGGCTGGTTCGTCTCAATATCTCCTCCAGAAATTTCAAAAAAGAGTTCAAAACACAGCTGCTCAGATCATCCTTCTTAGAGTACCACGATCAGAGCACATCTCCCCGCTGCTCTGTACCCTACACTGGCTATTAATTCGATACAGAACCAAACACAAACTTTGTTCTCTGTGCTACGTTTCACTGACTGAGTCCAGTCCAAAATACCTATCAGACCTCACCCATGTATACACAAAAGCTAGACACTTACGCTCCTCTTCTGACAATCAAATACTCATTATTTCCACTATGAAAACGAAATCATATGGACACCGTTATTTTGCATATCAGGGCCCAGCAACGTGGAATGAATTGCCAATAGAAATTAGACAAAAAGAAAGAGTGATCTCTTTCAAGAGTGCTCTTAAATCTCACCTTTTTCGACTGCAAGAACAAACTTAAAGACCTAATAATGACTCCTACCTTAAATATTTTCAGCATTTTTATGTTTTCTAATTTCATAGTGGGTTTTTTGTGGTCATATAATTATATATATTGTAAAGCGCTTAGAGCTTCTAAAGATTATGCGCTATACAAAGTTCTCATTATTATTATTATTATTATTATTATTATTATTATTATTATTATTATTATTATTATTATTATCTCAAGGATACGAAATGTAATATTTGGCCTTTGATGTGAAAGAGAAGTCTTCTAAAAATGAAGTATTTCGAATGTAACCATTGGGCGTTTTCCTATTGACATTTTATGTGTCTAAGGTCAAGCATATTGACCCATGTCTTGTTGTTTGTCCCAATGAAACAGAGATCCAGATAAAAGTACGCTTTGCCACGGCCAGATATTCACACATGGAGAAGTGGCACACTGATGGGTCATCAGACTGGTTATATTGCCTTAAATATTTTATAATTGATTTGCAAGTGAACGTCGAGACACAGTCTTAAGGTTCCGTTATAAAGTTATTGCAACTAATATATTCGTTTGTTTTAAACTTAAAACATTGTCCCTATATTTTTATAGGAATTTTATGCTTTCGACTTTATTTGTTAAAAGTTGTATAGAATTTGTTTTTAAAAAGTCCTTACTTTCTTTGATTAATTCTGAAGGACAAACTCGTTACATTTGGAAGGTTTATCTTCCTTAAAATGTGTTGAATTTTTCTTTTACATTTTTAAAACTTGATTTGTAATCGGAACTACATAGCCGTGGTTGTGACAACGTGTCACACACATACATACATACATACATACATACATACATACATACATACATACATACATACATACATACATACATACATACATACATACATACATACATACTTCATTTGTAGCAGCCGCAGTAGGTCAGTTGGCAGTGTTAAATTCATTACCCAACCAGGCCAGCCCGGGTCAGTTCACTTTGTATGTCCTTGGGGGTCGTTCATTAGTTATGTCAACAAAATAGTGGGGTGGAGGGGGGTTTGAAGACGTTTGATAATTGTTGACATGGGAGAGGGGAGAGTTCAAGATAAATTGACGTCAACAATGTTATTTTTATACAATAAATTTAATAAATCAAAACAAAAAAAAGGAAATAGGAAAATTGGAAGATGATTGAAGCTAGAATATAAAGTCTCGATTTTTTTCATGAATTCAAAGTTATATAGTCGATTTTAAATCTGTTAAACAAGTAAAAAAATGTATTAAAATTTATTTTTAGACCTTTTAATTTCCATAATTATATTTTTAGCATAAAAGCCAGCCGTATAAAATATTGTTAGTTTGTGGGGGGGGGGGGGTCACTGAAAGTTTGACAGTTGTTGACAAGTAGGAGGGGGTGGTGGTAAAAAAAATGGCCTAAAAATTGTTCATATAATTAATGGACGTCCCCATTGTAGATGCACATATTTTATATTTCCTTAATGAAGGAAAAAAGCCTATAATGGCATAAAATTGCCTTTTGAAGCAAACAAACACTCACATAAGTATTCATTTTTGCAATATTACTATATATAGCTTAAATTTGTATGGTGTTATTCAAGGTTTCATGGTCTTGTCCAAATGACCAATATGACAAACACAGACGAGACATTCCGTTCCGCGGAACACTCGCGCTAGGATGCGGATACGTAAATGAATTCTGAATGAGATTCATAAGAATTTACAGATTATTTTCCCCTCATGAGATTGGAAAAAATATTTTTTTTTTAAAAATTTATTTGATTCTGTCGAAATGTTATAAAAAATTGTAAGTTTTCTATTTATCTGCATTGGTAGGCAAAATATAGATATAAATAATTTTTAAAATCATATCACATGACATAATCGATATTGTTTTTCATAATCCTATTTCATTATATTTTGCGTTACATATATTTAAACATACGCTTACAGTGAGGCCAAACTAAATAACGCTAGATGGAATTTTACCGTAAATCATAAGCTAAAGTACTATCCAAAGAGTCTGTACAATAGGACTCAAATCAGCCATTATTTGTAAAGGTGTATATTACCTCCCTCGATCTGCGCAACGATGATGGTCTTCTTGGCAATGCTTGACAATAAAGCTGTCTAATGTGATGATGGTGATGATAATCCATAAGTATAAATGCTGAATTACCAAAAAAAGAAAAACTCCCTTCTCTGCGCATCCATCATATAAAAGTTTCTTTATATTCCAGTGCCATCACAAGACTCACACTGATTCAGAATACACAAATTCTATTTAAGAAACATCTGTTGTGTTTGTTCGATTTCCACCGCCTTCAAAAAAAGTTGCTTCCATCGTAACTGGTTTCTTATTTTATTTGGGAGAGCTGAGCAGACTTACTAAATTCTAATTGACTTCTGGCCCTTGTATTTACCGTATATCCCCAAAATAGAATATAACTTTACCTAACGAACAGAGAATATTAATACATGTATATAAAATCTTTGATCTCGGGCTCTTTCATACCAGCCTTATTACATGTGGTCAGTCATTTGTAATAGAAAACACTCAAACGCAGCACGTGCCCAATGTGCCGTACGGACAACGGTAACACCATATCCCCTACAACCATCGGGTAGGACATACATGTATTTTACGAGGCTTATTCTACTGGTATTTTGTATAAATATTTTTATTTTAAAATCAATTTAAATAAACCACTTATAATACGGTGTTCATTACACATCCTTATGTACACGGAAAACAACGCTGTACGAGGATTGTATATGATTGTATATAATCAACGTTACATGATCTACAAGGACGACAACCGAGTAATTCGCCTCTTACAAGAAGGCCGGGGCCTACACGTCGAACCAGCTTTCAAAGAATGGATGTAAATTTTGTGAAATTGATCCAACGGTCGAAAGGATAGCGAGTCTTAACTTGATAATGCGACATTCCAAGTATTAACAGAAACAACGATGAGGTTAAGGACACATAATCAAATATGTGCCATTTGTTATTACGTGTTTATTTTACAAATTTATTAGGTTTCATTGATTGGTTGTTTGCTTCTGAGTAGTCAGTCTTGGGGAAATATTCTTCAGCCAGAGTATTTAGCCCGCATCAAGAGGCATACGTCACAGAGTGCAGTGTTGATGAGATTTCATGATGTCATGGTTTATGTTCGTATGGAGTTCAGGTCAGAGACGGATAGGCAGGCCTCTAGCCAAATAATTCCTATATAAATCAAAAGGTGTTGATGGATTCAAGATCTTCATGTGAAATATTTGTAATTTATACTAATGTTTTGTTCAATGAAATAGTTACAGCGGATTGTTCCATTATCTGGAGATGCCTTTTATTGTTGCTATGATGGTACATTTGGTGGAGTGATACAGGTGAAATCGGGCTTAAATCGTGATCCTACAGACCCTGAGACAGAGTAGGAAATAGTTCCCCGTATTTGTGTTTAATGAGGATTTATTTTCGTTAGTATTATAGCAATTGCGTTACGTTAAAAAAATCTAGCAAGGAGAAAACATTCAGTTGTAAGGCTGCCATGCAATTGTTAAGTTTTGATGCAAATGTGAAGTGGTGATGTTTGTGGAAGGCAGTTTTTATAGTGATGTCTAGCACTGGGACATCATGCCATAGATATATATATATATATATATATATATATATATATATATATATATATATATATATATATATAGTCTTTGGCATGACTCGGCCGGGGATTGAACCTACGACCTTCTGCTTCACCGGCGGACGCTCTAACCACTAGGCCACCGGAGCGGGATGATTGTAGGGACATAATTCATAGTCTTGGAGCGCTAATAGAACTTCAAGTAGACAAATGTTGTTGTCGAAAAGTCCTTGCAAATAAGGGGAAAACGTGATCTCTAGCGGAATTCACACGAGTGTTGTATTTTCTCGGTAAAGATACTCCTTTGCAGGATATGTATCATAGAGATGTAAAGGAAAGATGTTTTCAGTCTGGGGATAGAATTCTACCTCCCTTGTTGATACTCAAATCCCTCTTTTGCAAATTGTTATTGTCCTTTTAGAATTGAAGAGAAAGTAAATAAATTATATCTTTATCATTCCATGGAGGGGGAAACATATACACCATTCTCATCTAAATATGTTAAAGGGGTATTTTGGTGAAGACGGCCCAGATAACCATTCAATCAAGTCCGCTGTAACGAGGATGTAAAAGATGGAATGCGATCTGACTGTCGTGACTTTGGTTTAGCCATTGAACAGGGTTCAGAAATATAAAACAATCTATACTAAAAACTTTCACATCTACAACCACAAGAAAAGAGTGAACTGAAATAGCTATTATGCGAATATGAGCACTCGTTTCCTGATGTTCCAAATCTACGAACATGTAAATATGTTATGACGTAATAATTGTTGTAGATTTGTCACCTGTGAAACAGCATAACAGGTTGAATCGTCTCAAACAGGAACGTTTGAAAAAAGAAATTCAATATTTACTGGAGAACGATTTCATAACAGTAAGTAAAAGTGACTGGAGTTCGCCGTGCATTCTTGTGCATAAACAAAATAATACATTTCGTATGCGTACTAGCTTCCCATCAGTCAAGAGAATCTCCAAAACAGATTGATTTCCAGCACCAATAATCGATGACTGCATTCACCAAACTGAAATTGCAAAATATTTCACCCTAACTGGTCTTGTGAAAGGATCCTGGCAAAATCTAACCCACTCATGCATAGAAAGAAACAATTTTCGACATTTGCAGCTCTAGATGGACTTTATGAATATAAAGTGATTTCGTTTGCAACGAAAAATTCTCCGTCAAAATTCCAATGTTTAATGAACATAAAAAAATCTATTATAGATAATTGTGACGCAAACATCGATGAAGTCATCATATGTAACGATACTTGAAAAGATCATTTATAGACCATTCGTAAATTCTTTGATCGACTCAGTGATGAAAATCTGGCTATCAAGTTAGGTAAAGGTACATTCTGCAGTGCTTATTGTACATTTTTAAAACATATTGCAGAAATTAAGGTTAATAAGTTATTGTTTTTCCTCTCCTTCTTTCGTTAATTTTCATCAAATTTGGCTCCATGAAGTTACCACACGTGATCGTAAGGGCATGGTTTATAACTCCTTGGCAACCTTTGCATCCTCCTATTACTCCATCGTACAATTAGTAGTATCAACAAACTCTTTAATATAAAGCCTCAATACCCGAATCTTTCAATGCCCCGCTTTCTCTGACATCTACCAGGTGCTTCAAAATAGCACATCGCAGCATTATGTTTCGAATGTTCACGTTGGATGTTCGCAGAATTTCCAGTTTGACATTGAAAAAAAACTACAAGTAAGTCCGGGTTATCGTCAACAACAACTCGACAGGTAAAATAAGTCAAATCCACTTTGGTGGTAAGCTTGTTCAGATCCACATCAGCGGCATGTTGGGCCTTTTAACGTCCTTAAATGTTAATAACAGCCATTTTATATACTATCAAGCATACTTTCAACTAGCAGATGTCCAGACATTGTCCCGTAACCGTAGAGTCGAAACACAATAAAGGTAAAATATATTAAATTGGATGTCACAGCGTTTGCAACCTATTGAGTCCCCATGTCCTGTTGTTGAATCCAGATTAGCAATCCCAGTTTCCCTTGTGCGTGGGATCATGGATGATTGTTCGGAAAGAATTATAGCAATGAATATCTAGGCATCAAAGACGGGTGGAACGGCGATGGAATCGCACGCGTGGAATACAGTTACATAAGCATGAAGCACATGAACCAGAGACAGCCTGTAGAGATCCAGGTGCTCTAAGGAAAAGTAATAGATGACGTACAGCGTAGCAAAATCAAGCTGGAAATCTACAGACTCGTGGCAATGTTGAGATCCCGTTGAATAAATAGATTCTGATATGTGCGTGACACAATAATGTGAGCAAAATAAAAAAAAATTCTCCGGCGGTTTCTTGTTACCCATTTAATCGTAAAGAAATTTCAGACAATCTTTAAATGAGTGAATTCTAAAGAAAAGTATTACTGCGCCATAAATGAAGTTAATCTTGTCGTGGTCAGCATGACAAGTAATAATTAACTTTGACTTATGGGTAAGCCCGTTAAATCACCAACCTGCGATGGTAACATTTCCTGTTTTGAGGGTATGATGGAATTTTAATTAGGACCCGCAAAGTTAATACAGATATGTCAATTAGGTTTTAAGTAAAAGAAAATTAAAAAGTCTCATAAAGTGAATTTTCCAGTATAATTATTACCACAGTATCAATAGAGAGAATTATTCTAATTTCGGTCTGCGAGTTAAAATTGCGGTTAGGTAAAGTGAATCGTGAGTGGCTAAGCTAAACGAGCGATGTGGGTTTCTCAGACGAATTTCAGGATAAGTTGTTATTGTTGTTGTTTGTGTAGTGTTTAACGCCATTTTTCAGCATATGATAGGCTACACATGGCGGCCAGTATAAATGGTAGAGGAAGAACCCGGAAAAACCGGAAAGAACCACCGACCCACGAGAAGCACATGGCAAGCTTTCTCACATAACCATATTGGCCCAATCCGAGATTCGAACACATGCAGACAGACAGACAGACAGACAGACAGAGGTGAGATGGCAATGATCCGTAACGGTGAGCGTAACTGTCTTAATGTTTTGTATCAGGTATGTTAGGGATTGATTTTACTATATTTGGAACTGTTATGACAAGGAATTGTTAGTTAGCAAGTAATTTAGTTAGAACAAGGAGCGAGAAATCGACGCAAAGCAACCTAGATAGTCCAATTAGTGATTTATAACCCACAGGAAGGCAGTACTATTTTACTAAGATGTCGAGTCATGACATGGTTTCATTTTATAAATGCGGCTAGATGCTAGAGAAAGACATTGATTTCATGGTAACAGAGATGTGTATTGGCGTCAGGTTAAGAAATGATCCAGATTACCCTTTGCTGTTTGAAATAGGATAAGGTAATATATCAGCTTAGTTCCATTGAATAACGATAAGACGATATCTGACGTAACACGAGTGGGGATTATTGTTCGATCCCGAAGTAAAAAAGCGTGACAAATGTTTAGGTTGTGTTGTTATTTATTTCAAGAGGTAAAACTAGCTTGATATCTGTATCACGGAGTGGAAAAGTGAATAAACAATCAGGTCATGCTTGATGCAATGTTATTAAAATCAGATCTCCACTGTCTTGAGTGAAGAATCTGACAGCGACCACTTAGGGGTCAAGTTCTGGTGACCTTTGAGTTAGCTAGTAGAAATGCAGATTTCAAAAATTAGAAAGTGAATAAAATCGTTAGGCATACAACATAATGTTCTTTAGCTATACTGCTCAGCCTCCCAAACGCGAAGATTTAAGACGTCATCTGACTGACTCCTACAATTAGCATTTATGGTAATAACAAGATCACCAGAACATGACTCCAGAGAGGTTACTGTCGGATCTTAACGTTGGTCAGTGGAGATCTGATTTTATTCAAATTGCAGTTGATGAGACGGAAGAAGCTGGAGAGATAAAGAGATAAGAAAAAGGAATACGGCGACTCTGACCTGTCACCAAAGTTGACTCTAAAAGAACCATAAACGACCAGGTCATGCAGGCATGCTGAGCAAAATGAGTTTGATCGTTCATTAGATTCTATTATGACGTTTATCTACCGTTACAACAGCGGCTAACTGCAGTTATATTTCTAAGAGAAAGTGCATCTTACATGTGCCATATTCAGTTTAAGTTTGCTTATGTAAATAATTAAAATGTTATATTTTGAAAACAGGGGCTCGTCTTGTTATATCCTATATCTCTGCTCAGATCTGTGTTATTCCATCCAATAATTGTATATTTTACCGTGGTCGATCAGCTCCTAGATAACGATAACCACAGCAAAGGCGCCACATAACAAGTGGACGATCCTAATATATCTGTAGCTAGTTAAATATCATTTTAGTACAAATGTTTCCACCCTCGCGCCTCAGCTAAAGTTTGCAACGCCACGAATGCATATCTTGTTGCCTTAATACCTTGCAGAGTATTTTGACATCATTACTGTTGAACGTTGACATCATATACGTCTGTGGTAGCATGTCAAATGATAGCGGTTATGTGCCTCCAGAACTCATGAACGACAACAAACGTGATCCTGCAGCCATTGAGGGGATTATCAAAGGCATCCACGAAACCAATTTCGTCAGCACAACATTTCCAGAAGTAGCACACTCTTGACGCAAAATTGCATCATTGTCGTTAGGTTTTTGAGACAACGTGAGTTTGTGTTTGACTTGTGAATATATCTACAAACCCAAAATATATAACTGAAAAGAATAGTGCACGGAAACGATAACGAGGATTCAAGACGTTGTCTTCTTGGTCCATAAGAATAAACAACGTTGTATCAACTGGGGACTGTAGTGTGAACGATTTATTGGTGACTCATGAGTACCCTGCATCACATTACATGATTCCACAGTTGGTAAAATCCCAAAGAGTATGTAACATTGAGTGACTACGTTTGTAGAAGCTCCGCTTTCGTAACTGCCACTGATGTCATCACATATGAAATTGAGTTGAGTCGCTGACGTAATTCTGACAATGTCTGACGCAGTATGTTATCTGCTCTATTTTGGTCCCGCCTGTAAGATTCGTTTGTCCTTAGGAATTTTTTATAATGTTTTCGGACCAACTGAGACTTATTCTTACTGACGACAGTGCAATATCAACCTCGTATTGTGCAGATGTAATGGAGATGAGTGTTGTTCATGTTCTCTTATGAACATTGTAGAGTCTTTTCCAGTCTGTAACAAATCCTTCGTCGAATCTCTTCATTGATAGATTTCATGTACGCGCCCGCCAGCATTTCAACATTTTGCTTGATTCCGTCATCATTTATCGAAAACACAAAAGAGTTATTTGCAGGAAGACCACCAATCGAGATATTAGGCCAACTGTAACACACGTGCAACGACACCAACGCAGTTTCAATCATGCGAGATTACCTGCAGTGATGTTTGCAGAAAATGTTACATGAAATCCAGGTTTAATTAACGAGATTGTAACCATCGAAGCAATCGTCGTTGTCTTCACGAAACGATGCATCGCAATATAAATTTCATATAAAATGCGAACTATTTGATTGGGAGCTAATTCAGAAAGTGATTTATCTGTGTTAAATACATCATTAATGTCTTCAATGAGTTCGTTAAGCAGCAGGAGAAACATCTCCGCCACAATGATATTTGTAAGCAACCGCTGACAGACCATTAATGACTTATGATGAGTTGTTGCCCTCGCGAATGAATCCGACGAATTCTTTCAACCAATGCACGAGTTGTCACCGTACCGTGGTTTGATATTGTCATACTAAAGCTCTTGCACGAGCAGCTTAGATAAGTTTAACACGGACAGTCCAACATAGATGCATTTTGCCAATTTCATGTTGACTTTCTTGTTTGCACTACTGAGTAAATTTCAAAGTTTGCTTGGGTGGGTGGTGACCTCTGTTATTATTGTACACTGTGGCTTCTTACTAGTTCTGTTACACTAATATTCATAGTTGCTAAGCAACTGACGTGTAATCAGAACACACATGTAATGCCTGCAATGTCGTCCATAATGCTTAATGGGTCGGCTAATGAATTGTGCAAATTGTTCTATCCAAATATAGTGGTATCGCGCTTCTGAACCGTTCATTTCGTTAAATAATAACAAACCAATTTTGAAACGAGCGCGCTTCACAGTTACTCAAACATACTGGCAGTTACCTATACTGTTTTCTTGAGGCAAAGTGCTTGAGCAATGCTTCGCAGACGTTCATTAATATATATTGGGTGATTGATCTTTATCTATTACTGATGGTAGAAATTATGCCTACATGCTTAATAACATATATAGTAAGCATGTTTACTAGGCTTAAAGTCTATACACAGCCTTGATTGTGACCTTACAATTTCTAGAAACAAATCTTGTTGACAGTTTGATGGAAATTTCCATGAAAATGGCCCTCATCCTGGTCCTGAAATGTGACACATATTTTTATATCAAGGTTAATTATATTAGAATTACGCTTTCCATATCTTAATAACGGGCTTAGTGAAGTCAATTTTAGTTTTGTTCAGTTTAGGGGATTTAATTTATCGCTTATATGCTGACTCCATAGCTTCCTTGTCTTTGCATCTAAATATCTTTCCACAAACTTCAAAGCACTGCATCTCCCACTTAGACTCCATCTTCTAAAACATCACATTCTTATGAAAACGTGATTCCATATGATTATCTTCACTGCTACTACTATATTCACTAATTACAGCACCATTAGAGAATTCGATGCTCACTTCATCCACACTGGATGACCTACTCAACGTCAGTGACTCGTTGTTTCCTGCGCATTATCATATAACGACTTTTCAAGTTTTTATCATAAGACTGGCCATTTCAAAACGTTGTGCTTTCAAGATAATTTCTATTATTTCTCGAGATGCTTCTGATACATATTTGAAAAAGCATGCATCTTTGGTCCTCTCTGAAAACCCGTATGATGCATTTAAGCAAAACAGCGATTTAATCTTTTCTGAAAAGAAACACCTTAGAAACACTCCAATGCTCAAGTAATATAATCCCATAATTATGTATACTCATAAATATTTCGAAATACTTTACGGATCAATCTGTGAACTCTTTGCCACTTATATAATATATGCCGCGATCATTGTTTAATATAATATATTCCCACCTCAAATCTCAAAAGAATATATTGCAGCAATATAATTCTTGACAATATATTGCACTGAAATATAGCCACAATCAACATAAAATGTTTTCACACAAGGAAAATATTTGTCTGTGAAATATATTCTCACGCAGAGAAAACAGTCTACATATAATATATTTGATAAAATATGGTGCGATTAATAATTACAGTGGTAGGCAACTTTAACAGTGTATTGAATATGCATAATAATAACGTCACTTGAGGTTACATCGGTTCACAATCGCGCTGGGCTCACGAGTGTTTATATGCATTTAGGGGTCATCCATAAAAGACGTCACGCGATTTTGGCCGATTTTTTTACCCCCACCCACCCATCTCGTCACACGTCGTCACAAAAAGTCAGACCCTCAAATATGACGTCACAATGCTCTGCTCCCCCCTCCCCCCAAAAAAAGTCGTATATCCTATTTTAAAATTAACATGTTTCAAAAAATTAAGTGGTACTTTTATTTAAAGCTGCGCATTTTGATGTGACGTCACATTTTTTAAACACCTTCCTCCCCCTTGTCACAAATATGTGACCCTCCTCTCCCCTAGGTGCGTGACGTCATTTATGGACGGTCCCTTACTACAATTGTGCACTTATGTGTAGCGAAATAAACAAATCATGGGTTATATAGGCTCAAACAAGTTACCAAATACTAAAACGCTCATAACAATACTACTCTACATTTAATGCCAGGATGAGGGGCATTCACAAATGCCATCTGCTGCTGTGAAAAATAAAGGAGAACTACGAACAAAACATTTTTTATAGAGTATGGAACGTAATTTAATTCTTCAATTCTACCATTTGATGAAATGCATCGGTGGCTTACACAATTTTGGCATAGGGAAATCCACTAGAGAAACTGGACTGAATTTGGAATAAGCGTACGTACTTTCGATTGGTTGATAGGTTGAGTGCGTGATGGGTCTATTCCCACTCACCTAGGTCTAACATTCATATCATTAGCCCCTTTTTAGGGCTATGATATGACGACCAAATTAAATAGCGCACTCTGTGCGCATAAACGCCAGGAAGATGCGGCACCATTCCATCTTCCTGGATAAATTAAATCACTGCCATGTAAATAAATGGCAATGCAAAATAGTGAACATATGACCCTAGTGGCCGGTCTCACTTTAAATCCAACTATTCATTCATGTCATTCAGCGACTTCAGTCAAACAAAATGAAATCCACATTGAACTATCTGGACACACTGATCACATTGTTCAAAAATGAGATGGGCTTCAAAACCTATATATAAAGCATGAACAAAACAAAACATCTGTATACGCTTGACATGGATACGTGCATGCTGACTACACTTGTGAAATTTTCCTCAAACTGCCTAATTTAAGAATCCAGTTTATGTACCTGTTCGTGTTGAAATTCACTTTTGTATACCTCTCAGAAAATTCAGATATATTTTTGAATGTAGTTTTCATTTTATATATTATTCAAAATAGTACATTGCTACAATCGAATTTTGAAATAAAAAAGTTATTAGTAAGCAATGTCTTTAAGACCAGATGAAATCAGGCACTGGCTGATGTCTTTAAGACCAGATGAAATTAGGCACTGACTGATGTCTTTAAGACCAGATGAAATCAGGCACTGGCTGATGTCTTTAAGACCAGATGAAATTAGGCACTGGCTGATGTCTTTAAGACCAGATGAAATCAGGCACTGGCTGATGTCTTTAAGACCAGATGAAATTAGGCACTGACTGATGTCTTTAAGACCAGATGAAATCAGGCACTGGCTGATGTCTTTAAGACCAGATGAAATCAGGCACGTTTCCAACATGTACTGTGGTCAGCTCGTAGTTAAAACTCCAATGTGAAAAGCTGACAAGTAAATTTCAGAAATGACAAGGGATATATGTTTGCATTCATCATTTATTTTACAAATATAAATTGTACATTATCGGGGCTCTATAGAGCAAAACAGTGGCGCTATCGAATCTGTGTATTGGTGTATTAGCTTCCAGACATTTAGCTCTTGCACTGCGGCATATTAAGACTGAGCTGTTAACAAATTATGGCTTGGTCGACCTATATACTAAATCGGCACCGTTAATTAACCATGAAACTCGACTATTTGTTATACAGAAAGAAACATGTCTTAAAGATAACGCGTATCACAATTGTTCTAATAGTCTTAAAAACCATTTCTTTTATCCGTAAAATGTATTTCAAGCATGTCTTGATAAGTGTTTTATCAATTACCACTAATATTTCTCTTTACGTTTTCGGTTTTCTCATACATAATTACGATTTTATGGTCTTTAACAAGGTAAAAGGAAGCAACAAGCTTTGTAAACGTCAACACATAATTTCCCTTGAATATACAGTGAAAATGAAAACAAAAGAACTTGCGGTATTACGAATTAAATCTCAAATAATTATACACACAATAATCCTAATGGTTAAATTTATGAATAAATGTTAGTGGAAATCCAACGCAGAAAGTGTTGATTATCTGTGGTGGCCTATGTCGTGGTGATGTGCCAACAGTCTTTTGTTCGATCACAATAATACAATCGAAGAACAAATCCGTGTGTGTGTGTGTGTGTGTGTGTGTGTGTGTGTGTGTGTGTGTGCAGTTTTAGTCTGAGGTTATTGGTGCAAACAGTAGCAACCTTTATAGCTGAGGGCAAAAAAGGAGAACGATTGGTAAGGTTACCGGTTGGATGCTATCTCTTGTTATAAGACAAAATAGTTACTGGGTGATTTTAAAGGTGTCCGCCACATTAATGCTTTGCAATTCCTGTGAGATTTTAAAGGTTTCCGCCTCATTAATGCTTTGCAATTCCTGTCAGATTTTAAAGGTTTCCATCACATTAATGTTGCAGTTCTCGTTTCTCCTCTTTCCAAAAAATGAAACACTACTTCTTTAGACGAATCAACATATTGTTATGTATATTTAATATTTAATTTATGTATATTTAATTCAAATGTTTGTTAGTTATTTATCTATTTCATTACATGCTATTGTAATGCAACATTGTATGTTGAACTTGACCTTGACCAAAATGGAGTTCATTTCTGTTTGATCCAAAAAAAAATTTATTCTGTGTAAACAACTAATGCATAGCAAAATTATTTTCTATGATATGGGATTAAAATCAGTATTATTATTGATAGAAGTAAATGTGTTTATTGTGGTCTTGGTTTTGGAATTTCATTTGTGACGTTTACATAGTCAGGTTATGGTTTGTATTTTGTAAACATCATAATCTTTCTAGAATGTTATTTTCCATTAGGTTATGAGTTTTTAACTCTTTTTTTTTAAAAGCAAAATGCTAATTGTAACCTGAGGTCAAGTAGAGAACTATATAATCTTGTAAATGAGAGGATTTCTTCAGTTGTGCTTTAAGACCTATCACTTTTAAATTGTATTATATGCTGTGTACAGTGTTTTATTTTTGGGTTGGAAAATATTATTTCATCAGATTAATGTATTCAAGTGATTTTGTTTCTCTGGAAATACAAAAGTGCTCTGATATAAATCATTGGATAGAGACATTCACCGGTATTTATCGTGAATTTAAACCTGGAATTAAATTACTGTGATTCAACAAAAGACTGTTGGCACTTCAGCACTCTACAAGCTATCACAGACACATCATCACGGTCAGTTTTTGTGTGATTTATTCTGGACTTGTTCTGAGTTTTATTCAGGACTTTACATTATTAGGACTTTTATCCGTAATTCTTTGATTATTTTGGGATTTATTCGCAAGACCCCAAAGTATGTGTGTGTGTGTGTGTGTGTGTGTGTGTGTGTGTGTGTGTGTGTGTTTATGAAATGACATATCATTATGTTGCAAGAGTGATATTACTAATAATTTGCAACATGTGAATTGTTTGCTTTTTTGTTCAATCTTTGCTACCAAAACCAGAGTCTGGACGTGCATTCATGTTAAGGAGTTCTGAGAAAATTGGCAGCAAGATTACTGCTCACACCTTTAAAACAGAGGTGAGCCGTTCTTTGGGATTTCACAGCCATATACCAGTTAAATACTATTTAATAGCGGTAGACTACTTTTAAATAGTGATTTTCGGTAGGCTTTTAGAGGCGAAGCGCTTCTTAGAAACCGATAATTAATATCCTGCCAGTAAGCGGCGATTTTCAAAGGGCAATCGCCTTCCCAAAGTTTTAATTGGTACCTGAAAATTTGACCCTTTATATACATCATAAGTATTAAAAAGATTCGATTTAATACCATTTCTCATTACATGTTAGTCTGTGCATGTCGGTCAGTGTGTTTGATGGAGGAAAAACCTGGGAAGAACCACCAACCCATATCCACGTTGGACGGTTGCGTTGGATGGAAAACTGCAAATTCTTTATTCATCTGTCTGTCTATCTATCCATTCATTAACACTCCCTCCCCCTCCCCGAATCCTACCTTGCATGCTTCATCGGTATAAGACAGCCAGGTAAGCACGTATTTGAGGACTTCGGTCGGCATCTGTCGGACAACCCGCTTTCGGTCTTCACACAGTTCTAGCGCCAATTTAAGGTCCTCAAGTAGCTTAATAACTCTGGAATACTGGGTATATCTCTGAGGGCGAGAGGGGCTCGTGATGGATATCGGCCCATTCTGAGAGTCAAATCGTGTATCTGGAATTCAAATATCAAACTTAGAAGATAAGCATGTTAACATACATACATACATACATACATACATACATACATACATACATACATACATACATACATACATACATACATACATACATACATACATACATACATACATACATACAGCAGTAAATAATCTGCATATAAACAATGAAAGAGCATTGTAAATTGGAAGGGGGCGCTGTGACTCGAAGGTTAACGTCTCTGACACTTGAGCAGAAGAATGCGGGTTCGAATCCTGCCAATTCCAGACCCTATCGGCCATCGTTCTTAGTCTCGAGGTCGTGCAATGTATTTTTTTCCGGCAAGATATAACCTATCGTGTGTTGATAGGGTGTTAAATACCAACAAACCATCCAAGTAAAATAAAAACGTTTTAGATCATGAGGTCACGTGCTATTATAAACCTGTCTATTTTGAATTCATTAACAAGAAAATCCGTCGATGGTGGTATGTCCGAATTGCAAAGCATAATTTTTGTGATGTATGTAACACTCTTGATGACGCGTTTGCATTGCAATCTGCAAAACGTAGATAATTTGATCGTGAAAACTAGGTTTTAGTCACCTATTGTCTAAACGGTGAAGTAATCATCAAGAAATATCAACATATCAAATTACATGACGTTGGAGAAAAGTATTGAACCCACCTCCCCTGGATTACAAGTCCGACGCTCGACCAACTGACCTATTGCGGCCCTTTAAATTTAGGATCATACGGAACATGCGTATAAACACGTCATCGTTGGATATACTGAACACGTGCGAACGTGGGCACACTGGATACGAGGAAACAGCATTTTAATTTCAAACAGTTATGTTCGCAACGCATTTATTCAAATATAAAAAGAATGTTTCCACTTTATTATATTGGTAAGTAGTAAAACGCAATTTGAATATATATTATTTGTATCCGGTTGATGTAAATGAATATAATACTTTCGTTGCGTTAAGAGTTATATAAAAAAAATCTCATGTAACGGATCGTATAAAAGTGCTAATTTCAAATAAAATTTATAAAACGAGTTCAATATTTTCTGAGCCACTAAAAGCGAAATGAGAGAAATGTGAAATTGTTCGATGCATTTCATAAATTTAGTTTTAGAATTAGCACAAATGTAACATTTTATTTTATGCTCAGCAGTGAATTACTTGATTTTCTAGTTAAAATAATATTGATATTTCACTGCAGTGAAAAAATAACAAGTGAAAAAATAACAGTGAAAATATAACAATATTTTTTCACTACAGGAACTACATTTTTGGGTCAGAACATACTTAATTCCCTTTTATTTTCTATATAAATTTATGTGAGCATAAAATAAAAAGAATATTTGCTTGAAACGAGTGAATAACGGATACATTTCATCTCTTGGATAAAAAAACTCTAGTATTTTCACTCGTGGCTTCGCCACTCGTGAAAATACTGAGTTTTTCATCCACTCGATGAAATATATCCGTTATTCACTCGTTTCAAGCAAATATCCTCTATATATTAATCAAATGACAAAAATTACTGATTTTATTTCGACTAAAGCGTATTGATTGAAATATGACTTAAATGCAATCGAAAGCCTCGGATATATTATGCGTTAGCTTTATCTGACATCATGAAGTGAATTGTGAGGTAATATACGGGAAATTTGTGTGGGTATATTAATTCCAATGATAAATTTAGTCCTATGATATTTTGAGTTGGGGGCCTTGAGTGGTCGAGTGGTCTAAAGTCCTCACCGTTACGGATCACTGCCATCTCACCTCAGTCTGCGTGGGTCCGAGTGTCGGATTCGGCCAATGTGGGTATGTGAGAAAGCTTGCCAGCAGTTGCTCATGGGTCGGGAGTTCTTTCCAGGGGTTTTCTGGGTTCTTCCTCTACTCCATCATTTGTATTGGCCGCCATGTACAGTCTATCTTGTGCTGCGTTAAACCTGCACAACAACAGCATTTCGAGTTATCTGACATTACGAATTATATGTCTCAAGGAGTTAGTTCCCCTTTGCGTCAGAATCGAAGGTAAAATTATCACATTTACTTCAAATGGTTTTGGTAGTACTTACCATTCAAGTTAAGATAAAGCGTTACAGATTTTATTCAAAAGTAATTGACAATGTTCGGTACCGATCCTGGACGATATAGTATAGTGCCCAAGTGTTACGGATTTCAAAAGATTCTTATTGTTCACATAATTTCAGATTACTGCGGTAAACAAAACCGAAACATCTACAAATCCCACATAAATTTCCACCAACCTCTTTCAGATTGAAATGAAGCCGGAAATATCACTTGCTAGAGGCGTGTATTTTGTAACAGAGATTAAGTCAATTGGCGTGTTATAAATAAGACGGGAATACAATGGAAAAGAAAGAATTCGTAGTAAAGCTATCAGCATAGTGTATATTTTAATATCTACATCCTCTGACATAAGCGCTTGCCCTGTAACTTAGTTCACCAGGGTTTGATATCATGTAGTTGGTGCAGAGGGGATTAGATCTACATCCAAATAGCACTATCTAGCTCAAGTAAAATGGAATTACTGAAGGAAACTAAAATTATCTTACCCACGTATACTCTTTATAATAGCGATATTAATTCCTAAAGGGAGTAAAACTACATTAGAGTTCAATTCAATTACTTTACCAGTGATATATACCATTTCAAAATGGCGACTTCCTTTCTCCTGTAGTAGTATTTAATCGAAACATTTAAATCTGCTTCAAATGAATAAATGTGTTAAAACTCTCCTTTAATATCTTTTTAAAAAAAATTGCATTCATCAGAAGGCAGCACGTCAAGTTACCCTTATTGCCAAAACCCCAACCCCAACAAAATGGTCAAAGCGAGGAAACTGTTCATGTTAAGATTCGAAATAAGAAACGTACTGGCAATAATACCGTCCATTTGCTCGAGAGCTGCCGCCAGCATGTCGCTGACTTCCTGACCTATTGAGGCTGACATGACGGTTGCTGTGTCTCTGCAAACTGTTCTTAGAATCTGCAAATAAAAGGAGACAATAATGACGAGAGAATGATACTTTTGTTTTCACCTACTAAACTTTAACCTCTTCCTGGTCCTGATATTTAAAGGTATCTCTCTGATTCCTCTATCAGTGACGACAAATGTATGAATGAACAGTCCGAAGACAACGGAAATGAAATCCACACGCCTTCGATTTAGCACCAAAAGAAACGTATGCAAGACAAATAACAAAATAACCAAGTCGTGTTGTTGATTCGAGTGAACTTCAGCAATTCTTTCAGATTCAGGGAATTAAAAAATTCCTTCGTCGATCATCAATTCAAATCTCCAAGTCTAAAATGTAAGTTTTGTATAACCATTTTTTTTTTAAATTGATTTCCCAAAATTCACAAAAATGTATATGTTATAAAGCAAAAATGTAAGTGAATATATAAGCAAATAAAAATAAAATTGCCGAGCTTTTATATCTGTTGAGCACGTCTGCATTACGATGCCACTAATGATTAGTCAGCTTCCAGGCATTGTATAAGTTTTACAAAAAATAGCTTTACTATGAATATTTTCTCTTACATTGTGACCCTGTCTTAAGACTTGAGAATACACATCCCCAATCGAATTTATCACGCAGTTACAATAGTAATTTTTGGCAATAAGTGGTGTTTTCTACGTTTTCACCTCGCTCTTTAAGACAATCTTGGAAATGCGTGTGGAATTTACAGATTTTAAGGTCATTATTAATAATACTAGCAAATAAGTTGACTTTGATGAGAGTTAAAGATACGGTCTTGCCTCTAATCTTAGAAACGTCCAGAATGGAAAATTAGTATCGGTTCTTCCTCCGCCATTAATACTGGCCGCCATGTTAACCTATCGTGTGCTGAAAAATAGCGTGAAACCCTACAACAACAACTGTTCAGCTTTAATTTGGGTGGATTTATTTAGTCAAACTATTATTAATTTGACTTACAAAGTGCTCAGTAATATTCTTGGACTAAAATATTAACTTGGAATTATACTGAATTCAGACAAGGGCATTTTTGATTATATTATTGTGATACATCAAAAGACTGTTAGGACATCATCACATACAGGCCACTGGAACATTAGCACATTCGAGACTACAAGCACATCAACGCATTCAGTATTAGAATTTACTTGGAACACCACCGCAATTCAATTTCTGTTACTTAGCTAAGACCATAGAGTCATAATATTCCTGATTTTTAAAACCTCACACTGACAAAGCGTACAACATGTATGCTTCCATGGGATTCAAATAAAACTCAAATATTGGTTTATAGGTTTCATAAAGAGTTTTGTGTTTGTTTATTTAATTTGCATTGTTTGTCATTTTTATAAAGTTTTTTTTTTAAAATAAAAATTTCATTATATTTGATTGGCAACGTAACACTGTAGTTTCCACTCGACCTTGTTCAAAATCAAGTTCATTTTCTACTTGACCGGAATCATTTACTTTTTAAAGTATTATTCTAAAAACAACTAATCCATATAAACAACTAATCCATATATACTATAATCTCTGTGTATGGGTTTACTATTAGGATTATTATCCTGACCTGAGGCAAGAACATTGGGTTTACCACATTTTAGATTCCAGTTAAAACTATGAGTTTATCTAGCAAACATTACGAACCTACTGGAACGTTATTTCACATTAGGTACTAAATTATGTTTAAAATTAGAAAATGTTAATCGTGACCCGAGGTCAAATAAAGGACAAAATTAGAAAATGTTAATCGTGACCTGAGGTCAAATAAAGGACTATAACATCTCGTTTTTCTAGAAACCATTCATTCGTGCCTTATGGCTTTAGCAGAATTATATGTATTTTTGTTGTGTCCAGTACTTCATTTAGGCTGGAAATGGCAGCTAAGTGTATTTCGCATGGAGACATCGAGGAGGACTCGTCGGGCTGACCTGAGCGGGTGTCGAACCAGAAACCTTGGATTACGAGTCTGACGCTCAACCAACTGATCTGTTTATTATTCCTTATCTCAATCCCTGTTCAATTGTCAAGGACATTATTTAACAGAATCTGACATGCATTTATGAATAACATTTTTTAAAATTTTGACCCAGAAATTTTACTATCTAACAATAATATATCAGAAAGAATTGTTTTTCTCACAAAACAAAACAAATAAAAAACGAGGATCCAAGTCAAAATGACGCATAGTGAATACTGATAGCGTATTGTGAATACTGATAGCGTATTGAGAATACTGATAGCGTATTGTGAATACTGATAGTGTATTGTGAATACTGATAGTGTATTGAGAATACTGATAGCGTATTGAGAATACTGACAGCGTACTGTGAATACTGATAGTGTATTGTGAATACTGATAGTGTATTGTGAATACTGATAGCGTATTGTGAATACTGATAGCGTATTGAGAATACTGATAGCGTATTGTGAATACTGATAGCGTATTGAGATTCCAATGGTCGTCCACAGTTGCATTTCCACCACATTGCCATACTTTTTAAAAACATAATTCTTGTGCAGTATATTAATATATCCCTTTCATTTTGGCTTTGATCTCCCCTCTCCCGCGCCGCAGCATCTCAATGTTGTACTGCAGAGAGCTTCCGTAATGATAGACATTATAAACAGACAAAAAAAAAATAAGATCTACTCTTATCGATATGATCAATCGTGATAAATAAATGTTAAAAAATAATGTAATACCGGATTAAATGTTGATGTAGAATTGATTTTCCAACCATTAATAATGAGAATGTTGTTTTGGGGTATTTTTTCGTGGAAAAATATTCTGGTGATAACGAAATTCTGGAATTTTTTTCTGCTTTGTATGCGCCATATGCTTGCAATTCAAGGTCATATGATGAAAGCCAGCAATCTCGTGACGGAAGATAGAATTTCTACCTTGGACAAAACGATCATTAACATATGAAAAGTATCGATCCACTTTGTTCCGCATCAAATCTTGTAATATGAAGATCTGCCGAAAAGTTCTGTTTTAAAAAAAAATATTTTGCTAAATCCCAAACCATTCCATGTGACCATGGAACATATTAGTGTCGAGTATTCTTGCAGGTACAACACTTACAAAGTTTTAATTAAACTGTAATTTCCTGCAGATTATTAAATTTCAAATCAGTTGAATAATAGTATACGAAGTAAAAAAGTTATTCTTAAACAAAATTAGACCATAGCGACTCCCACAGTTAAGATCTAGATTGGTAAAGATACTTAGGTTTTTCTTCATTGCATAGCACCAAAAGAAACATAGAACGTAGTGGGTATGTAATACAGGTTGTTTTAAAGATTTTATAAAGAGCTAGGAACAGAAAATAAATAATCAGGGCAGATTGGGGCATGGGAGACCTGGTTACCAACCCCGTCTTCACCCGCCCTATAACCGAGCGTGAAACGGCCAGAGCGTTTCATATAATAAGTTTTCATAACAATTTAAGCCCTTAAAACAGAGGAATCCGTCATATCTCACAAAATGCTCGCCCACATATTTATCCCGTACTTACCCCTATCCATCTTCCGCCTCCTAAACAGTATTTCTAGATTCTACTCTGGTAATGATATATCTAATAATAGCGTAACCAATCTTGTGTAACACTGTGATATTTCAGAACAACATTACATTTTCCAGAACTGAACTTCAAGATAAAAAACAACATACTAATCAGCTCGAATTCATCATGCTGCAAAACGTGATTTAAAGCCAACGTTGATATCTGCATTATCATGGTCCGATTCGTTTCTGTTGATAACAATTAGGTATAAGACGTGGCAATAGAGTTGCTTCTTCTCTACACCTCTCGAAGAGCAAGACTGTTTTTCTACATCTCTCGAAGAGCTAAATCGTCTTCTCTACACCTCTCGTAGAACTAGATTATATTCTCTACACCTCTCGTAGAACTAGATTATATTCACTACACCTCTCGTAGAACTAGATTATATTCACTATACCTCTCGTAGAACTAGATTATATTCACTATACCTCTCGTAGAACTAGATTATATTCACTATACCTCTCGTAGAACTAGATTATATTCACTATACCTCTCGTAGAACTAGATTATATTCTCTACACCTCTCGTAGAACTAGATTATATTCTCTACACCTCTCGTAGATCTAGATTATATTCTCTATACCTCTCGTAGAACTAGATTATATTCACTATACCTCTCGTAGAACTAGATTATATTCACTATACCTCTCGTAGAACTAGATTATATTCACTATACCTCTCGTAGAACTAGATTATATTCACTATACCTCTCGTAGAACTAGATTATATTCACTATACCTCTCGTAGAACTATATTATATTCTCAGCACCTCTCGTAGAACTAGATTATATTCACTATACCTCTCCAAGAGCTATATTATCTTCTTTATACCTCTCGTAGAACTAGATTATCTTCTCTATACCTGTCGAAGAGCTAGATTATCTTCTCTACACCTCTCCAAGAACTAGATTATCTTCCCTATACCTCTTGAAGAGTTTGATTAGCTTGTCCTCTCGAAGAGCTATATTATCTTCTATATAATTCTCGCAGAGCTAGGTATCTTCTCTACACCTCTCGAAGAGCTAGACTATCTATACCTCTCGAAGAGCTATACTGTATTATCTACACCTTTCTAGGAGCTAGGCTGTCCTCTCTATACCTCTCGAAGAGCTTTATATATTCTATAAATCTCTCAAAGAGCTAGATTATCTTCTCTGCACCTCTTCAAGAGCTAGATTATCGTCTATATTACACCTCTGCTGTAGGGACACTTTTATCGAGAAAAATAATATGCGAAGCACCTATTTTAATCGTTCAGAACTGGCTTCAATTAATAATTACATGTGTGGCATACTAGACTAGTTGTTGCAACAAAATAGTTTTATTTCTCAAACGTTGGATTTGAACTCTAAGTAAAATTAACGTACTCAACTAAGTCTGCAAAACAATAAAAACACACACAAAACATGCATCGGATGAATGTTAGTGCAGTAATTAACTGAAAACTCTGCACACACACAAAAAAAGAGAAAAAACCGCAATCTATTCGGACCCACTTGGGTATTTCTACGATTTGATTAACTGTAGGATTTACCGAGAAGTTACGAATGAATAAAATAGTTAAGATGCATTCACAACTTCTCAGCCAGTCGTCGTTTCGTAAATAGCTGAGGTGGTCCGAATGGCAGATATTAACATATATTTCAAGTCTGATACGTTGCTAGTTAAACTGAATGATTGGTCTGGGCCGTCATATATTAAATCGCAGGAAAATGAGGTGCAACTCTTGTTAAACTAGTTCAAACTGCCTTAATGGTTTGTTTATATATACTTATGATACAAATTATGTTATGATTTTACGAAAATATGTATGGAAATATTTTTAGAGTACCTCGATCAGAGCACACCTCACCACTGCTCTGTACCCTACATTGGCTATCAATTCGATACAGAATCAAACACAAAAATTGTTCTCTGTGCTATGTTTCAATGACAGACTTCAGTCCAACATGCCTATCCAGCCTCACCCATGTGTATATACCAGCTAGATCCTTACGCTCTTCTTCTGATAATCGTATACTCATTGTTCCCAAGGTGAAAACAAAGTCATATGGACAACGTTCGTTTGCATACCAGGGCCCGGTGACGTGGAACGAATTGCCTATTGAAATGAGACACAAAGACACAGTGGTCCCTTTTAAGAGTGCTCTCAAGACTCACCTGTTTCGACTTCAGGGACAAACTTAGCGACCTAATCATGTTTTGTATCTTATATGTTTTCAACATGTTTTTATGTTTTCCAATTTCATTGTTTTTGTCATTTGTTGTTCTGTAGTGTAGTGATATCATTATTGATGGTGTAAAGCGCTTAGAGCTTCGAAAGATTAGGCGCTATACAAAGTCCTCATTATTATTATTATTATTATTATTATTATTATTATTATTATTATTATTATTATTATTGCTATTATTAATATGCAAATCAAACCGCTCCAGTGGCCTAGTGGTTAGCGCGTCCGTCGCTTAAGCAGGAGATCATGGCTTCGATCCCCGGTTGAGTCATACCAAAGACTTACAAAAATGATACTAACAGCTGCCTCGCTTGGCGCTCAGCATTAAAAGGTTAGTGTTAGGACTGGTCGGCCTGGTGAAAGGGTTATTGTGACTGGGTGGGACCTTCTGCTATTTGTCTGCGACATGATGCTCCAGTGCTAGTCATCACTATAAACTGCCTCACTGCAGATATCGTAGCGATATGACTAAAAATTGTTAAAGCTACGTAAAAAAAAAAAACCTAAACAAAATATATACAAATCTAGTCTGACTGGGGCTGCAACATAGAGTCGATACAATTATCGCGTGCTATAATATTTGAAGAAGCATTGCTGATATAAATGTTTCCACAAAAACTCGATTCTTTTTCTCAGTCTGATTAAGCAAACGTTGTTTCTTAAATGCTCGAAAAATTGCATGTTGGCTGTTTATGGAAAAGAAGCGTATATTCCCATAATTCACGACAATATGGGTTATAAAAGTTTTGTGCTTAAACTGCAAAAATGATGAGATAACATATTCTATAATTTACAGATAAATTTGATTTCATAATTTCCCAATTTTTCTTTTGTTTTTTTTCCCCACATTTTCCATATAATGTCGGATAAATCTGTATCAGGGTTGTTTAAATATGTCTACAAATAAAAGATATATAATTTGTTTAAGAAAACAATAAGAACTGATACACCCGTATTGACTTAAAGCCCGACTGGTGTTCTAGAAGAGTCATCGCCTTTTTTTTTAATAGATAAGTTTACAAGAGTATGTCTGACACTAATGGAACCAGGCCACAATCAATACTTCCGGTTCAATACCCACGAATTTAGTTTTAGTCTTTTTTTTAGAACATTTTTTTTCTCTCTCATTTTGGTGGTGATAGAAGAGTTATATTGATGCATTTTTGGTAGGGATTTAAAGGTGATTGTTTATTCTTTGAGAATATGAGGTCTCAGGGAATGGTTGTATGTGTGTATCTTGGCGATAGTGCAGTCAGTAATAAAGCCTTGGTGATGACCCGGAAGTGAAATCTGAGTTCTGTTTACACGCTGCTCTGTTTACAATCCAGCATCTCAAAGCATTCCGGTGAACCTTTAACAAGAACATCACTATGAAGTCTTCTTTGTAGGTATTTTAGATTAATGTATGTTATGTACTGCTTGTCACACAGTGAAAAAGCCAGTAAAGAGAAATGAATGTAGAGAATATATAGTAAAATTAATTGTGTTCTATGTCATGTCATATAAGCCAAGCTGTAAACCTTGATGTGTGTGGTACGCTGAAATCAGGACCGGCCTTAGGCCGATTGGGCCAATAACCAGGACTTGCGCTCATAGGGCACATTATTAATTTGTTAAAATATATAGAGAGAAGTAATTTTAAAGCAACTGAAGAAAATCGTATGTTCAATATCATATATAACTTGTTTTAATTTTTTTTTCTCCAAGCGCCGTGTTCATAAGGGCTCCCCGTGTAAATCCAGGGGACGACGCCAAAATGATCCAAATCGAGCGCCGCGTTTGTTAAGGACATTGCTGCCTGAGTGTTTCCTAATGGGATACTTATAATGTCGATGACGTGAACTAGGTTTCAAAGTCGCATCAAGCTTTCCAATATTCAGTTGTCTACGAGTCAGTGTAAAAATAGCACATGGCTTTCTAGTGTTGATACAGTACACCAGTGCTGTCCAACCTAAGACCCGCGGGCTGAATTAAATTGGCTTGCCAGATCTGGAACATCTTTTGTGCATTATTGTAAATGGCATACTTTTATAGTATATCTTCTTAACCAGGGAAAAACAAATATGTGAATAATTACTATAGTCGTTGCTTTTAAGTTTTATGCTACGGCCCTCGGCTTCATGACAAAAAATTCAATTGCCCATGGTGTCAAAAAGGTTAGACAGATTTATTACCCTTGTTTTCTTATTATAATGTAACGTTGCAAGCATCATTTTGGCGCCCCTGTACCTTGGCGCCCGGGGACATATGTACCCCCGCCCCCCCCCCCCCCCCCCCGCTACGCCTCTGGACAGTACTGCCGTACATATACTAGCTTCAATACTGTACTAATGTACTTACTTTTATCTATCTATAGCGTACCACACACATCGAGATGTATACCTGGCTTACGTTAGTGTCAAACATACGCTTGTAATAATATCATGCACATACTAGCCCCATAACCGTACGAATGCAAGACAGGATCAACATATTCCTGTAAGGAGAAAAAAAATCATCTGGTTTTACGTGTTTCAAATAATATTAAAAGTAACGAATACAATAGGGACAAAAATGATACAGATTCAAAAAATATCTTGAAATCGAGATATGATTATATTTGCAGAGTTTGCGAGTGAAGTGTTTTCTCATTTGCTTTATTGATCTAAACCCGCGTTTTAAAGTATAAGTCTCGGGTCCACAAATAGTAACAGTGTAGGGTATCAACATAAGACTAAATAGTTTAATGAGTGCTTCAATTTTTTTTTAATGAAGATTCTCCTCTGTGCACTTGTATGATTTCGATTTTTTACGGCAGGCCAGGCCATGTGACTTCCTATTGTGAGGATGTGGATAAGGTAGCTTGACCGGCATTTATCCCATAAAGAAATTCAACGAAGCACTCCATTTCCATCGTTAAATATCTGCCATAATTTCAGTCATAACATCAATGTCTACTTAAATTGAATTAGTGATCTGAACCCTATATACGGTATTTACTCCGTGATCTTTCCAGACAAGCATTATACGAAAACATATTGTGCTGCTGTTTCATTCATTGCATAATTTGGGAGTTACAGTAGGGGACACTGTACAAATTGTCGTCAGTATTATGTTGATGACACGTGGTTTGCGAGATGCAAACATTTGTCAGAGCCAAGGCACACTGGTCAATAATAACACAATGGCAATGATATCAACGCACTCGAGACTTACGGGAACATGCCCGGAAAGGGCACGTGATCCATGTCTATATCTTATATATAAACTGTCAATAGCCACATGTCTGTATCTTATATATAAACTATCAATAGCCACATGTCTATATCTTGTATATAAACTGTCAATAGCCACAACATGTCTATATCATATTTATAAACTATCAATAGCCAAATATCTCTATCGTATATATAAACTATCAATAGAAACGTGTCTATATCTTATATATAAACTGTAATAGCCACATGTCTATATCTTATATTTAAACTGTCAATAGCCACATGTCTCTATCGTATATATAAACTGTCAATAGCCACGTGTCTATATCTATATATAA
Source organism: Unio pictorum (assembly GCA_030141615.1). Classification (NCBI taxonomy): domain Eukaryota; kingdom Metazoa; phylum Mollusca; class Bivalvia; order Unionida; family Unionidae; genus Unio; species Unio pictorum. The sequence goes on along the minus strand of JARLTB010000158.1, from coordinate 3,666,613 downwards.
ACTGTCAATAGCACATGTCTATATCTTATATATAAACTGTCAATAGCCACATGTCTGTATCTTATATATAAACTATCAATAGCCACATGTCTATATCGTATATATAAACTATCAATAGCCACATGTCTATATCTTATATATAAACTGTCAATAGAAACGTGTCTATATCTTATATATAAACTGTAATAGCCACATGTCTATATCTTATATTTAAACTGTCAATAGCCACATGTCTCTATCGTATATATAAACTGTCAATAGCCACATGTCTCTATCGTATATATAAACTGTCAATAGCCACATGTCTATATCTTATATATAAACTGTCAATAGCCACATGTCTATATCTTATATATAAATTGTCAATAGCCACATGTCTGTATCTTATATATAAACTATCAATAGCCACATGTCTATATCTTATATATAAACTGTCAATAGCCACATGTCTGTATCTTATATATAAACTGTCAATAGCCACATGTCTATATCTTATATATAAACTGTCAATAGCCACATGTCTATATCTTATATATAAACTGTCAATAGCCACATGTCTGTATCTTATATATAAACTATCAATAGCCACATGTCTATATCTTATATATAAACTATCATAGCCACATGTCTATATCTTATATATAAACTGTCAATAGCACATGTCTATATCTTATATATAAACTGTCAATAGCCACATGTCTGTATCTTATATATAAACTATCAATAGCCACATGTCTATATCTTATATATAAACTGTCAATAGCCACATGTCTATATCTTATATATTAACTGTCAATAGCCACATGTCTGTATCTTATATATAAACTATCAATAGCCACATGTCTATATCTTATATATAAACTGTTAATAGCCACATGTCTGTATCTTATATATTAACTGTCAATAGCCACATGTCTGTATCTTATATATAAACTGTTAATAGCCACATAGAATATTTCAAAGATTGCTCTTTTAACTATTCATTTCCGTTATAAGGCAAACCTTACGGTTTTGCTGTCACATTGTTCATAATCTGACACAAATGCTGTCAAATAGCCCGGATTCACGAAAATTTTGAATTTTGTTCAATAAGTTAAAACACGGGATCAATTTTCATGTTTATCATGACACGGTATAAAAATCAGTATTATGCAAGAGTCTTCGGATGTAGAGGGCTTGACAGTGTGTAACTCGTTTCTTAGAACACATATTCAATAATGCATTTTATATTAAATATCTCTCGTTATTTGTCGATAATATGTCCTTTTACAGTATTCTTTTAAATGAACATCTTGCCAAATTGTCTGAGGTATTCTTAAACATCAGCTGGAACCAGCATCCGAAAATAAAAATTGCCAAATGTGGCTTACACTGAAGAAAAGTTTGGTTCTACCGAGTCTGATTTGATGGAATATATCACACTTTTAAAATCTTATTAGATATAATAATTATTGTTCAGAAAATACTCATATCGCTATGGAGACGGGAATACTGGTGGCAGAACTAATACCCCTTTAATTGACTATTATTGTCCAGAGAAACAAAGACTGTCATGACATCACCAGTGACTAAGCAGCGACTTTTCCGTCCATCTATCCGTTTGTCTCTCCGTCTTAATTCACCTCTAATCTGTCCTTAATTCCAACTTAAATAAAAGAGTTTGTGGGTCACAAATTGTCGAGGAAACATATAAAAATATTTTGAAAAGTGTGTATTTAATTCTTTTAATTCTAGGATTCTGATTATTTAAATTTATATAAATATTTACCCTGACGAATTAAAAGTCGGTTTTCATTTAACTTTTCTTGCGCATTTCTTATACAGTCCGAGCTAGTTCAAGCGCTGTATGCTTGCTGTTAATGGGAAATGAACAAGAGGAAATAATATTTATTAAAAAAGGAGTACAATTGCACAATTAGTGTCGTTTGATTGAGGTTAATACAATTATTTATCAACCCAATACTAAATAATGTACCTTTGCCTGAAACCTCAGAAAATATCGTGTTTCTGTCTTTGATACACCAAGAGAATATTTTTTTCTCCAAAATTATTAAGAACAATTAAGAAGTTCACCAAATTTCAATGCGATCGCTGGTGTTCCGTCCCAAGCAAAGCTATAGTTCCATGATCACGTACATGCACGTGATATATATATATTTATGAAGTTTGAAGAAATGGGGCTCAAAGCATCATTATTATCTGATGTGTAATATCGACCTGATGGAACTAGAGTTATAACGCGATTATATAATTCAGTAATCGATAGTAATTTCTTGAATTTATTTTATGCGATTAAATCAATATTTAATGACAGCAATACAGTTGAGAACTAACTGATCGATTGATATACTGATTAACCGACTGATGCACATGCAAGACTATTCAGTGATGAGGGAATAAGAGTAAATTGCTTTTGCCAGACACACCACTGCAGCAGACCAAACACGGTATGGCCAGAATTCGAACATGAAATCAACGTGTTGGGCATTTAGCCAGTACGTATCCCATCAGATACAAGATGATCAGATTACAAGTTATATATATACTAGCAAGTAGAGTTAACCATGAATGATCAAAACTGGACGCATGATCTAAGTTAACCACGATCAAACTGGACGCATGATCTAAGTTAACCATGATCAAATTGGACGCATGATCCAAGTTAACCATGATCAAACTGGACGCATGATCCAAGTTGACGCATTATTAAAATGAGCGCAAAGATAATGAGATGGCAGATTATTCACTTGACGTTATTAGTTAACGTTATGCAATATTATAACTTAACAAGATTTGGGACTGAAATAACAAGAAAGTGAAGAAAATCAAAAAATCATTTGAAGACAACACAGATTATGCCTATGTTACTTGCATTTTTATACTTGTGGATCTTAGAGTTTGGTGGTATATTCCATACTTTTGAACATGAGAAATATTGGAAATAGCATTGCCTACAGTTGATGTCCTCGAATAGACAGAAGAAATAACACTGCCTAGAAAGAACAGCAGGAATAGTCTTGTCTGCAGTTGATGTCCTCGAAAGGACAGCATAAATAGCATTGCCTACAGTTGATGTCATCGAAAAGTCAGCAAAATTTACTTCAAAAGATTCAGGACTTATTTTACTATTATTGGAATCTCCAGGGACAAGTGTTTAAATAATGTGTGGTTCGGACATAATTGAATGTATGTTCTCACAGTAACTTGCTCTCCAGAAATTTTGTGTGAACTTAACTGGGTTGTATGGCTGAAACCAGGTAACAGTATTCCATCATATTTTTTAACATTAAAAAAGCTGCAATAGTTGACAATGGAAACTTCTTGATTTCCACCAGCCCACGGAATGTTAGAAAGTAAAAGAAAATTACTATTTCTGTACATTTTCATAAACTCTTAATGTGTTTCCGTGTGGATGTAATCTGCGGCTTTCTGTGTTAATTCTTACTGAATTCATATTGAATTCTCATCTATCACTGGCTCATTTCTTTCTGGTATTTCGGTCACATTCTGTTTCGTATGGTCCTTTTTTAATTGAATCGAGACCAGTGCTAAACAGGAGTCTTGCATGACATATCATACTAGTTTCTCGAGAACTACTGAAGCGTAAACTTGTACAACGACACCCTGTGACGTTTGCTTTGTTTAGGCTGAGCAACGCTTTGTCGACTTTCCACGTCATCACAAAAGAAAGTTTCAAAATCATCCACAAACACGAATACTTTAAATTGTAACAGATAATCATTTCCTTTACAATGCAACTATGGTTGAATCTGCGTCAAGTCGTCATACACTGCGTTGTAATGAAATCACATCAATAAAACAATTTCTCTATATCCGAAATCTGTATGGAATATATTGAATTATGTACTTTGTAATGGAGAACACAGAAGTTGTTGTTGTTGTTGTTGTTGTTGTTGTTGTTGTAGGGTTTAACGCCATTTTTCAGCACACGATAGGCTATACATGGCGGCCAGTATTATTGGTGGAGGAAGAACCCGGGAAAAACCCACACACAGAAGTAGTCGTTGGCTTTGTAAATTATTCCTGAGAAATGAAAATTTTCGTGAATTCGGCCAATTTAACAGCATGGATATCGATTTATTATCAGTTTTATGACTAAATTATACAGTTTGCATTATTACGGAAATTAAATGTCAGAAGAAAGACATACTGTATCACAATTAACAGTATTTATTTTTTAAGAAATTGATCGCATAGCCTTTCCATGACTTCGGCTCTCGCTTTCATTAGTCGTCGGTTCCTTGAAGAATATTTAACAGTGCGCTGGGGTCCTTGCTGGTGCATTGTAATTTACAAAAACAAACTTAAGTTGGATAGTTTGCACGAAAGCGTTTAAGGTCTTTCCCGAGAGTGATATCATCATTTCTTAAATATTGTACTTAAACTATACAAACAATATCTACAAAATGAATGAACTTATGGGCAACTCAACCCAGAAACATCAAAGAATATTTACAAAATGAATGGACTTAACGACAACTCCGCCACCCCCACCCCCCAAGTTTACCAACGGAAATAATTGGTGCTGGCGAACCAAGCAAGATACACATTTTCATATTGTAAAGAACAATATCATGGTTTGATAAATTTTATTACGAGCTATGAACATAATTGTCACTCGATTAATTACGAACAGGCTATACACAGTTCAAATTGATTGAAACTTGGGTCAATCATGGTGCATAAAAACCGATGGTATGGTCTATATGGAACATAAAGGATGAGAAGAAGAACATTTTTTTGGGAGTCTTTTCTTCTTTTTCCGAAGAATCAATGATCCTGAAAATTGTATGATGCTGATCAAAACGTGTTTTCGACTACATTTTAAATTAAATATCAATATTATATCGTAAATTACACACATTCTTCATCATCAGTCCAAATATAAGAATTAAAATCAATAATATTACATGAAGTTCATACATTTCTTTATCATTAGGCAAAGTATAACGAGTTCGATAATTTAAAGAAGAAAAGAATAAATGACAGATTATAACATGGAATGTTTGCAAATTTTCGTCCTTGCGTAATAATTTCTTTTTTTTTCAAAGATGCGTAGATATATGGGGGATAAATTCCGATTTTTCTTCTGTGTATTTAATTACATAGTTTATACATATATGAACATATATAGAAACAACCTTTTATCAGTACGTCCATGTTTTGACGATTCGTTGCGAAGATGTATGAAATATATCCTGTGGTGGTCGAAATTTTACGTATTATAGGTATCTTGTAACTCAGGTATTATATTTCAGAGAAATAGACAGACAGACAAAAGGATAGCTAGCTAGCTAGATAAATTCATAGACGATAGATAGATAGATAGATAGATAGATAGATAGATAGATAGATAGATAGATAGATAGATAGATAGATAGATAGATAGATAGATAGATAGATAGACAAAAATGACATATAGGAAATCATCCAACTTATATGACAGACAGTACTTCTTCTGTACACAAGATGACATGTATATATTTTGGATAAATTATGTACACTAATGATATGATAAGTCTAAATGATGTCTGGTTCAACTAAATAATAATAATAATAATAATAATAATAATAATAATAATAATAATTTCAAGTAAATATACACAAGGGCATTCGCTTTTGTTATCTACGTCATTTTATTTCTCACAGCACACTTAGATATTTGTTGGATGGAGAGCAGTGCATACAATGCCATGTAATATTCTTATATTGTACCGTGTTCACTAAAATTCTAAGTTTTAATGCTTTCTTTTCAGCATATTTTTTTACATAACTGCATGAATGAACGTTGTGTCTCTAGTTGCAATTGACAGATTGCCTTAATCAGTAAATACCCCAGCACGCGCCAATACACATGGACCGCCTACTAGTACTATCGCTTGCAATGATATGATAATTACGTTATTTGCAGGCATACTGGTAGCTTGTCGGACATTCAGGCCTTATGTCTGTGAACTATCTGACTTTCACTATATATCATATATGCAAATTCAACTCATCATAACCGAAGCATGCTTCGTCTATTTACACGGAATGTTCATCATCTGAAAACACGAACATTGCGTTCATGATAACTGTTTAGACCCCAAACACCTGACGTGATGTGCTAATGAGTAACGCGTGGTTATCGCTGTTCTGGTAATAGGCTGTTCGTACACGAACTTGCTCTCATAATAGGTAAATCGTATACGAACTTGCTTGTCAGAGAGACCACAGTTAAACTTGTTACATGCCACCTGACGGAGAACAGTTAATAAAATCAATTTTGTTCACCCTAGCCCACACCGCAAACGATACTTCGTCAAGACGTATAATTTCATTGTTAGTGTATGGCTGGCGACACATAATTAATACAACCCAACAAACATCCTACCTTACAATGTAACAAAATAAGGAATTCTTTGATATAAGTGTAAACGAAAATAACGATTCAAGTTCCTGTTGACTCGAAAATATAAATAAATAACAATGCACGTGCTGATAGTGCTCTTTGGCCAATAACATATTCAACATATATCTCATATCTTTATATTTAGACCAAACAAAACCCACCACCATTTTAGTTAAATATTTATAACCCACCCCCATTTTACTTAAATATTTATAACCCACCCCCATTTTACTTAAATATTTACAATTTTGCAAAAGGAAGACAGACTCTGTATTCATATTATTTGGGAGAGAAGAAATGAGGAAAAATGAATGTGCATTTACACTAATCACATCTAGTCAACAAATTTCAAATACAATTTTCCAATCAGCTTGGTACAAGCGACGACGAATTCTCAAAACGCTCTCATTTTAACAATGGAGGTGATAACGAGTTGAATTCTTTGAATACCCATTTTCATACATATGTTAACAGAAATTTTTCTCAAAAATGGGCTTGAAGAGAAAAGCAAAATCTCATTACGTATCTACACCAACCACATACCTAGCGTATAACATTTCAACTCTCTAAATGGTCAAGGGTGATAAGTGACGACGAACTCAATTCCCAATATATATATATATATATATATATATATATATATATATATATATATATATATATATATATATATATATATATATATATATATATTCGAAAACCTGACTTGATCAATTTTGAACCTCCGCTCAAAATTTACAATCTATTTACCAAACAGTGACTACACTTTTATATGTCGCATGACATATTAGTTAAACAAATTTGTTAGGGACTTACGATATGTACACTATGTACTAGAAAATTGGTATAGTTAGGATGTTAAAGAAAAATTCTATGACTCATTTATTTGATACAATTGCAGAGGTGGCTAACACGATATTGGTTATAGGCTATCCATTAGTATAACTGGACTGAATTTGAAATAAGTACGGCTAGGGCGTTCCGGGGCGTAAACGACATCCATATACGACAACGGCTGGCTTTCCGGGACCTTTTCCACCTTTTCAGCGACCGGACTCCAACAAAAATGACGATATGAGAAAACTATTTTTCTCTCGTCACCATTTGGTGCCATTGCACCCCTAGTACAGTACTTCTGATTGGTTGATAGGGTTGAGTGTGTGTTGGCTCTATTCTCACTCACCCAGGGTCTTACATTCATGTCATTAGCCACTTTTTAGTGGTATGACAAACGACCAAATTAATTAATGCACTTTGTGCGTTAAATGCCTGTGGGGATGTGGCACCATTCCTTCCCCACGGGAAATACACCATCATATAAAAATGGTGGTTAAACCAGTGAACACATGACCTTTATGGCCGGCTTCACTATAATTCAACTATTCGATTCGATTCGATAGAAATGTGCCATTATAACTGCAAGTACATAATCTGGACTAATTTAAATAAATTAGGTACACAAAACATAACAAGTCTCAATTATGACCCATTTCAGCACACTTTTTCATGAAGATATTTAAAATCTTACTTGATACAAAAGCTTCTATGTAATTATACAGAAAAAATGCTTTATACTAATTTAAAACTTTATAAAAATTAATTATTTAAAAATTTATACTAATTTAAAACACGAGTATGATAGTGTTAAACTATAAAAGCCTATTAACATGGTAATATATATATATATTACACTAGCACTAGGCTACCCTGGGCCGATGGTTAAAACACCGACTATCCAGGGTATCCGGAGACCACATTATAAAGAAAATTACAAGCACAGAGTGAAATCTGTAATGTCACGTGAATTGAAAATCACTTGCTAGTATTTTACCTCTGTATGCATACAGGAATATGAAATCTTTGCTTCCAAACCTTATCTGGAAAATAAATTGCTTGCCTTGTATAACGTAACTATACATATATAATCTCAACAAAGTACCCTTTGCCTTACATTTTCTCCAGCGTCGACAAATACATTCACCATACCACGAAGCTATCTTCCGCACATGCTATGTTACGTAAAGTTTAAACAGCATCTTAAAGAGTGAGTTACCTTTATCTTCAATGATAAGATTTCTAATGCATTTAACAGGTAAGGGCGTTAGAGGCAGACCGTTAGAGGAAGACGAATCAATCACAGGTAGCCCATAAAATACATGTATTTCATTTACCATTTAGAAGGCCTTTGTAGTCAGTCTATTAAACTCATAAATAAGAAGAAAGAAAAAATAAACTGGCTTAAAAGTAGTAATTGTTTGAGACATATATTGTGATTTTAATAATAAAGATTTGACAAGTATTTTTTCCTCGTCAATTTCTTTATAACTTAAAGCTTGTTTTAACCGCGGCAACAGCAGCATCATGTAATTAATAGGATTGACTGAATTTTATTATAAATATTTTATTCGGCAAAGTATTGACATTCATGTCCACCGTGAATATTCGAACGATTGTTGAAAAACATTCCATCTTCCCTCAATACACACGTACAATCACAAAAAAACAAATAAAAAACTAGAAATGTATATGTAATCAAAGACATGCGCACTTTAGGCGTGTTCTTCTGAGTATGATTTCATTATTTGGCAACACAATGAATAGGCTCCACACTCAATATGTTGGAAGACATGAAAGAACAGTAGGTTTCCTACACATCTTTAAATGTCCTGCGGTAATATCGAAAAAAAGTCACATAAATAATAAACACGAGAAATTCTTAAAATTAAACTTTTCAATATAGTAATAAAAAGTTTCCTACAAAATGGAGAGAAGAAATGATGAAAAATGAATGTGCATTTACACTAATCACATCTAGTCAACAAATTTCAAATACAATTTTCCAATCAGCTTGGTACAAGCGACGACGAATTCTCAAAACGCTCTCATTTTGACAATGGAGGTGATAACGAGTTGAATTCTTAGAATACCCATTTTCATACATATGTTAACAGAAATTTTCCCCAAAAATGGGCTTGAAGAGAAAAGCAAAATCTCATTACGTATCTACACCAACCACATACCTAGCGTATAACATTCCAACTCTCTAAATGGTCAAGGGTGATAAGCGACGACGAACTCAATTCCCAAAATACCCCGATTCTTTGATAACTTTTTAAGAAATGTTAAAGAATATGACCAGAGTTAACAAACATGTGTGCCTATCTAAGCCATCCACGTAACTAATATGCAACGGATGTGGGAGAAGAAGCGATAACAATCTGATTTCAGCATTACCCTTTTATTGAACAAGATGTGCGACAAAAATGGGTCAGAGGAAGAGAAATTAAACTTTGATGCACATGTGTGTGTGTGTGTGTGTGTGTGTGTGTGTGAGAGAGAGAGAGAGAGAGAGAGAGAGAGAGAGAGAGAGAGAGAGAGAGAGAGAGAGAGAGAGAGAGAAGCAGTGACATTAAAAAGAAAATAATGATTTTCATCACCGAGCACTGAGTTAAACTTATTTGATGCTGGAATCAATGTGCTCCTCTAATCATCCGAAACATCGGGGTACATGGATCGGAATTTTCATAAACAGTCTGTAAATTTTATCTGTCTCTTAAAAACAGTCTTCATACATTGGACGTTTTGGTGAAAGCAAACGTTATAACATGTATATTGATTGTCATATCAGGTGTAAAATATATTGATGCAAAAATAGGTCCATACACCCAGCTTTAGTTATCGCATGAAAGGTTATATGATGCTGAAGATACTGGTTATTAATGTTAGAATAATTTTGGGCAACGTTTCTCAGACCACTAATCTGTAAATATGGGTTTGGGTTTTTGTGGATATCACAGAATTTTGGCCATTATTATTTAGGTATTGTGCAATTTGATAACGGTTAATGGATTGTAACGTGCAAGAGTGACGTGAAGAAGTAATTAGATCAACCTTTTAAAGAATTACAGGAATTATAAAAATATGTCTACGTTGACTCAAAGAACGAAATAAGATGGTTGTACTTTCTTTATTTTAAGAGAACTCACTATAGTTACAAGCACACTAAACGACACGTGCGTTATATTATATTTTTGACAGTTGGGACAATGAAGATGAATTTTATTCTTTACTAAAATACCAACAATTCTCAGAATTTAGATTAAGGTTTATTCAAAACAAATCTTACGAATACCGCTTATGGAATATTTCGCAATTCACTTTGTATAAACCTGACAAAGTAATTATAAAAATAGCACGTTTACATATTTTTCCTTAACGCAAAGCAAACTTACTTTCTAGATTTATGTAATGATATACATTTTATTGAAGCATATATTTTGACCCTACTTCAAACCACTCAGCTATAAATGTGAACTAGAAATGTTATAGTATGAACGAAGTTTATCAGGTCGTGATTCAGCCTTTGATTTTAATCATTATATGTCATGTTGCTCAACTAACTACTAGAGTTCGTATTATATATATTTTGTCCAAATTATATCAATTATGGAAATAAATTATTTCAAAAGAGTACCAGTTAAATTCGCTCGAAACCTGTGGCCTTTGTTCGATTATTTCTACATAAAGATATCTTTCTTGAGAACTTGTGAACTTAATACGAGTCAAGTGGCTAAGGTTGCAAATCAATATTTTCTAATTTTAAATTTTACTGCTACAGGCAATGTACACTTGACATGTACTCTTGACTTGCTGTTCAAGAAAGGTAAAGCTGACACTAGACTACAAAGAGTGTGTTTAAGAAAGGAAAAGCCAACACTAGACTAAAAGGAGAGTGTTTAAGAAAGGTAAAGCCGACACTAGACTACAAGGAGAGTGTTTAAGAAAGGTAAAGCCAACACTAAACTACAAGGAGAGTGTTTAAGAAAGGTAAAGCCGACACTAGACTACAAAGAGTGTGTTTAAGAAAGGCAAAGCCAACACTAGACTACAAGGAGAGTGTTTACGAAAGGTAAAGCCAACACTAGTATACAAGGAGAGTGTTTAAGAAAGGTAAAGCCAACACTAGACTACAAGGAGAGTGTTTAAGAAAGGTAAAGCCAACACTAGACTACAAGGAGAGTGTTTAAGAAAGGTAAAGCCAACACTAGTATACAAGGAGAATGTTTAAGAAAGGTAAAGCCAACACTAGACTAAAAGGAGAGTGTTTAAGAAAGGTAAAGCCAACACTAGACTACAAGGAGAGTGTTTAAGAAAGGTAAAGCCAACACTAGTATACAAGGAGAGTGTTTAAGAAAGGTAAAGCCAACACTAGACTACAAAGGGTGTGTTTAAGAAAGGTAAAGCCAACACTAGACTACAAGGAGAGTGTTTAAGAAAGGTAAAGCCAACACTAGACTACAAGGAGAGTGTTTAAGAAAGGTAAAGCCAACACTAGTATACAAGGAGAGTGTTTAAGAAAGGTAAAGCCAACACTAGACTACAAGGAGAGTGTTTAAGAAAGGTAAAGTCAACACCAGACTACAAGGAGAGTGTTTAAGAAAGGTAAAGCCGACACTAGACTACAAGGAGAGTGTTTAAGAAAGGTAAAGTCAACACTAGACTACAAGGAGAGTGTTTAAGAAAGGTAAAGCCGACACTAGACTACAAGGAGAGTGTTTAAGAAAGGTAAAGCCAACACTAGACTACAAGGAGAGTGTTTAAGAAAGGTAAAGCCAACACTAGACTACAAGGAGAGTGTTTAAGAAAGGTAAAGCCGACACTAGACTACAAAGAGTGTGTTTAAGAAAGGTAAAGCCAACACTAGACTACAAGGAGAGTGTTTACGAAAGGTAAAGTCAACACTAGACTACAAGGAGAGTGTTTAAGAAAGGTAAAGCCAACACTAGTATACAAGGAGAGTGTTTAAGAAAGGTAAAGCCAACACTAGACTACAAGGAGAGTGTTTAAGAAAGGTAAAGCCAACACTAGACTACAAGAAGAGTGTTTAAGAAAGGTAAAGCCAACACTAGTATACAAGGAGAATGTTTAAGAAAGGTAAAGCCAACACTAGACTACAAGGAGAGTGTTTAAGAAAGGTAAAGCCAACACTAGACTACAAGGAGAGTGTTTAAGAAAGGTAAAACCAATACTAGACTACAAGGAGAGTGTTTAAGAAAGGTAAAGCCAACACTAGACTACAAGGAGAGTGTTTAAGAAAGGTAAAACCAACACTAGACTACAAGGAAAGTGTTTAAGAAAGGTAAAGCCAACACTAGACTACAAGGAGAGTGTTTAAGAAAGGTAAAACCAACACTAGACTACAAGGAAAGTGTTTAAGAAAGGTAAAGCCAACACTAGTATACAAGGAGAGTGTTTAAGAAAGGTAAAGCCAACACTAGACTACAAAGGGTGTGTTTAAGAAAGGTACAGTCAACACTACACTACAAGGAGAGTGTTTAAGAAAGGTAAAGTCAACAATAGACTACAAGGAGAGTGTTTAAGAAAGGTAGAGCTGCCACTAGAATACAATGGAAGTGTTTAAGAAAGGTAAAGCTGACACTAGAATACAAGGAGAGTATTTACAAAATGTAAAGCTGACACTAGAATACAATGGAAGTGTTTAAGAAAGGTAAAGCTGACACTAGAATACCAAGGGAGTGTTTAAGAAAAGTAAAGCTGACACTAGAATAAAATGGGAGTGTTTAAGAAAGGTAAAGCTGACACTACAATACAAGGGGAGTGTTTAAGAAAGGTAAAGCTGACATTAGAATACAAGGAGAGTATTTACGAAATGTAAAGCTGACACTAGAATACAATGGAAGTGTTTAAGAAAGGTAAAGCTGACACTAGAATACCAAGGGAGTGTTTAAGAAAAGTAAAGCTGACACTAGAATAAAATGGGAGTGTTTAAGAAAGGTAAAGCTGACACTAGAATACAAACGAGGAGAGTTTTTAAGAAAGGTAAAGCTGATACTAGAATAAAAGGGGAGTGTTTAAGAAAGGTAAAGCTGACACTAGAATACAAACAAGGAGAGTGTTTAAGAAAGGTAAAGCTGACACTAGAATACAAGGGGAGTGTTTGAGAAAGGTAAAGCTGACACTAGAATACAAACAAGGAGAGTGTTTAAGAAAGGTAAAGCTGACACTAGAATACAAGGGGAGTGTTTGAGAAAGGTAAAGCTGACACTAGAATACAAACAAGGAGAGTGTTTAAGAAAGGTAAAGCTGACACTAGAATACAAGGGGAGTGTTTAAGAAAGGTAAAGCTGACACTAGAATACAAACAAGGGGAATGTTTAAGAAAGGTAAAGCTGACACTAGAATACAATGGGAGTGTTTAAGAAAGGTAAAGCTGACACTAGAATATAAACAAAGGGAGTGTTTAAGAAAGGTAAAGCTGAGACTAGAATTAAAGCTGACACTAGAATACAAGGGGAGTGTTCTGAAAGGTAAAGCTGACACTAGAATATAAACAAGGGGAGTGTTTAAGAAAGGTAAAGCTGACACTAGACTAGTTGATTGTTTAAGAAAGGTAAAGCTGAGACTAGAATTAAAGCTGACACTATAATAAAATGGGAGTCAGCAAGATTATGATGATATTTGATCGTAATGTTCAAAATATTTACCTCTATTTATATTTTGCGTATCTACAAACCTTAAACTTTCATATTCAAGTATCACAAGGCTTAGAGTGGAAAATAATCGTATCTAAAGGCCGGATTCATTATTTCCATGATCTTTAGTATTACATTTGTTGTATTTTGATGCCTTCTGCATCACATACCGTTATCCGGTCTGTCCATCCGTTTGTTTGTCCGTCCGTCTAGCAATTTCGTTTCCTACATCTCATGGAAATATTCACATTTGTTGAAACACCCATCTCACCCCCGATATGTACTGATTTGATCAACAGGATGGGTGATACGAACTAAATTTACACAATTGTATAGGATACGACCTAGTCCTATTCTTCAACATCACACATCAAACCCCTTTGACTTACGCGAAGGAAAATATAATTAAAATGTTGCAAAATTTGTCAGTTTTGGAGATTAGTTATTGCATGCAATCAAATTGTTTTATTTATTCAATATTTGCCTGTAGCAATTAAGGATCAAGTATAATAAATAACAAACGACGTATTTTTTCAGACTAAATAAATTATTTCGTCGAATAGTCGTTGATACTTTTTCGTAATTGATAGATTTGCTTACGTGTAATTTTTATCCACAGTCGTATCAAAATGAAATGTTTGAATTTTTAGGATCATACAGTGCTATTTCTGCATCTCGTATTAATAATATTTAATTTCAACCTAAAACACTGAAAATCACTCAGTTGGCACAATCAGAGAGAGAGAGAGAGAGAGAGAGAGAGAGAGAGAGAGAGAGAGAGACGTATATTGATGAGAATAAGATTCTCTTCTGGTTTCCTTTTCCTTCAAAGTTGTTAAGGTTCTGAATTAATTAAATTATGACTAAAATGGTCATTCTACTATCCTTATGAATTAAGGTTTGATAACAATTACTAAATAAAGTATAGGTCCTAAAATATTTTGCGTTAATAACGATTCCATATTGCCCTTTATTTTTAAGTTAGAACTGGAAATTAAATTTATTTTGGTCACGTATTTGGCGGAAAAGGTCATATTCAAAGCAAAAGTTTACGATTAATTAGTAAGTACCTATGCAGCCCTGAAATTAAATTTAAAGAATTGAAAGAAAAACCGCATAAACTTAGAAATTAAGAAAACGTTACTTACAAAATGAAGAAAAAGAAATGGAAATAAAAATGCAAACGAAGAAAGAAAAAAGAAAATTAAAAATAAGTAAACTGGAAGGGATTAGCAACAAATACAAATGAAACTGCAATGCAAAAATAAGAAAGATTTATATAAACACAAACTAAGAAAGAGAGACGAAAACGCAAAATAAAGAATGAGATATAAACACAAAAAGATAAGAAAGTTATGTGTAAAAGAAATTGCAAATATAAAAATTATAATGGAAATGCAATTAAAATATAATTTAATAGAATTAGAACTGGCAAGCAGAAAGAACTCCACTCACGAATGTTCAGCTTTTGACGTGGCCAAAATATTAAGTTAGAAATTATTAAGAAAAAATATTTAGATAAATATTTTATTATTTTCCGAATTTTGCAAAAATACCCGAACATTTGAAGTGACCAAGAGATTACTGGACTTAATGTTAATGCAAAGTGTACTTATTGGCAAATCTCGTGAAGTTTATTTTTCACTGTCCGTAACCGCAGTTGTTGATTCTGATTTTGTCAAGAAACGTCTTTTGAAGGGCTGTAAGTTGGTACCCAAAGGATATCATCAGAGTTTCGGAATTACATAAAAGAAAATCGCCAAACCCATGTCGAGTTTACTAGAGGAAAATAACTATTTGACAGTTGGCATGCATCTGAAATGATCGATAAAGCTTATGAAAAACCTAGACAACTCATATTAGCCGAATGCGTAATTAGGGACATCAAGACTGCTTTTGAAAAACACCATATTGACATTTTTTTTCAAAAAAAAAGCTGCTGGTACAGCTGACGATTATTCATTGACTCATAAAATATAATTTGTCATAGTTTTCCTCTCAGCAGGTTTTGTTTCAGTTATAATGGTCTATATGTACACTACCCATTTAACACCTGCTTTCAGCAGGTGTTAAATGGGTAGTGTACATATAGGCCATTGTTAAATGGGTAGTGTACATATAGGCCACTGTTAAATGGGTAGTGTACATATAGGCCACTGTTAAATGGGTAGTGTACATATAGGCCACTGTTAAATGGGTAGTGTACACATAGTCCACTGTTAAATGGGTAGTGTACATATAGGCCACTGTTAAATGGGTAGTGTACATAGAGGCCACTGTTAAATGGGTAGTGTACATATAGGCCACTATAGCAGTGAGTTCATGAGATTATAAGTATGAGAACTGTAAAATTGGACACGTGTACAATTGGCTTGGATCAAAGCAAAGTAGGAAAAATGTATAATTGGACGTATGTACAATTTGGCTTGGACCAAGGCATCAGCTGTGTATAGAATAATCCGTACACATTTCAGTGGAAAGAGAATAAACCTTGCATCACATCGCTTACCGTTTTTATTGCACCATCCTCATGTGATCATGTAAATAAAATCTATACGTATCAAAAATAAATATGTCACAATAAAGCATGCATAGATATTTCACATTTATCTTTGGAAACTGCATCAATTAAGAATAAACGACAAATTTGTCGCAACATGGGTTAGTGCACAGGACATTATGGCTTTCCAAAGTGCATTAATAGTTTT